>CM076582.1:84225423-84323438 GCA_034641835.2 Pinus albicaulis
TTGGCAAGAATTTTATTCAATAAGTAAATGATAAACCACTCAGTGAGATGAGGGTTATAGATGTTGTGGATAGAGTGTCTGCTACCATGGATATCTCCAAAATTGTTCAAAAGGAGGAGGCCAGTGCCAAAGCTGAAGAATACCTAGTGGTGGTAATAAAATACATGGCTTCATTCAATGCTAAGTTTGAGGAGAGAGTCAAAGAGTGATTGTCTCATTATTGGGGCTTTATAAGAGTTTTTATCCAGTAGGAGCAATACAATTAAATGCTAGTGGAGGTCAAGAGAAAGGTGGATTCCTCTGATGAAAATACTTCGAATTTGAAGGGTAATACTGTGATGAATTACTTGAGAAGGGATTTCCAATTTTTAGGGTTGGTGAAGACCTTGTTCCTTCCTAGGCTCACAAATATCAATATTTCCTATCTATCAATGGCTCTTCCATGCTCCTCTACCAGCTCCAGCGTTGTGCCAGAGATGCGAACATTTCATTCACCCTCTAGTACTTCAAATCACTGACCCAATGACATTGCCTCCAAAACTTGTGTATTGTGATTAGGGATTCTTCTGATCATGTCAATCATGACACTTTTTGTTTTATGTAAATATTTTATTTTAGAAGAAACAATGAGAGTTAGTTAGAATTCATCTAGTACATCTTTACCACTAAGCACACTGATATTTTTTCTATGATGATTCAATTCCAAATCAGGAAAGAATATTTTGTAAAGTGTTCTCTTCCTAAGGCCCTATAAAAAAAAATTATGACACAAAACCAAGGATTTAATTTTTTTTTTCAAGTGGGAAGTTTGACAAACTGTAAATGAAATGTATTCCCTGCTAAATATTAATGAAACCTTTTGGCGATTCTGGCTTCCATAATTGTGTAGTATGTATTCTCTTTTTTATCTGTTCACTATCCCTTCACTATTATTCTTAAATTACATGTAATGTAATTTGGGGATATTTTTTAAATGATTCATGGATTCATCTTAGCCTCATTTTTATATAATATGCCTATGTTTGAATAAGAAATATTATGCTTATTATGGGCTCCATGTATCTTATAAATTCACTTAAGTTTCTTTCTCTCATCCATTTCATCCTGAATTTTGATGCACTAGATTCTTAGTTTAATCCATGTGTGTTTTACATATCCTATTAACAATTATTCTCTCCAAATACTAAAATGACCAATAAAATACATGTTCATGTAACGGTGGACACCATAACTAGACCTTAATGCTTCTATGAGTATTATTCTGTAGACATATTTTTATTTATTTTCTTAAAGAAGATTTTGAACCAATTCTGGCTTAAAATCTAATTAAATATTGAGTGTAACTAACAACTCTAGGAAATCCAAAAAGCATTCATCAAGATTTCCTAGGCACTAGTATGTCTTCAACCCAGGGGTTGTCTCTAGGAGTCACAACATATTTTGGTGCCATTTTCGGCAACCAATTAGAATATCTTCCTAGATACGGCATTTATACACCATTTGGTAAGGTGAGAAGAAAGGGATGTGGGTTGAAGATCTATCACCTTGGTGATTCCACATTTTCAATCTCATTTTGAGCATCCGAGCTTTCAAAATGCAACACAATCACTTTGATACTTCATTACAGAGAATTCCTCCTGTGTTTGACCCCTCAAAAGATAATATATAGTAGGATATGGAAAAAAAGAACCCTTGTCACCCATGTGACCTATTTTCCGGAAGTATCATCTTCCATCTCTCAAAAGTCTATGATAAATTAATATGATTATTCCTCCAAAGCTTCAGAATATTTCAAGAAAATTTGTACATTATATAACCTTTTTTCCTCAAGAGTTAAAACCAAATAAGTCTCTGCTAGTTCTCCTCCCTTTACATTTCACACCTTCCTATAAAGTGAGGAAGTTAAAGACATTCTCATAAAAATTTCAACACAAAGTGTAAATAGTCTTCCAACTCATCTCGAGCCAATTGAAATTCAGACAAATCATTATAAAGATCATTTGATAAACCTCCTACCACTTCCCTTGTAAAACATGGTTTTCCCAAGATTTCTCCTAAATAAATATGCTCCACTAGACTTTCCACAACCCCAATAGTATGCCACAAGATTCTCTAAAACTCCTACCACGATTTACTAGAGGAGACGATATCTCAGCTCAAATACATATAGAAATTTTTTGTGAATTTGTAGAAAATATAAATGTAGAACACCTAGATGTGGTGTTAAGACTCTTTGTCCAGTCTCTATATGGGGAGGCCAAAAAATGGTTCAAATCCATCCCAAATGCTTCAATCACATCCTAGGGGGAGATGGAAAATTATTTTATGTAGAAGTGGGGAGAGAAAAGGGACCATGGGTACATCCTCATTGAATTCAATTCAATGAAGAAAAATCATAATGAAGATGTTTCAGAATTCATAAAAATATTTAACAAATTGTACAACAATATTCCTACTGAAATTAAACCTCCACAAGATGCTGCTAAGGCTATTTTTGATGGGGCTTTTGAACCAGTGTTTCAGTTCACTCTCATGGAAGGAAGTCTCGTACCCTAGAACAAATTTAAATAGATTCCCTATAAGTTGAAGCAAATTTCAGCTCCACTAGGAAATGGAAAGGGAAAAATGAGTTTTTGTGATAAAAGGATAGGAAAATAGGAAACTATTTATTCAAACCATGGGAAGGAAACCCAAGAGGAGAAGATGGAGGAGATGAGAAAACTAATAAGAAATTTTCCTAACAATCTTGTGAAACTAGAGTCGCAAAAGGGAGAGAAAAGATCAACAAGATCATATTGAAACTCCTTTATATTTGGAATATGATCCAGAGGAACATGTTGAAGAAACCATGGAATTTCAAGAAAACTAGTTATATTATCTTTGTGAATAGGAATATTGAGTTGAAGCACATCAGGAAGAAGGGGATGATTTGTATGCCCCACTGGATGATGGAGAGATTGAAAAATATTATAGATAGTTTTTTTAATTCATGCAGGATTAGTTACATAGAAAATATAATATTAGATATTCGAGGAAAATATATAGAATGCAAGATTAAAATGAGGATCTTCCTTCCTAAAATCCTCCTAAACTAGAAGAAAAAGGAAATAATAATCTAGACTAGGTCCCACAAAACAAGAAAGAGTCCTCAAATTCCATTCTTCATAAGTCTAAAGTTTCTAAAATAGAGTAGTTTCCCCTACAATCGAAGCTAGTGTTTGATAAGGAGAAAGAGCCTGTTGATGTTGCCACAACTCATATGAGATCCTCCAACTTTAATATTGAAAAGGAGTTGGAGAAGTTTCAAATCTATGTTCCCTTGACTGAATTATTAAATAAGCCTAATTATAAAGCCCAAGTAACTCATTTCACGTGTCCATCCGTGATGGATCCTTTGCAGGATAGCCTGGACCTCCAATAAGAAAGACCTATGGTTGTATTTGGACCTCATGTTGAGGGGAATGAATCTTCCATTTCCCTTTGCTATGTTAACTTGGTAATTCATGAGCTCTTAATACACAACTATATTATTGACTCAGGAGCTTCTCACAATCTAATTCCATTGTCTGTTATGGAGTAGTTGGGGTTGCAAATAACAAAATCATAAATATATATATATATATACTCCTTTGATTCAAAGAGAGTAAAATGGTTAGGTATGATTAAATATCTAGTGGTCAATTTGGTTCAGATTATCATGAGTGTAGTAATGGATATTGTAGTTGTTGATATCCCTACAAGGTTTGGTATGCTTTTGTCCAAGTCATGGGAAACTAAAATTGGAGGATCCATCAAACTTGATTTAACATATGCTACCATCCTTGTGTTTTGTGCAGAAGAATGCCAACTATATTGTAAATATAGTTACAAGAGATGATTGTTCAAATAATGCCCTTATCTTGTTTTTTCCTAGTGAAAAATGATCTAATATTGTATGAAACATAGGTGGAATGTTTTTTGCAGCTAAATAAGCAATCACTGTAATGTGATAAGGTATGGAATATATAATTTTATGATTCTTATTCTAGGGAAGGAAATGGGGTAGGTGTGTTGTTGGTGTCACCAAAAGGTAGCCTGACACCTCTCTCCTTCAATCTAGAGGTTGAAGCTACTAATAATGTTGTTGAATATGAAGCCTTGTTATTAGGTTTGCAAGTTACTAGAAATCTCAACATTGGGTGCTTGGTAGTGTTTAGAGATTCGAAGCTAGTGGTTAAACAAATAAGAAATAAATGCCAAACTAAACATCAAATACTGAAGGCTTTCCGAAATGAAGTATGGGATCTAATTGATAACTTTTTCTTAGCCTTTAATATAAATTTATGCCCAGAGAGATAAATTGAATGTCTGACTCCTTGGATGTTTCTACTAGTAACTTTATGGTGGTCTAGATGCAAGTGTTAATGAAAAAATCTCAAATTTTGAGACAATCTCTTTGAGTTCGGGTGGAATTTCCTCAATTTATTTCTTAGTATGAGTCATCAAAATTTTAACTTTATAACCCAAAATTTAAATGAATTAAAAACCAATTTTCAACCCTTGTTTTTAGAAACTATGAAACCTTTATTAAAATAAATGTTACAATGGTGAAACAAGCATCGTAATTCTCATCTTTTAACAACAGACCAACCCTTATACAAAATCATTTACATTAACCCAACGCAAATCCTTTCACGTCAATAACGACAACATAATTGCACCAATTATAAAATGCAACATTAATAAAAATTAACCATCACGTTGATTTAATAAAAAATTCCAAACCTCATTAAACCTTGAATATACTTTATCACATCCAATTTACTCATTTAAACTCCATGCAACTTAATATGCGAACACCATCATATCTTTGACTGTGATGCGAAAGTCGTCATATTTATGAACTGCTGCACAAATGGCTCAATCATAAAATCGAATCTATGATTTTATTGGGCCCATTTGAACATTTAAACTCCTTGCATCTAAAAATGCGATATCCATAGATCTTCAAGCGGTCATGAGATGGTCATCGGATCACTTGAATACTGGACAGTCAATTGAATTAATTAAATTCGGTTTATAAATTCATCGGGTCCATTCCAATGATTAATCATAGTGCAACTTTAAATGCGATATCTGTTGGCTTTCAATCAGATGGTTTTCGCTGCTACTAAATCTATGTTGAACAGATTTGAGATTTGAGTAGATATTAAATCCCTGCAAAATAAATTATGATTTCCACTGGATTGGTTTCAAATGTTGTGATTGACTCCATGCACAATACAATGATCTCATTTTCTTCAGTTTTTTCAAATTCACTACCCCTTCAAGAAGTCACAATTTTCATACTCCAAATAGTAAAAGTCTTTCTGTTGACAACACAAGAAACCATTCATCCTCCACAGTGAATGCAGAGTATATAATTAAACATTATACGCAGAAAATAAATCAAGGAGCTTCACTTGACTAAGATAAAATTAAAACGGTTTCAAAAGAAATAAGATTTCTTTCAATTGTCAATTCCGAATACAATTTCAAAGGTACAGAGAAATTGCCATGATCTTCTCATTTGATTAATTCTCCATGAAATCCTCCTCCCCGATACATTTCAAACTTACAAATATATAATATTTTTACAATCATTTCAATTAGATTCTTTTGAATAGAATTTTCCCAATCTTGGATAGAATCCTATTCCATAATATTTTCCTAAAAATCCTAAACTAAAAAATAAATACATTGAATAAAATATAAGTAGTTCAATCCCTAAATATCAGTCAAATCCTATCTAGTAAAACAATAAATCGCAGGCTAAAGGATCCCACTCTGCTTGTAATTTTTTTTTTTTTTTTTGGAATAAAATGAAGTTTTATCCTTTGAGCCTTATGCTCCTACATCAGACTCATGAGGACAAAATTCTTCATGGGTGTAATATCCAAAAATAGGGATTTTCTACACTATCAGGAATATCTTAAGATATTACAGATGTGGGGATCCAGAAAATAGAATCATATGATGTGTTAAAAAACACACAACCCTCAAATGAGTGAAAAAACAACAAAAGAAGAATGTCTACACCTTCCCAAGTGGGGAAAATGCAGAAATTAGACCCTGCAAACGTTATTTCTAAAGATCTGCATTTTTGTTGGGTCAAATAATGTTGGGTTGCCTTAGAATATGTTGTTAGGATATCACATAAAAAATGGGATCAGAAATAAATCCCTTTTGATATGTTAAACAAACCTCTCGGCTACCTGACAACTTAAAAATAGCCAAATCCCATGACTTGAGTTATGTAGAAAAATAATGAATCATAGACAACGTTATTTTATGAGGGTTTCTACAGTAAAATAATGAAATAACATGTATCTAGAGTTACGTGGAATAACATGCCAAGAAAACAGAGATTTGGCCTCCTTATTGCATTATAAAGCTAACCCGGAAAGGGTTTCATGGAGCACATGTACAAGAAAGAGAAGATCTGAATATTCTGCTCAGAAAATGTAGTATTACTGAAAAATTACAGAAATATAGCTGAATAATACAAAAGAGGGATTGGGATCCCTTCCTATAGCTTTTCGAGAGAAGGGTTGGCCCTTTCCCTAGGAAACTAGCTCAAAAACAAGGGTCTTAACCCTGCTGCAACAACTCTGCATAAAATTACGCAGTTCCTACAAGGGACTGTGCTGTAGGAGATGAGAACCACTTTGGCCTACTTTCAATATCTGAAATGTGCTCAGAAATCTTCCTAGCTGATTTCTCAAGAGAAGGAAGGAACCCTCTACTTAGAAATAGACCTGGAAGTGGTGTAAGAATCCTCCACTGCAACACCCTGCAACTCAGCAATATTCTACTGCAGAAATAATGTTGGGACTAAAGAATGATGCTTGGCCTTGAGCCAGGATGTGGAGAAATACTAAGAAATCTCTCCCAAGAGGACTCTCAAGGGAAGAGGTGGGATTCCCACCCAGGAACACCCAGTGCTACCTTGCTAAACAACAAGGGGAAGCCAAGTATAAACAAACAAGATCAATAGATCTAAATAAAAAAGCATGCCTAACAAAGGCCTCCATCCTCTTCATATATAGCAAGTGAACCTCTCCTCATTTGGTCCCATCTACATGTGCCATCAAGCTGATGCACGTTGTCCTCAACCAAAACTCCGCTTTCCAATAAGGTAGTTCAATGTATCTAGACAACTTTGTTGACTTGGTCAAAGATGACTGAATCAACATGTCCCCATCTCTGTTCACACCCAAGGGTGCTCAAATAAGCTACTTATATATATATATATATATATATATATATATATATATATATTCTTACCCCTTTTCACATTAGGAGTGTTATTGATCCTTCTAAAGAGGTTAATGGGCCTCCCTACCCATTTATTCATCCTCCTAGTAATAAAACAAATCTAATATTCTATTTAGCTTGGAGGCTAAAATTTTGGAATATTACAGTCCTCCCCTCCAAAATGTTGCTTGTCCTCAAGCAACTGTATAAGGAGAGAAAAAATCCTCCCCTCCTCTTCTTGTGGCCTCCTCATCAAAAATTCCCCACCACTGCTCAACATGATCTGCTAAAACCCTATCCTCCAATGTTCCCTCCCAAGCATGCAAAACCATATGGATTACATCATAGAGAGGTGGAAGATGTAAGTGGAAACCTCCCTGCTGTCCAATGGCCTCCTCAAGGTAGGAGTGATGATGAAAATGGGAAATATTATTCCTGATGAGTGACTCCCACACCCATGCTATCATCCAAATGAAATGAGCGAATCTAGTTAGCTCAAAAAGATCCTCAACCCCCGGTTTATACAAGGTGTTGGGCCTATAGGGAGAGATTAGATCCTTCCAACCAAGTGGTTTCTCTCTCCATCTATGGTAAGTGTGGGGCTGCTGCTAATCTTGGGCTGAAATATCATGACCTCCAAGAGTGGCCCGAGCTACCCCATCAAAAAAATAAACCATGAAGTGCCTCCTCCAAAAACTCAAACTCTCCAAATGGCTTCTCCTACATGAAGAAGAGATATCTAATTTGGCAATCATGGGCTGCCCATTTCTCCTCCAGAAACATGCATCATGAAAATTAGGGGGAATCATCCTCCCAATTGGAATCTCCAACTCATATCCCACTCTCCAACCAAAGCTTCTCATGAATATAGAGATATCGAAAATACATGGAAGCAAAACCCAATAGAAACAAGTTATCACATGACAACTGGAAAGTGGATCAAGGTTCCATACAAGGAACCAGTGTAGTGCATTCCTTGCCTGCATCAAATCAAACAAAAACAAGTGCTTTTCCAGCCACTTGTTTTCTGCCACAATAATTTTACAAAATATAAGCATGAAAGTACAAAAGGGTGTCAATGGTGCACACCAAAAATCATGTGGCTTTCCCCACAAACCACCAATGAGATAGCCAATCTCAATGCTACAAATGGCTTCAAGTACATCATTATATAATATTAAAGAAGGAATAATCCTCCTTGGTACAATATGTTTCTCATTAAAAGACAAGAAGTACAAAACATAAGGTGAAATTGTACAATCCCCATTATGCACTTGAAGACTTGAGCTAAAATGGCTCAACTGAAAATGCTCCCTTACTCCCAATGAGTAGGAAGGTGGCTATGAATTCCTCTCCATCATCATCTAGGCTATGCATCTCTCCATATGTTGAAATATTTCTTTTTGAATTCCATCCCAAATGAACTCCTCTGCCAAGGCAAGATGTGCATCAAAATGCATGGAAAAGAAGTTTTCATGTGCTGCATCCAGCAGCTTCTCCTTGAGCTTAGAAGCTCTAGTCAAGAAGACTCTACCATAAGAATGTATGGCCATATCATCCACCATATATCTATAATCTTTATTAGGGTCATCAAGAATCATGCAAGCACCAAGATCCTTGGAGTACTCCACCAAGAGTTGAGACCTCCAATAAGGATCAATCCTCCCAAGGGACAATGCTGGTGATCTGCAATGTGTAGCTCTACATATGCTATTGTCCTTTCCTTTGAAATACCTCATGCTAATGTCATCCTCTAGATTTCTTCCATGCCCATCATGTAGCTTCTCATGTTCAAAAAGAAGTAGTGACCTTTGGAAGTTGGCCTCCCATGATAAGCTCTCCTCTAAAAATAATCTCTCAATCTTGGCCAATGCAAGCATCAGTGGCCTCCATCTACTCCAATGTATGGAGGATTCCTTCCTCAAAGGAAGTACCATCTATTTCTCCAAATCCATGGAGCAGCTCCCTTGCACCATGAAGGTGCCATCCTCCATGACTGCAGCAACCTCTATTAGCGCAGTACAGGTAGTGAGAGTGGGTGGTGCTGAAAATGGGAGGATGCCCTCCTCCTCCTTGAGTTTATCCCAAACTCTCTACGTTGCACTGGACTTCTCCAAAGTTTTCACCTCCCTGGAATCCAATAGTGCTGAACCAAATGGAAATATTTCTCTTACCAACTCCAAGTCTGGTGGCCTCCCCAGTGGAATTCCTCCATGTAGTGAGACATCCATGGAAAGAGAAGACTGTCTATATGGTTGGGCAACCTTGCCCTTGCCCTCACAGTGCAAACCAGTCTCCCTCTTCCTTGTACCAGCTCTCTGAAATAGATAGGGGTGTGCGCTCTTCATTAAGTGATGAGGTCCTTCCTCCCTACCTTCTCCTTCCATCAACACCATCTCACAATCATAATTCCCATTGATTTTCCCTTTTCTCCCATATGTGATATCCTGGGGAACTTGTTGTAATGACACAAGAAATCCTCCTATTGGAGAATGTGCTCCTCCTTCCTCTGCATGAGGCACTAGATATGCTCTAGATGTGACAACACTGTAACCCCCATCCTTCTCTTCATCTTCAATATGAATAGGAGGCAACTATTCAATAAGAGGACCCTCCTTTGAAAAAGAACCCTTCATGTCCTCTTATCCAAGTTTATGAAACAAATATCTTGCCTTTAGCAAGGTATCATGCAAGATATGATCTCCTCCAATAGGTTTCTGAAGTGGTTTTGAGTTTGCAAGTTCTCCCAACTTATGCAAAAGTTTCATTGGTTTGATTGTTTCATGTTTTGCATCAAATATTTCAACCAAGCTTTTAATCAACTTTTCAAAAGAAGAAGTATTAACATTGTTAAATTAAAATGACTCAAATATCCACCAACCATAGGCCTTACCTTCAAATTACAGCGTTGCAACTATGATGGCTTCTCCTTCATAAACTGGGTGATGTTGCAGATAAGTACACAACTCCTCAACCCAAGCTTTGGCTGAGCAAGTTGGGGATCCATCAAAATTAGATAGAGAAAATATATCCATGTCATGCAGCTGGATCCTCTCCATCTTGATCTTGCAGAACTCTTTGAAAGTAATATGATCTCTAAACTTCTCAGTTTGATATTCATACTCTTGCTGGGAATTGCTAAGAGCTCCCTCCTTCGACATTTTCTCTTTTTTCATCTCTCTCATATAAAACCTGGGAATTTACAGTGCTGTGCATAATAGGGTTTAGCTTCATGCTCACACCTATCATGTACCAATCTAGATTTGGCTCTAGATCCAAACTCATCAGGATATTCCATCTCTCCTCTAATCTTCTTAAGATTTTCATTGATGCACTGCACATATTTTGGAAGAAGCTTTGTAAGCTTATCTTCCATATTTCCTCCATATTATGGAGTCTTCTTTCTGTTCATATCTCCTTCTCTGGATAGCTACATGGCTAAGTTCCACAGGCTGAGAAAATATTGAAGCTCTGATACCACTATAATATCCCAAAATAGGGATTTTATACACTATCGGGAATATCTTAAGATATTCCAGATCTGGAGATCTAGAAAATACACTCATATTATGTGTTCAAAAACACACAGTGCTCAAATGAGTGAAACAACAACAAAAGAAGAATGTCTACACATTCCCAAGTGGGGAAAATGTAGAAATTAGACCCTACAAACGTTATTCTTGAAGATCTGCATTTTTGCTGGGTGAAATAACATTGGGTTCCATTAGAATATGTTCTTAGGCTGTCACATACAAAATGGGATCAGAAATAAATCCCTTTTGATATGTTAAACAGACCTCTCGGCTACCTGACAGCTTAAAAATAACCAAATCCCATGACTTGAGTTATGTAGAAAAATACTGAATCATAGACAGCATTATTTTATGAAGGTTTCTACAGGAAAATAATGAAATAAAATGGATCTAGAGTTACATGGAATAATATGCCAAGAAAACAGAGATATGGCCTCCTTATTGCATTATAAAGCTAACCCGGCAAGGGTTTCATGGAGCACATGTACAAGAAAGAGCAGATCTGAATATTTAGCTCAAAAATGCAGTATTACTGCAACATTATATAAATTTATCTGAATAATACAAAAGATGGATTGGGATCCCTTCCTCTAGTTTTCCGGGAGAAAGGTTGGTCCTTTCCCTAGGAAACTAGCTCAAAAACAAGGGTATTAACCCTGCTGCAACAGCTCTGCATAAAATGAAACACTTCCTACAAGGGACTGCGCTATAGGAGATGAAAACCACTTTGGCCTACTTCCAATATCTAAAATGTGCTCAGAAATCTTCCTAGCTGATTTCTCAAGAGAAGGAAGGAACCCTCTACTTAGAAACAGACCTAGAAGTGGTGTAAGAATCCTCCACTGCAACACCTTGCAACTCAGCAATATTATGCTGCAGAAATAATGTTGGGACTGAAGAATTATGCTTGTCCTTGAGCCTAGATGTGGATCAATACTAAACAAGCTCTCCTAAGAGGCCTCTCAAGGGAAGATATGGGATTCCCGCCTAGGAACACCCAGTGCTACCTTGCTAAACAGCAAGGGGAAGCCAAGTCTAAACAACCAAGATCAATAGATCAAAATACAAAAGCATGCCTAAAAAAGGCCCCCATCCTCTTCATATATATCAAGTGAACCTCTCCCCATTCGGTCCCATCCACATGTGCCATCAAGCTCATGCAAGTTGTCCTCCACCAAAACTGCGTTGTCCAACAAGGTGGTTCAATGTATCTAGACAGCTTTGTTGACTTGGTCAAAGTTGACTGAATCAACATGTCCCCATCTCTGTTCACACCCAATGGTGCTCAAATAAGCTTCTTATTCTTAGCACTTTTCACATTAGGAGTGTTATTGATCCTTCTAAAGAGGTTAATGGGCTTCCCTACCCATTTATTCATCCTCCTAGTAATAAAACAACTCTAATATTCCATTTATCTTGGAGGCTAAAATTTTGGAATATTATAATGGGCTCCTGTCCATGACGTCTTCTATAGAACTACCCAATTTCTTTAGCATGGTATCTTTCATCCAAGTAGCTTCTGCAACTGGTTGATATTTCCACTTGATCAAATACTCAAAGTATTCTCATCCTCTTATCTTCTTAGACAATATTTTTTCTAAAATATTCTTTGGCTGCAGTGTTTTTTCCGTGGGTACTATTTCAAGCAGTCAATATTTTCTTTGTCTTCAGCTTTATCCTCTGTGTCACTGTCTTCATACCTATACAAATCAACAACATTAAAAATTGGAGATATTCCAATGTCAGGGGGTAATTCAATTTCATAAGCATTTGCAGATAATTTTCTCAATACTCTGCATGGCCCATTTTTTTTAAATTTTAGTTTGTTATACACCCTTTTTGGAAATATTTCCTTCTTCAGGTGTGCTAGAACCAAATCTCCAACCTCAAAGTTAACTTCTCTTTTCTTCAAATATTCTCTGGTTTTGTACTTGATGTTGCTGTCATGTAGCTGTTGTTTTACTTGTTCATGTATTGCTTGAATTTTTGAAGCAAAATCTTTTCCATTAGCACTTCTCATCTCTGCTTTTCCCAAATTACTTAATTCATAAACTCCGCTTGGGTGCATTCCGTAAAATATATAAAATGGACTTTGTCCTGTATGCTTGTTAGGAGGGTCATTATAAGCATATTCAGCCTGTGCCAAAATATGATCCCACTCTTTAGGATGTTCAGCTGCAAGACTTCTCAAAAGATTACCCAAGCTTCTGTTCACCACCTCAATATGTCCATCAGTTTTAGGGTGATAAGATGAGCTGAAACTCAGTTTAGTACCAATATTTTTCCACAATGTCCTCCAGAAATGACTAACAAATCTAGTGTCCCTATCAGAGACAATACTTTTAGGTAACCCATGTAACCTTACAATCTCTTTGAAAAACAAATTAGCAACATGAGTAGCATCATTGGTTTTATAACATGGAATAAAATGTGCCATTTTAGGAAATCTGTCAACTACAACATAAATTGCATCATTCCCTCTCTGTTTTTTTGGGAAACCCAAAACAAAATCCATACCTACCATATCCCAAGGTCTGTCTCAAATAGGTAATAGAACATACAAACCTGTGTTTTGACTTCTTTCTTTTGCATATTGACAAACTTTACAATTTCGCACATACTTCTTCACTTCAGTTCTCATCTTTGACCAAAAATAAAAATGACTTAGCTATTCATAAGTCTTATTTGCACCAAAATATCCACCAAGTCCACCACTACGTTTCTCTTTAATTAAATTTTCTCTCATAGAACAATTTGGTATGCACAACTGATTTATTTTAAATAGTAAACCTTCTTGCAAGAAAAAATCCAGCCACTTACTTCGGTCCAACAAAACAAGATTACTGCATGCTTCCAATGCCTCTTTAAAATCCAAATTTGTTTTATATAATTATTTAAGAAAATCAAAACACAACACTTTAATTTGACTTTGTTGAACTAAAATGTTTTTTCTACTTAAGGCATATCCTACTTTGTTGTCTTGGCCAGTTATATGTTTCAATACAAAATTGAAACTCTGAAGATATTCTACCCATTTTTCATGTTTCTAATTTAGTTTTGGTTGTTGCATAATATACTGCAATGCATGATTGTCTAAATAAAGCACAAACTCTTTAGACATCAGGTAATGTCTCCACTTCTTTAATGCTTTTACAACTACATAAAATTCTTTGTCATAAGAAGAATATTTTCTTCTTGTGTCATTCAGTTTTTCACTGAAATAAGCTACAGGTTTGTCTTCTTGACTGAGCACAACTCCAACAGCTTCTCCACTGGCATCACATTTCACTTGAAAAGGTTTATTAAAATCAGGAAAAACTAAAATGGGGTTTTCTGTTATATTCCCTTTCAACAACTGAATTTTTTTTTCTATTGTATCAGTCAATTCAAATGGTTTTTTGTCCTTCTTTATATTTTCAATAATAGGAGCATTGATCTTACTAAAATTCCTTATGAATTTTCTATAAAAACTAGCAATACCATGGAAGCTTATTACCTCAAAAACACTCTTGGGTGAAGGCCATTCTATGATTACCTTTATCTTCTTTGGGTCCATCTTCAATCCATCAGCAGAAACAACAAATCCTAAGTATATCAATTCTTCCTTCATGAATGAACATTTTTTTAAATTTTCTAGCAAATTTTCTTGATGCAGCTTCCTTAAGACATAATTCAGATGTCTCAGGTGTTCTTCTTTGGACTTGTTGTAAACTAATATATCATCCAGATATACTATTACAAATTTACTAGTAAATTCTTTAAGTACTTCATTCATAAGCCTCATAAATATACTAGGATAATTTGATAATCCAAATGGCATTACCATCCATTCATACAATCCTTCATTTTTTTTAAAGGCTGTTTTCCATTCATCTCCTTCCCTTATCCTAATTTGATGATAGCCACTCTTTAAATCTAGATTTGTAAAATATCTTGCCCCACTTAAACAATCCATCAAATCTTCAATTCTAGGTAAATGAAATCTATACCTGATTGTTATTTTGTTTATTTCTCTTGAATCAGTGCACATTCTCCAGCCTCCATGTTTTTTTGGACTCAACACTGTTGGTACTACACAAGGACTCAAACTTTATATGATTAGTTATTTATCCAACAGCTCCTGCACATGCTTCATGATTTCTTAATTTTCTATGGGAGTCATCCTGTATGCTACTTTATTTGACAAATTTGCTCCAGGAATCAAATCCATATGATGGATGATTTTTCTAATAGGTGGTAATTCATCTGGAAAATCATCTACAATGATATCACAACAATTTTCCAGCATCTCTTGAATTTCAATTGGTAAATCAGAAATTTTAGTGGAAGTAATTACTACCTTGGATTTGCAAATTAATGCAAAATTTACCTCATCATCTTCAATCTGCTACATATATTATTTTCTACTCAACAACAAATCTTTCAGATCATATCTTCTTTTTTATGTCTCTTCTTCTTCTATCGGCAACAATGAATGATTAACACCATCTTTACAAAACTTGTATATGTTCTTCTTCCCATCATGCATAACTCCTTTGTCATACTACCAAGGTCTACCCAAAAATATGTGGCATACATCCATATGCATCACATCACACATAATTCTATCTTTGTAACTGCCCAACTGGAATTCTAGTTCACATTGTTCATTCACTAATAGTTGATGTCCTTTCTAAAGCCATGACACCTTGTACAGTGTTGGGTGTTCCTTTGTCTTCAATTTAAATTTCTCCACCACTTCTTTAGAGATCAAATTATCAGTGTTGCCACTATCAATTACCATTTGAAAACATTTTCTTTGAACTTTGCACCACTTCTAAAAAAGGTTTTTCACTGTGTTGGTTAAACAACTTCCTTTGTTGGTTTTAACAAAATTTTGTTAAATACCAAAGATTCTCCTTTCTCTGGTGTATTTTATGCTTCTAGCACTTTTGGTTCTTCTATCATTTATGTTTCTTCCTTCTCATTTCGAGAAAAAATCACATTTCACTGGTTTGTCCCCACATTCTCTAGACATTCATAAGATCTGTGTCCAAGCTTATTACATCTATAACATCTAATTTCTCTTCCTCTAACTCTTACTCCTCTTCCTCTAGAAAAACTCCTTCTACCACTTGCATCACCTTCTGTGTGTGTATGCTAACTTGAGCTGCTGCTAGCTCCTTCTCTTGGTGCTGTAGATATTCCTCTACCACCATGAATTCCTTTTCCTCGAAAAGTACCTCTACTTCTAGCAGACTGCTTCCTTATGAGTTTTTATTTAGCCTTGAAGGCCATCTAATAAGCCTCTTCCACTGTTTTAGGAGACAACAGACTTACGTCATCTTGGATCTCCATTCTGAGACCATTAACATATCTTGCAATCTTTTCTGTTGTATCTTGAATTTTTCCTTCTCTTATGCCCACTTCGTAAAATTCCTCTGTATATTCTTGGACTGTAATTGATCTCTTTCTAAGATTATGCATTTGTCTAAATAATGAAAGCTAATAATAACTTGGAAAAAAATTACCTCTCAGCTTTGCCGCCATCATGTTCCAATTCTTTATTGGCTGTTTACCAAGTCTCCTTCTTTCTGCCTACACTCCATCCCACCAAAGCGCTACATGACCTTTCAATTTTGTGACTGCAAACTTAACTCTTTTTCCTTCATCCATTTATTCATAATTGAAGAACGTATCCATGTCATTTACCCAATATATCAACTCTTTTGGGTTTAAGCTTCCTGTAAAAACCAAAACTTCAATTCTAGATTTAGATGTAGATCCCAACATTAACTTAGAAAATCTCATTTAATGAGTAACTTCTACAGGTTCTCCCTCTTCTTCAGATTCAAATTCAGGTTCGTTTACATCTCCGACATATGCATCTCTTTGGTTTCCCATTTCCATTGCTTCTAATCTAGCTTGCATCTATTGCATAACCTCCATCACTTCGGCACTTGCAACTGGTCTTCATCTTCTTCGACGAACACCACCTCCTCTTCCAACTCTGTGAGCCATGTTGGATTACATTTCCTGAACTTTGAGATCTTTTTCAGTGCCTAAATGTTGCTCTTATACCATTAATGGTGGTATGGATGCAGGTGTTAATGAAAAACTCTCAAATTTTGAGATAATGTCTTCGAGTTCGGGTGGAATTTCCTCAATTTGTTTCTCAGTATCAATCATCAAACTTTTAACTTTATAACCCAGAATTTAAATGCATTAAAAACCAATTTTCAACCCTTTTTTTATAAACTATGAAATATTTATTAAAATAAATGTTAGAATGGTGAAACAACCATTGTAATTCTCCTCTTTTACCAACAGACCAACCCTTATACAAATTTTTTTACATTAACCCAATGAAAATCCTTTCACGTCAATAACGACAACACAATTGAGCCAATTATAAAATGCAACATTAATAAAAATTAACCATCACGTTGATTTAATAATGGATTCCAAACCTCATTAAACCTTCACTATACTTTATCGCATCCAATTTACTCATTTAAACTCCATGCAACTTAATATGTGAACACATGATTAGATCTTTGACTCTGATGCAAAAGCTGGCAGATTTATGATCTGTTGCAAAGATGGCTTAATCATAAAATTGAATTTATGATTTTATCGGGTTTGTTTGAACGTTTAAAATCCTTGCATCTAAAAATGGGATATCCATAGATCTTCAAGCTCTCATGTGATGGTCATCAGATCACTTGAATACTGGACAATCAATTGAATTAATTAAATTTGGTTTATAAATTCATTGGGTCCATTCCAATGATTAATCAATATGCAAATTTAAATGTGATATCTGTTGGATTTCAGTTGGACGGTTTTTACTGCTACTAAATATCTGTTGAACATATTTTAGATCTGAGTAGATATTAAATCCCTATTAAATAAATTATGATTTCCACCAGATTTGTTTCAAATGTTTTGATTGACTCCATGCGCACTATAATGATCTCATTTTCTTAAGTTCTATCAAATTCACTACCCCTTCAAGAAGTCACGGTTTCCTTACTTCAAACACTAAAAGTCCTTCAGTTTTACAACACAAGCAACCATTCTTCCTCCATAGTGAATGCAAAGTATATAATTAAACATTATACATAGAAAATAATTCAAGGAGCTTCACTTGACTAAGATAAACTTAGAACGGTTTCAAAAGAAATAAGATTTCTTTGAATTGTCAATTCTGGATACAATTTCAAAGGTACAGGGGAATTGCCATGATCTTCTCATTTAATTAATTCTCCATCAAATCCTCCTCCCCGATACATTTAAAACTTACAAATATATATTTTTTTCACAATCCTTTCAATCTGATTCATTTGAATTGAATTTTCCCAATCTTGGATGGAATCCTATTCCATAATATTTGCCTAAAAATCCTAAACTAAAAACTAAATACATTGAATCAAATATAAGTAGTTCAATCCCTAAATATTAGTCAAATTCTATCTACTAAAACAATAAATCGTAGGCTAAAGGATCCCACTCCTTTTCTTGTAATTTTTTTTGGATTTTCTGGAAAAAAATGAAGTTTTATCCTTCAAACCTCATGCTCCTGCATCACTTTAAGCCTCCTCAAAACCCCTTTCTCAGAAACAAATTTGAGTTTAGGTACAAACCTTCAGTACAAAACAATTTCAAGTATTGGGAGGTGTTTTAAGATGAGGAACACATCAAAAACTTCATGGATATTATCAGATATTTTTCATACTCAGTAATTGACCATGAGGATGAGAAAATGATAGATGAAGAACAAGTCAGTTGGGGAGAAACCAGTGCTAGAAACAAGATTCTACAGCTGAAGGGTAGTACTATCCCTAGGGGATTGGTCCCATTTGAAAGTTTTTTTAATCCAAATGATGTGGATGTCAAGTCAACTGAACAAGAACTTGAGGAGTAGGTGGAAGACTGTAACATTGGTACAAAACAAGATCCCAGGGTAATCAAGTTGACAAAGGGAGTTCTTGAAGAGTACAAGAAAAGGTATTCGGACCTTTTTAAACATTATATGGATGTTTTTTCTTGGTCATATGATTATTTGAAAACATTTAACACTACTATCATTCAACATAAAATCCATTTGACGAGTGGGGTGAAACCATACAAATAAAAGCACAGGGAAATTAACCCTTGGTTACTCCCATAAATTGTGAAAGAGGTGAGGAAGTTATTCTAGGCCAATATCATTATAGCTTTGAGGTATTTAGACTAGGTATAAAATTTAGTCCCTACCAGAAAAAAGAATGGGGAACTAAGGTTATGTGTTAAATTCAAGAATCTAAACAAGGACCCATAAAAATATAACTACCCTCTCCCTAAAATGGACTACATTCTGCAGAAGGTGGTAGGTTATGCCCAGATGTATATGATGGATGGTTTCTCTGGTTACAATCAGGTCGATGTGCACCCTTAATATCAGAAGAAAACCTCTTTCACCACACCCTAGGGAACATTTATGTATGAAAAATTTCCCTTTGGCCTCATAAACATAGGAACCACTTTTTAGAGAGCCATGGATATATCTTTTGTGGGAGAAAGAAAAAAATTAGTAGTAATTTACCTAAATGGCATCATTTCTTTTTTCAAAAATATATGAAGAGAACATTGAATATCTATGGCTCACCTTCGAGAAATGCAGGAAGTATGCTATGTCTTTAAATCGAAAGAAATATTAGTTTTCTCTAAGTGAGGGAGAACTACTATGGCACATTGTGGAAAAGGAAGGAATAATTATTGATCCCAAAGGGTGGAAGCCATCTGTGACATCCATTACCGAGAAATAAGAAATAAATACAGTTATTATTAGGTAGAATTAATGTTTTGAGGAGGTTTATACCTAATTATTCTGAAATAGTCAAAGAAATTATAGAGATGTTATAGAAGGACAAGGAAGTGAAGTGGACTGTAGAAGCTCGAGAATCATTCTCCAGGATCAAAAATTATTTTATAGAATCTCCTCTATTAGTCAGCCTAGATTATCTTAAACCATTTTTTTCTCATGCTTCCCTTCACACAATAGTTGTTGTCTTATTGTAGAAAAATGATGAAGGGCACGAGCAACCAATTTCATTTTTCATTCAAGCACTATGATACGTTGAGATAAAATATAATATTTTATAGAAACAAGAATATTCCTTGGTAAAAGCCCTAAAGGCTTTTAGAATCTATGTCCTGCAATCAAACATAACTAGTTATTTTCCTATAGTTGTTTTGAAAGATATCTTGGTGCAGGGTGATAGTGAGGAAAAAAAAGGCAAATGGATTTTCAAAATAAATGAATATGCTATGGATATCAAGCCTACCAAGCTAATCAAGGGGCAGGGGATAGCTAAAATTATATCTAAAGCAATTTTCCAAGCCTTGGGCCTAAAATTATTGGCTAGAAAGGATGGATAAAGTGGAAAATTGGAGGAACAACAAGGGATTGAAACCCCAACTTAGAAAATCCAGATTAAATACATTGTGTCCCACTGGTATAAACATATTTTCCATTATTTAATTGTTATGAGGTGCCCAATAAATTTTGACAAAGTTAAGTACAAGACTGTGAAGATGCAAGCCCATAAATTTGTTATCTAAAATTGCCAACTATATTGGAAGGACCCAGTGGGGATTTTACTTTTATGTTTGACTAAATAAGAAATCTAGAAGGTGATTAATGAATTCCATAATTTTGTTTGTGGAAGAAATTATAGTTGGAGAGCTACAATGCACAAAATTCTCAAGCTAGGATTTTATTGGTCTAAGTTTTTTGGTGAGGTGCATACCTATGTTCGGGCATGTGAGAAGTGTTAAATGTTTGCAGAAAATAGAATTTAGTACCCCTTAATTTAATTATTGTTCTCGTTGAAGGACCCTTTAGGAAATTTTGGTTGGACTTCATTAGATAAATACACCCACCTTCTAGTGGTCAACACAAGTGGATACTCACAACCACTGATTACTTCACTAAGTGGGTAGAATCAATCCAAGCCAGAAATGAAATCGATGTTGTAGTCCTTAAGTTTACAGAGGAAAAAATCCTTGCAAGGTTTAGTTTCCCCAAGAAAATTGTAACTGGAAATTATCAGGTGTTCAACTCATCTAATTTTATTGATTTTTTCCAAATATAAAACATTATAGTAGGCCATTCTACCACCTATTATCCAAAAAGAAATGGATTGGATGAATTCTCAAATAAACCTTGGTAAGGATTCTAAAGAAGACAATATCTGAAAATCAAAAGAAGTAGGATTCACAAATGAAGTTTTCCCTATGAGATAATAGGGTTACCACCAAGAGGTCCACTAGGAATTCCCCTTTTGAGTTAGTCTATGGGAAATCTGCAATCATCCCTATATATTTAGTTATGCTAATAGCTAAGATCCTGCAAGATGTTGAAGAGGAGCCAAATGCTCTGACTAGAAGAATAAATAAGTTGGTACAACTTCAAGAAAACATGGAATAGGTGAATCTGATCCAGGTGGATATTGGTGGCCACCCACCTATTCCACCTAGTCACTTTCATCAGTTTTCTTATTTACTATTTTTAGTAGTTTTTTCGGTTCTTGAACTTATGGAGCCATTCTGAGGCCCCAAACAACATTTTTTGGGCATGATTCCTCTATTGATTTCAAAAAAATCACATCATCATCTATATTCATCAAAGAGATATTTCCAACGAGGTATCATACACACCAAACAAAGATAATATGACCAAGTTATGACTCTGGAAATTTTCTACCCAACTAACCCCAATGGGGTCCATAAACTCTTGGTGTTACATCTCCTTGGGTTATGGTTTTGGTTGTTTATGGTTTTCTCTTATTGTTCAATAATAAAAAGTCCCTTGAGCCTCATTGTAACATAGTTCAGACGAATGTCGCTACCACATCTCTTCTCAGAGATAAGCTACCATTTCCTAAGCTAGTTTATTTTCCATTTTGTCAGTATGCATTTTTCAGTATTTAATATTAATGAAATGAAGTGATGCTATTCCTGTTGAATCTTTGTGTTTATTTTTATTTCAGTATTTTATCCTATTCCTACATAAATTCGGATCAGAATCAGAATTTGATTATTTATCAGGAATTGATGAAGTCTTTGTTTGACAGAAAGGAAAAATATATATCTATGCAGCTAGTAGATTTAGTACTTATATGGGATGTAAAAAGAAAATATAAAGGAAAACATGGTAATTTTAATCCTCTATGGTTTTGACCTTTCAAGATTGTTGAAGAAAATGGTAACAATAATTTCTTACTAGAAAATTTTGATGGTGAAGTGCTTAGACTGCCTGTGAATGGTAAGTTCTTCAAGATTTATTTACATCATTGAAGAGGTCCACTCTCATCCACTGTAAATATAGGTGATCCATTTTAAATACTAGCATTGTTTTGTGCTTTTACTACTATCTTCTATGTAGATTTATGTAAACTAAATGATGCTTGCGTACATGACCCCTTTCCAACACCATTCTCAGATGAGATCTTGGATAGTGTAGGAGACCAGGAAGCATACTCATTCACTAACAGGTTCTCAGGATACCATCAGATCAAAATCGCACCAGAAGATCACAAAAAAATTACATTTACCACTGAATGGGGATCCTTCTAGTATACAGTCATGCCATTTGGACTCAAGAATTCCCCTGTTATCTTCTCGTGGGTCATTGTCGTAGTGTTCAAGGAACTCATCCACAAATTCCTAGAAGTGTACTTCGATGATTGGACTATCTTCAGCTTGGTAAAGGCACACGTTTCAAACCTGCGCATGATGTTGGATGCTTTCCGTAAACACTATATTTCCCTAAATATCAAGAAATGTATCTTCTACATACCCTTTGGAATCTTTCTCGGACACACAGTTTTCCGACATGGGTTGATGGTGGATCCTGCGAAGGTGGAATTTATTATCAATCTGGCAGTACCTACGACGAAGAAACAGCTGCGTTCAATCCTTGGACATACAGGCTACTACAGAAAATTCATTCAGGGTTATGAAATGATCACAACACCCCTAGAAAAGCTACTTAAGAAGGATGTCTCATTTTTTTGGGATGACGAGTGCCAGAAAAGCTTTGATCTACTCAAGGAAAAGATGGTCTCTACACCTATTCTTATTTTTCTTGATTGGGCGAAGGTATTTCATGTTCATGTTGATGATTTATGGATTGCCCTAGGAGAAGTCCTTATGCAGCCTCGCACAGGTGAAATTGATCACCTAATCACATTTTCTAGTCACAAAATATTGAATGCGGAGTGAAATTATGCCACCACAGAGAAGGAAGGATTGGCCATGGTCTATGCACTGCAGAAATATCGGCACTACCTATTAGGAGGACACTTTAAAATGTTTACAGATCATTCGGCTTTAAAGTACCTGGTAAACAAGCCTATGTTGGGGGGGGGGGGGGGGGAATTTGCAGATGGTTGTTGTTGTTTCAAGAATACGACTTTGAAATCATAGTCAAACCAAGGAAGTTGAATGCTGGGCCAAATCACTTGTCCCGAATTGAGACAGGCGACAAGCTCACTAACCTGGAGGAATGCTTTCTTGATGCATAACTATTCTTCATTAAGGTAGTTGATGTACACTTCTCTTATATAATTTAGTTCCTGACTACATGAATCGCACCTGCAAACTATTCGGTACAAAAAAAGAATGAATTGATTACCTGGGCGATAGATTTTACCATTATCGCAGGACATTTATATAAATTAGGGGCTGATGAAGTGCTGCACAGATACGTTTTGGAGCATGAAAGGAACACTATCTTGATGGAAGCTCACGAAGGCATAGAAGGAGGTCACTACATAGGCAAGGAGACGACACAAAAGATCTTGCGGGCTGGGCTATGGTGGCCTACCCTACATAGCAACTCCCATGACTATTGTAAAGCTTGTGATACATAGCGATGGACAGGAAGGCCATCACGTAGAGACAAGATGCATTTAAAACTACAAATGGATTTGCAAGTCTTCGACAAATGGGCCATTGATTTTCTAGGACCGATCAACCCACCAGCGAAGAAGACGGGTGCATGCTACATAATTAATACTACTCATTATGTAACTAGGTGGATCGAAGCACAAGTGGTAAAGAATTGTACTACAAATATTACTACACACTTCATCTTTGAGCAAATTCTAACAAGATTTGGATGTCCAAATATCCTTATGAGCGATAGAGGTACGCACTTTGTTAATGAAACGATACACGCTTTGACTGAGGAATTCCGGATCCATCATACGAAGATCACCCCATATCGTCCATAGGCTAACGGAGTAGTCAAGGCTTTTAAAAAAATCTTGGAGCAAGCACTGACTAAAGTCTGCAACGCTGATCGCAGTGATTGGGACATGCACATCACAACAGTTCTTTGTGCCTACCGAACAACCTACAAGAAGCTAATGGGGAAAACCCCATTCAGGATGGTCTATGGAAAGGAGGCCATTATGCCAATGGAGTATATTATTCCTAGTCTATGTATCACAACATTTATGAACATGGAAAAACCTGCAATCATGGAGGAGCGCTTAGCACAACTTATGGCTTTGGAGGAATATCATTTTATTGATAATTTCCATCAGCAGGTTCAGAAGGCCCGCGATAAGGCCTGGCATGATCGACATATTCGCCAAAAGACATTTTTTGAGGGTGAGTTGGTCCTCTTATATGATAGCCAGTTTTTGAAACACCCAAGGAAGTTCTGACAACACTAGCTTGGTCCCTACACAACTAAGGAAATAACAGATGGTGGAGCTGTTTGGCTAGCTACCCTGCGCAACGATATGTTTCCAAGGTATGTCAATGGTATCCAGCTTAAGCTGTATTGGATCAAATGACTATATGGCCGAAGTAGCTACATAGGGCAAGATATGCCCACCAAGGAAGATGAGGATGACCAAGGTATGCGTAGGAAGCGACCACAAACTTGGAAACCTGGAGGAGTGCTCAGGAGGTGCAAGTGTGTATTCAAAATGAAGTAGGTGCACTGGGAGTGCAGGGGTGCGATGGGCTCACAAGAGGTGCGAAAACTAGTTGTTGGAACAATAAAATCAGGTAAGAAGCTTACATTACCATTGAAAGGAGTGGGTGGCTAGCATTTAATAAGGCAATTTCCGGAGATTTTTTACCGTTTATCGAAGGGTAAGTATCAATTAAGGTTCAGTTGACCATTAGTGGCCCTCTGAGGTTATAAAAGGGGAAGGTTAGGTCGGAAGAGGGTTCCATGTCTTTTTTCTTTGTTGTGATCTATGGGTTTATTCCTTAAGATAGTTTGGGCCTATTGGACTCCTTTCATGTCTGGCCAACCCCCCCCTTTGATAGTAGCCACCCAGAATTTGGATTCATTTTCTACTCTAGAATGACAGCCACCAACACTGCTGAGGCTTCTCAGACGATAGCCTCTGAAGAGCTAGAAACCGAGGAAGTCATAGAGTTCAAATCAGAAGCCGAAGCAGTCATCTTCACGCCACCTATAGTAGCAAATAAAGGAAAAGAGAAAGCGCAAGGGTCATGAAAGCCTAAAAATTGGGCAGGGGTAAAACCTTGCACTTCTCCCCATAAGGTGAAGTCACCAGGAGGGGCGGCCCTAGTCAGCTCACCTAAACCAGCAGGCCACCCTTTATCTCGTCAAGAAAAGGCCCAAGTTTCTCAACCAATCAATTGGTTGCCACCATTTTTCCGACCTCGTAGGCCCTAAACCTGTATGGAAAAGAACCTCGATGGCCTCATCACATACCTATAGATGCCACTAACCTTGAGTGAGTTCCCCATCATTGGCGAACCCTTTCACAAGCTTCATTAGGTGAAGTTCGATGATCATTACTTAGCCAACTATCAGGCCTCTCCCCATCTGGCACCCAAGTTTTACCTGGAACAGATACTGGAAGATGACGGGGTGCAAGTCATCCCTATGCACTGGGTGCATGGGTTGGGTAGTTCTGGGCTACTAAACCTGCTAGGGATGCCACATTTTGGCCACTATAATGTTACAGATCGCTTGGTGCACTAGATTCTTTCCTTGGTCAATAACAGTAGCTTTTGGATCCGGGTTCGCATCCCTATTGATGCTGCGCTAATTCATTGAATTACAGGCCTCCCCATGGAAGGGCCTAACCCGATGCTACGGGTGGGTAAGAAGTATGTGCAAAATATTGCTAATAGCGTGCGTGAGACTTACCATATGCTACGAAATACGCAAGGTTTTATGATCAGTACCATCAGCGAACCGAGAATGCAGATGGGTACCTTGTTGTTAGCATGTAAGCTAATGTGCAAGTGCCAAGCCACCACCATCCCAATGTATGTCATTCAATTGGCAGGAGAGTGCGTAAAAGGCGTTTTCTTCAATTGGTACCAGCACATGTGTACCAATTTTTTGGAAAATGTCCATAAAGCCTAGGAACAAGGGTGCCCATTCTGCCATTCTTGGCTACTGCTGCTCATCGCGTTGGTCACATGGGAAGCACTAGAAGAAGTAGTCCTCCACGAGCTCACTCTTGACATGTGCGAAATGGCGCACTATGCCAACTTATGGGATTCCAAGGACACGCAGTGTATTGAGGACAATCGGGTCTTTTGGGTCCTTTTTCAGAGTAGCTTGGAAGCAGTTATAAAATCCCGTCTGCTCTTGTCCCCCACAGTCTATGACAAGTACAAGCCCATCGAAAAATTTTAGATCACAATGCACAACATCCAAATCAGAGCACACAAGGATAAAACCTTGGCCTTGCTCCCATATATGGCTGCGAAGGAGGATACTGATCGCATAGTCACTACCTAGTCTCCGTAATGGAATATTGAGTTCAAAACTGGTAAGATGGGAACCACAGGGGTGAGTACTACAAAGGTTAACCCAAAAAACACGCCCAAAGGAACTAACAAAACTAACAAGGGCACGGGGAAAGAAGGGCTCGTAGGATCACAGCGGGGCTCGCAGCCGGATAAAAATATGGCAAAGGGTGCAGAAGTGACGTCGCAAGAGAGGTCGTAGCGAAATATAGGTACAGAGGGCCAGGAGATGGGAGGTACTGACTCCCCCAGAGGAACAAAGCGAATAGGTGAGACCGCTAAAGGGCCATGAAAGAATCAACGCTCTCATCAAACAGAACGCGATGAAACGATTACACTCACGAAAGGCGACCTTGAATAAATTGCAGATATGGTCACCTTGGCTACAGAGGACAAGTGGCTAGCTCTAGGAGAGTAGCAGAAGGCCACAGTTGACTCCCTTCAGGCTGAGCTCCGAGCCCTGCAACTGAAAATGGACGCAGTAAAAACTAGTTTGGTCCAAATCCACTCAGACCTCGTTGTTAGTAGTATGACACTTGTTGTAGTCGAAAGACACCTCTGTCACCTGCCAGGACCAGCCTTCACAGTAAGTCCACCTGACTTGGGAGCGCAAGTCCGGGCCTATACATAGGTCTAGCTAGATCTAAAAATTTTTCCACGGGAATCACTACAGGTCCTACATAGCTCATTTTTCCAAGAAATTCAACACAGGGACCATCAGGTCCACCAACGTCTCAACACTGTGGACTAGACCATTATAGAACAAATGGCTGAGGTAATTAAGGTACAAGCTACGTGTTCCATCACCACTGTGCAGCAGATGGAGTTGGAGCATTTAATTGGTAGACTCTATGCATATGTTACAGATTAAATACCAGCCACAACTACCCCCCAGGAAAAAATTGAAGGGTTGGTCACAGCCTTAAGATCCTCACGGGAGAGATCCAGGTGGTTAAAATTAAAATGAAATAGAAAATCGCCAACTTGTAGGCCAAGCTGCAGCTAGAAATGCCTCTGGAAGTCAAGGCCCAGTGAGCTGCATTGATTACAGCTGCCACAAATGTGATCATAGGCCAAATTGCTCAGGGTGCAAAATTATTGGAGACAGCAATGTAGCTCTGGACCAAGGTATAGTGGGATCCTCTCCTATAGCAAGTTACTCAAAAATTTCTCCAAAAGGAAGAGGAGTTCGATCAGTTGGAGGCTACCTTGACCACATTGGTCCCTGCCTAACGATTGGCCCGACTGCACACCAGCCAGTCCCTCAGAGTCGACATGGACGCCCTTTGACATCGGAAGAAGACGCTAAGTAATCACCTCCAGCCATAGGCAGACTAGGCCCTCAAGCTATCCCATGATGTTGATGTTGCAGTGAAATAGTTGAACCAGACATTGGAGAGTGTCGTAGCTGCTACTGAAGGAACAAATTCATAGAAGTTGGTAGATATAGCTTAGATTGTTGCTGCGCAAAGCGAAGGGGTGTTGCCCCTACTAGTCAATCCAGTCAAGTGGCTTTAGGCTAAAATGGAGGACCCACGACCACCATGACTCTGGAAAAGTCACAAGACTGTGTTGGGGGACTGTTGGAGTAGGGTCCCCTAAAATCTGTGATTTTGTATAAGTTTTATAAATTTTGTTCTTAATTATCCTAACGCAAGGGTTTTGGGGTGGGTAAAAACCCCTAATTCATTGTAACAGGTCAAGGGTAGACCAAGATTCTGAAAACCATGTTTTGCAGACCATTGGATGCATAGGCTAAATAAGTATAAGTAGATGAACTTTTTTTGAGTCATAGGTAGAGGAAAAGAAAAGATATTGATGATAGTTGTGAATTGTTAGATCTATTCAGGTTGCTAGGGAAAGGACTCTTACTAGTTGTGTGTGAGGAGATCCTCAGTCTTACTGTGTATGGACCTTGCTGGCTGTGTGAATAGTATATAAGGTAGTGTATTGGGTTTTGAATGATAATATATGTGGATCTGGTTAGAGTATCTTTGCGTTGTCTGAAGTTTATGCGAACTGTTGAATCTATTGGTTATCCATTGTTGATGTGTTTATAATATTACATGTGATGTTGCTGATATGAAGGTACTGATTAGATCTGTGATAGTAACTCTTGTAGCTACACTGATTAGAAAACCTACGAATATATCTATTTATAGTTGCGAAAGTATCCATGTTTCTGTTCGATAAATCGATGATCTATTGATTATTGCAATTATAGTTGTTGTACTAATGCACATGGATGCGAAGGTAATTATTAGATATAAACTCAGTGATATAATTCTATATATAGATCTATTAATTACGAAGTTGATAGACTGTAACACAGCTCTGCTGACTTACCTGCTCTCTCTCAGGGTGCAGAAACCTAGTTCCAGCACCCTCCCATACTGCTTCGAGTGAGACTTTGGTCTGTGCAAGCAGGTCACTGTCGAAAGGGATAGTAGTATAGGGGTTTGTTGGCAAACCTTAACCTCCGAACATGGGTCAGAACCCCTCGAGCCAACAGGCTACAACAACTCTCTGATTGGGAAAATAGTAGGCATGGCACTTTCTAATGAAATCAGGTAATTGATAGGTTTGGGGAAAATATGGAAGGGTAAATTGGACTCCCAAAGTCCAATTTCATTAGTTTGATCAATGAAATTATCTTTGAACTAGCAGTATAACTCAAAGGTATAAAATTCACATTTTTTCTCTAAGATTTTATAATCCCTATCTGCAAGGGGAATATGGTCAAGATCGACTGTGGGAGGGAGCATTGGGTTGATTGGATCATCATTATTTTTCCTCTTAGGAGGCATGTTTACTATTCAAATTGTAGGAAAGGAAAAAATTAAAGTGGAAGGTTACTAGGCATTTGCTAATAGTGGGTTGTAGATGGAAACAATTTCCTTTTCATGTGCTCCATCAGTTCCTTTGTTGAATGTGGAAGCTAACATTTTCAGCACAATTTCAAAAATAAGGCCGAGTGAGCAGTATGTGTGCAAAGGGAGTGAAAATTATGTGCAAAGGGGGTTTTATGGTGATGGCACGGTATTGTTGGAGGCGTGGGTCCATCGTTAAATTCAAAAAATTATCTCGGGAAATAATAAATGTGTAACAGACATGGCCAGTTGTGGGGATAGCAGTGGACGGGAGCCCATGGGAAGAGTTGGCAGGAAAATATGGAGGGTTGGCGGATTTCAGAGGGGGGTCGAAGCGATAAGCAGTTTGTAAGAGGGGTGCGAAATGTTGAGTCATCAACACGTAGGGGTGGGACCGTCGAGAAGGAAACTTATTTTCGTACCCCCCCCCCCCGAAACCCCTCCCCAATTAATAAATCTAGGATGGGCAAGGTGGATGAAAATTATTGTTAGTTGTTGATCTGACGAGGTGATGATCGGAAATACGATATGATCATGGACCTTAACCACACATGAAAAATCTCCTTTTATCTCTTTAGAACATTATCATATGGGCATAATACTTAGGCTAAAATACATAATACCCCTGAACTTAGGATAAAAACATTTGATAAGATTAAAATTAGGACAAAAGGCCACATAATGGAAAATCAACCTTTTTAACTCAACTTTCTCCTAATCTAAGACTAATTCTGACCAATCAAAGGGCGCATTTAGATGTGTAGACACTTGTTTTATTTTCTTTAAGGGGAAAAATGCCTAATCTAATCCTATTTATCATTTTTTTGCATTGATCCAGCTTAAAAAATTGAATCAAATTACTCATATACCTAACTAACATTAGCCAAGATTACACAATTTTCCTAATTTATTCTCTATTCTAATTAACAGAAATTGAAAATTGTTTGATCATGATTACATTGTATGATCTAAACAATGACTTAGGGTTGTGGAATTTTAAACAAGCTGCACACAACATTCAATATATTATTGAAGAATCAAACTCTCTATCAAGTAGTGGCATTTAAATTTGCGTCCCTTTCAGCTCTATTTTTTTGTTTTTTTTTTCATGGGGTTCCTTCATCATCATTTTTTATTATTTTTTCTATTTTTCTTTTTAAATACCCTCTTTTCATTTATTTATTTATAATTTTTTTGGAAATCATTTGCAACATGCAATATTATTTACAATTTCATATGAATGAGAGAAAATATTCAATCAACTTTTGATCCTATAAATTATAAGACCCTAACAATGGTTGTAGTTGGGGATGGCTCTCTCCCTGTGAGGTGCCAAGAACCTTTGACCAGTAGCCTTGAATGTTCTACTTTCAACACTTTTCTGCATTTGATTTCTTTTGGAGTTGTTGTAGTAGTTATGGTGGCACATTAATCAGGAGCTTAGGGCCTTCTCTACGGGATTCAACTCTTGATAATAGGTCACTCAATCAAAATAATAAAAGACAATGATATTTAGAATGATTTTATCAATAAACACTTCTATTCCTGTGGAAAATAATTCTTGACCATCCTGCCATTTATAGGTCCACCAGGTAGCACTGTTCCATCCGATTCTTTGAGTAAAAATGCATTATCACCCATGTGGGCATGGATGATATAAGTTCCTATCTGTATTTTTTCAAACTTACCATGTTTAACCTTCTCTTATCTTCTTGAATCCCATTTTAAAACATTGTCCCCTAACTGAAAATCATCCGCCTTGGTCCTTCTGTCATAAATTTTGTTGACATTTTCCTGTATGAATTTGGTTTTGTTGTACAGTTATTCACTGGATTGTTGCAAGTATATGTTCTGATTTATCCTTATCTGAATATCGTTTGATTCCACCTACAACTATTGCATTGTTTTCATAACTGGGACACATAAATAAGTTGGAAATACAACATCCATTCCATAAACTAATTGGTATGGGGACATGCTAATGGATTTCTTAGTGGTGAGTCTCTCAGCCCACATTGCATTTACCAGCTTATTGTTCCATGACCTTTTGTCATCTTCCAGTAGTTTTTTCATTATATTGACTAAACCATTATTTGAGGAATCGATTAACCCATTCCCCTGAGGGAAATAAATAGCTTAATTTCCTAGAGTGATCTAATATTTACTGAAAAATTCCACCATTCTATTTTACTTTAAAGTTGTTGCATTGTCTATGATAAGTTTCCAGGGACATCCAAATCATGACAGTATATTAGATTCTAAATATTTGATGATCACAACATCTGTTTCTTGTCTTGACGGTATGGCTTCAATCATTTAGTAAAATAGTCAATGGCTATGAGGATCCATTTGTGCTGGGATAAAAATGGTGGATGGGTTTCTTCAATTAAATACAAACCCCGTCATTGGAAAGGAATTTCAATATATATGGGTTTCAAGGGAAAAGGTAGTATTTTCCTCTTGCCTTCAAAAATTTGGCACATGTGACAGGAAGTAACTTTCTTATGGAAATCAACAAAGAGTTTTGACTAGTAAAAACCAACTCTTAGGATCTCATTGGAAGTGGTTTTCCAATACAAATTTCCGCCATAGTCTTCTTCATGGAATTCATGCATGGTTGTTTTTGCCTCATCTTTCAACAAACAATTTAGTAGAATTCCACCAGTATCTTTCCAATACAAATTACTGTTTAAGATACAAAATTTGATATCCTTAAACATGATAAATATAGCTTTTGTTTTGGTCAAACCAAGAGGAGCTTACAAATTTTAATAATAGAAAAATGAGGTCTGCATATGAGGGAGATATTGTAAAAGCCTCATCTATTTGTGGAGTTGTCTTCTTTTCTTGTTCATCCAATGCAGCTACAAAATTAATATCCAAAGCATGAAAATTATGCTCAGCCATTAACTTAGCTAATCCTTGAACTTTAATGATCTTGTTGGGTTTAATTTCAATATCATATTCAAGGATAATGGAAATCCACATACCTCTATTCCCATCAAGTCCATTTTGAGTTGGGATATCTTTGACCACATAATTTGGAACAGAAGCAATTATGTGGGAATGAAGAATATATACTATGAAAACCTTAATTTATTTTATAATATAAAATGGTTTCTTTTACATTATATTGTATTTGAGGCAACATATATTAGAGCCTTACTAAAGAAAGCAATGTGTTTCTCATTGTAATATTCCAAAATTTTCCTACAATAAATTGGAATATTAATTTTTTATGATTTCACCTAGGAGGAGAATAAATGGGTAAGGAGGCCCATGCATAATGAAAATCTCAATAAAATCCCTCATAGTATGAGAGGGGATCATCATTAGAGCTAGTTTTCACACCCTCATGTGTGAACGGGGTCAATTGCAAGTGGACAAGGTCAACCTTGACCAAGTCAACAGTGTTGGGATAAGAGGTGGAGAACACTTAGAGAAACAGCACAGTATGAATGGGAAGAGGGTTATTTGGCAGAGGAAACCCTAAAAGAAGTGAGACCCATGGAGAGGGGGCCTTCACTTGTTTAAAAGGAGGGCAAGGCAACCATTTTTTCTCATGTTATGTATTATTGATTTTATGGTCTATTCAGACTTTGTGCAATCTCCAACTCTCTAGCTGAATTGCAGTGCTACTTAGCATGAGGGATTAATGTTTATGATTTCCTCTCCTTCTTGAGAGGCCTCTTGAGGGATTGCACTGATTTTCCTCACATCCAGGCTTGAGGCCAAGCATCCTCCTCTAAGACAGCGTTATTTCTATAGCAGAATAATGTTGTGTTGATGGGTGTTGCAGTGAGGGTTCACAACACCACTTCCATCAGCTATTTTTGAGAGGAGGAGTCTCTCTTTCCTTTAAGAGATTAGTTTGGAAGAATTTGGAGCTGATTTCAGATCTTGGCATTGGGCCAACCCATTCTCTTGCCCTTATAGCACAGTTTGCTTCAGTGACTGCGTTATTTCTAGTGAGCACATGTTGTGGGGCCTTGTAGATATGTTTGGAGGGTAAGATATTAGGTGAGAGGATCAGCCTTTCATTCTAGAGATCAATTGGAGGAGTTATTTTCATCGGATGAAACATATTCAACCTTCTCCACTTATTTCCAGTTCTTGAGTTGCTGCAAATATCTAGCAATTCCGGAATTTTGCAGATTTTGTATATTATAGCCAATCCTTCCAGGATTGACCTGAGGTAGTCTTTGGGAGCTAAGATCTTCACTCCCAATGTTGCATGAGCCATATATTTTTATATCCATGTATTTGACATATGTTAGCATGCATTTTTTTTTGTAAAACTACGTATTCATAGCTTGGGCACACTTGTGTAGCAGTGCTTTATTATGATTTCTGTACTTGTTTCTTGAGGCTGAACATTGCCTATCTTGAGTAACATTTTCCTCAAGATATTGTATTAATTTACTGCTGCTATTTCTTAATAAGATGGCTATGGATATTTCTCACATTTTTATGATTTAAGTGTCATTGCTACTCCATTTTTTTGTTTTCATATTGCTGGATCTCCAACTTTAGAATATCTTAAGATATTATCATTGTTGTAGAAATTCCCTCATTTAGGATATTATAGTGGTATCAAAGCATAATCTTGGCTCAGCCTGTGGATCTCAGCCATTATGCTATCAAGGAGAGAGAAGATGAAGACTCCATTATATGGAGAGACAAAGGAAGATAAGCTTACAAAGCTTCTTCCAAGATCTGTATAGAGCATTCATGAAGAATTCGAGAAGATAGGGAGGGAGATATGTACAACATCACCAAGAGGGTTTGAAACTGATTCAAACTCTATATTTTCTTATAGGGAGTGTGATCATGCAGCCACACCCTATGATGTACAATGTAGTCACATGGCCAATTTTTCCAGAAGAGAAAAATAAGAAGGAGGAATGCTTGAAAGAGGAACTCTTAGTGGGTTCTTGCATGAGAATGAATCTCAAACTCAGAAGTTTAGAGCTCATGTCATTTTTCCAAAGTTTTTCAAGGTCAAGGTGAAGAGGAACAAGCAACTTAATATGGATAGATTTATTCTATATATCTTTGATGGTTCCCCTACTTGTTTAGCCAGGGCTTGGGTGGAAGAGCTAGACACCTTTCTATAGTAGCATCAGATTCCTGAAGATGAAGCCATCAGAGTAGCAGCGCTGCACTTTGGAGGTAAGGTCTATGAATGGTGGTTATTTGAGTCCTTTACTTTGAAGAATGAAAATGCTTCTTCCTATGAAATTTTCATTAGAACTTTGGTGGAAATATTTGGTAGGAAGAATTCTGAAACACATGTGGAGGAAAATAACACTTCTAAACAAAGAAAACCCTTGCATGTGATGGAAGAAACCATAGACTCAAAATCACTTCATAAAACCATAGAGGAGGCTGATATCTTGCATGATACTTTCTTGGAGGCAAGACCTTCATTTTGTATTTTGGCACAAGGAGGAAAAGAGATCCCTTTTCCAAAAGAGGATCCAATCAGTGGAGGGTTTCCCACTCATGTTGAGGAGGCTAAGGACAAAAACGTTGTCATTTCTAGAGTTGATCTAGCACCTCATGCAGAGGAAGGAGGAGCTCTTGCTCCCACCAGAGGGATTATTGCATCTTTGCAAGGAAGTCCCTAGGATCTCATACATGGGGGTCCAAGCATAGTCAGTGAGCAGCATGATTGTATAGCATTGCAGCTGGAAGGAGGAGGAAGGTAGGAAGAGCAACATCATGTGATAAGAGGCACACACCATTCTCTATTTCAGAGAGCTAGTGAAAAGAGGAGGCAGACTGTATTGCGTTGTGAGAGCAAGGGCAAGATTTCCCAACCATATGTACAGTCCACTCTTGAAATTTATGTCTCACTTCATAGAGGAATTTCACCAGGGAGGCCACCAGATCTATCATTGATGAAAGACATCTTGTCCTTGGATTCACCGCTCTTGGATTTTGGAGAGGTGAAGATTTTGGAGGAGAAATTTGGCATGAGGGATGTCAAAGTAGCAGGCAGCAACATGAGGAGAGCTTCACATGCTAGAACACCAACACTGTCTCTTAGGAGGATTGATCCTTACTAGAGATCTCAACTCTTAGTAGAGTACTCCAAGGATCTTGGTGCATGCATGGTTCTCAATGACTCGGATGGAGATGATGAGTGTATGGTGTATGATATGGTCATCTATTCACATGGAAGAGTATTCTTGACTAGAGATTCTAGTCTCAAGGAGAAGTTGTTGCATGTAGCACATGAGGACTTCTTTTCCATGTGTCGATCATGTTAGCCCCCTATTAATTTTTGACAGGATAACGGAGGGTCAAACTGTCTTCGAGCTTTCAAGGAATGATTTCCTAATGAAAACACATCATCCTTGAAGTCCTTTTATGCTATTTGTCCTTTGATGAATCCCACTGCAGTTTCCAGTCAAAAAACCTCTCTATTTCTGTGAAGAAAAATGCCCAAAAAGGCCTCCATCTCCTTTGTTTTATTCCCATTAATCCTCTGTTTCAACACCATTTTTCCCCTCTCCTAATTCATCATTAATCCCTCATTGATCATTCAATTCCACTTTTAACCTCACAAATACCCTTTGTTTGGCCAAATATCCCTTCATCCCCCTTACCGTTACCCCTTGTTGGCCTTAAAATACATTAAAAACGGGCCAAAAACCCACTTTCCACCTTATGACAGGCTAAGCCCCTTTTAGGCTAGCCCCTTAACCACTTCCCCATATGCCTGGGCGCCAAGAATAGGTGCTAGCCCACAGGCACTTATCACAATCGGGGGTCTCGCAGCGAGCGTGCAGTCCTTTGATTAACAGATTTTCCCCGATGCGATGAAGTTTTACACTGATGGCTTCCGCTTTGTTTTCAACCGTCAATATTTAATGGATCCGATGGCCCAGCACTAATCGTATCACGCTCATCGCCGCTCCAATCACAATCGCAAAAGTCTTAAGGTACCACCCTCTGTCATCCCTGATTGCGATCCCCCGATTGAATCTGAGCTGTCCGTCCTGTGTGATCCAACTGTTTAGATCCCATCGCTCCTTTCTCGTTACCCTGCCTGTCTTCCCTTTCGATTGAATCCCCACCATTGATCCCCTTTCACGATCTGACGGCTGGCACTCAATTGCGTGTCACCAATCACAAATTCTAAAGTTGGCACCCTCTACCTCTCCCAATTGCGATTTTTCGATTCAATCGTGACCGTCCGTTTGATCCAAGATCGACGGTCCACATCGCATCGCGCTTTTCATTCACCTTTCTTCATCAGAGCCTCTGTTAACCTCGCCATTCAACCTCGGCCGTTGATCTCCTCCTGAGATCAACGTTCCAAAGTTAATCGCCCTCCGCCCACCGGGTCCCACCATCAAATGGCCCGCATTCATTAATTTCCATCGTTTTTCTTTGTAAATCTACCCAAACGATAAACTTTGGGTTTTAACATCAATTCTTGTTTCTTCCCCCATTTTCGCCTGCATTCACCGTACTTCCACCATTCCATAGGCTTTCAAAGCATCTCTTCCACCATCCCTTGGATTTTATGATTATTTATTTTCATTATGCAGGGTTTTACAGACTGAAAACTTAGCTCTGCTACCGTGATCACAGTCACTGTGTTTTGGAAAACAGAGGCGCCACTACAATAGTGGCAGAGTGTATCAGCAGCAAGGATTAAAGGGGTTTAAGCCTTTTATTGAATAATTATCGCTTAACCCCGCATTCAAAAGAAAAATGCACAGTTGGAAGACTGAAGAGCACACGAAACGATCATATCTATGTTTAATATCAGTGGGACGTCTTTCTCCAAAAATGACATCTTTCCATTAAAGCCTCCATGTCTCCTCGAGCCCAGAAATATTCAAGTACACTGACAAAAGCCTCTTAAAGACTATCAAAATCAGTAGTTATGGAGTATGGAGGCCTGAGGACTTTCTATCCAGTTCACCATTTCCAGAAGGCTAGCGCAGAAGTTCTAGGTAGCCAGAAGGACTTCAAGAAGACATCTGAGGTCAATCTTGACTTGACAAGAGATATCTGGACCAGACTACGAAGTACAGTGCAAGGTTACTGAGAAGTGTGGGCATGAATGCTTCCACCATTCTGTCTTAATGAATCAAATTAAATGAAGCATCTACTCCCACTATCACTCATTCTCCTATAAGAATCCCCAAGAACATATCGTTAAGGGTTCCAGATTTTCAGAAAAATAGGCAGTGAGAGAATTTTTGTATGCATTTTGTTGACCTCTTATATGAATGTACAGAGCCCGTTGGGTTTCAATGAGGAGGAGTTCCATCTTTAATGAGGATTTTGGTCTTTGGCGCTTCACAGTTTGTAACTTTTCCTATATGTGATAGTTTAATTGTTCTTTCGTTTCATCCACTTTTCTCGTATCATGTTTTGGAATGCGAGTGGCTCACGGGTTTTGGTATGAATTTATCCTAGTTGATACTCATGCTAGAACCTGTCAATCGCTTTAAATATGGCTCAGGCATGATATATTGTTCCATTTTCCACTTCAACCATACTTCTGCTATATTAGCTTCTATGGCATGTTGTTTTTAAAACACTATTGTCATGTATGGATTCTTAAATTTTTAAGCCCATTACATGTTTATATTTGTTCCTGGATATCATCTCAATGACAGTTAGTATTATCTTACATATTTCATACATAGTAAACACCTTCTGATTATTTATTTTTGTGAGGTACTTTAGAAGCCGGCCCTCTTTACAGTAAGCTGCATTTGAATTGTCTGATGCATTTGTACTAGAGCTTCACATCTTGCCTCTGCAGTATTGCTTTCCTTGTGTCAAGTTTCTGAAAGCTTTGGTCCCATTCTAATTTACCTTCCTATTTACAAGAGATAGCATGAGAGACTTTTGTTGATAACTCCCCATGTTATATCATATGCTCCTTCCTGTATAAGATGTCCTAGGCACTGGTCTTTCACAACTCAAGGCTGTCTCTAGGGTCAACAACATCTTTTTGGCGATGTTGCCGGGGAATCGAAGTTAAGAAAAGTTAAATCCCTAGGCCTCGACAAAACCTTATTCACTCTTCAAATAGGTGAGCATGGAGAGTTGAGATTTTTAGATCCCTCACCTTGGCGACTCCACATTCATTCATCAGAAAAAATTTACTTGCAGTCCTGGCTCCTCGTAAGCCACACTTGAGGTCAGATACATCTCAGCCAAAGACACCTTCTGTGTCTGACCTAGAGAAGATCTTACATAGGAGGATTTGGAGGGAAAGACAATCAGTCCATATTGAGATTCCTGAATTCTCTCTAGAAGACTTTCCATCCTCCTCCTCTCAAGTTGCCCAAGTGCAAGGTCCCGACTCCGCTGTGGGAGATACCGACTTCTACTTAGATAGTCCACCCCAGGGAGGTGTCTGAATTAGAGACGACTTTCACCCTACTTCCGAGGTTGAAGAGGTCAAGGAAGTCACCGAAGTATCTGCTATTAACATCCCATTGTTCCCATCAACACCTCAAGCTACTATCCAATACATTCCTATTGTCATTCATACTTCACTTCCACCTCCGCCTCCTCCTTTTACTCGTCAAATTCTTGCACTACCTCCACCCCCTCAAATGGCCAATGTTCCCGACTTCTTGTTGAATAAATATGCCCCCCTGGCACTACCTCAAGTGTTGAATGATATGTCGTAGGATTATCTGAAGATCTTACCCGATTCAATTGGGAAAATGAGATTGAAGCTCAAAAACATCTTGAGGTCTTCTTCTCTTTTGCAGAGAACTTTAATGTGGAACACCTAGATGTAGTCCTAAGACCGTTTGTGCAATATCTTGATGGTGAAGCCAGAAAATGGTTTAATACATTAGGAGACCGTTCTATCACCACTTGGGAGGAAATGGAAAATAATTTTCTCAGAAAATGGGGAGAGAAGAAAGATCATGGACATTGTCTTACTGAGTTTAACACACTCAATAAAAGACATAATGAAGGGGTATCAGAATTTATCAAGAGATTTAACAAATTGTATTTGAGCCTTCCTGCTGATATGAAACCTCATCAAACTGCTGCTAAAGTAGTGTTCATAGCAGCTTTTGACTCAAAATTTAGTTTCTGTCTGAGAGAAAGAAAACCTGCCACCTTGGATGATGTTCAGACAGATGTGCTAGAGTTGGAGGCAAATTTCGCCTCCACTGGTAAATCAAAGGGAAAGCCAGAACAAGATACTAGAAGCAAGGGAAAAGAGGAGGTATATACCTCTAGCCAAGACAAAGACTCAGCTAATGACAGAATTGAAAAAATGAACAAAATGATTAAGAACCTTTCTAGTAAGCCGGTGAGATTAGAACTAGAGGCCAAAAATTCATCCTCCAAGAATTTCTAGAATGCTCCAAACAGGGGTTACAATCCCCAGTATAGGAAACCACCCCTGCAAATACTGCAAAGGGAACTGAAAGAACAACAAGATCAGGTACCACACCCACTGTACTTGGAAGGACAGGTAAATGGTCCTACTGAATACGTTGCCTATGAGCTAGAGGATGCAAATCTTGCTTTGTCAAATAGTGATGAAGTAGAATGCCCCTTGCAAGGAAGTGATGGAACTGAGAGCTCATTACAAGAAGAAGAGAAGGCTAGAGGCACAAAAGACCCAGAGGTTGATGACTATTGTAAGCAGTTATTTGAATTCATGCAAGCATAGTTCAATAGAAGATATGATCTCATATCTTCTAGGAAGAGGACTCGTACTCAAGATCAAGAAGAAGAGACACCCCTGAAGGAATCACTTGCTCAGAAGGAGTCGACAGTGAAAAAGGTCACAGACAAAGGTAAGGGACCTTCAAACAAATCTTTGCAGTCTAATGATCAATTACCTTCCTCTTCAGAAGTAGTCACTCCCCCTAATACCAAGTCTGTGTCAAAAGAAGCCAAACCCTTGGCCGAAACTAAAGAGTCAAAGGAGGTCACAATAGAAAAGTCCTCTCCTACCTTTAGTCTGCAAAAGGAGCTTGAGAAGGTCAAAATCCCTGTTCCCCTGACTGAATTGTTGAAGAAGCCTGCATATTAGTCCCAGGTCACCTCTTTCATGCTCCCTCCAGAAGCATCACATATCCCAGATAGTCTCAACCTTCAAGAAGAAATACCCATGGTCGTGTTTGGCCCCCACGTTGAGGAATTGGATGCTTCTACTCCTCCTTTCTATGTGTCTCTAGTAATTCATGACCTGCTATTACATAATTGTATGTTAGATTTGGGGGCTTCCCATAATCTATTTCCTCTGTCAGTCATGGAACAACTAGGATTACAAATCACCCGTCCATACAAGGACCTCTATTCATTTGATTCGAAAAGAGTTAAATGCCTCGGTATGATCAAGGATTTGGTGGTCAATTTTGCCCAAATCCCATCGAAAAGTGTAGTGATGGAAATCGTGGTGGCTGACATCCTATCTCGCTTTGGCATGTTGCTGTCAAGGTACTGGGGGACAAAAATCGGTGGGTCAATCAAGTTGGATTTAACATATGCTACTATCCCGGTTTTTGGTGGCTAGGAGAGGAGGTTTTACCAGGAAACTAGATTTGTTAAGATAGTTACCAAGGCTGATAACTCAGTTAATTCTCTGGTTTATAGTAAGGAGGGAGATTTCTCATGTTTGATGCTGGAAGAATATCAAGATTACGCTCATGAACCATCATTTTTCCAGATCAAGACCGAGCAGTCCATAGAGAGCCGTGAAACAGGAATCTGGACACTTCATTTTGATGGAGCAAACTCCAGAGAAGGTAATGGGGCTAGAGTATTACTGATTTCTCCTACAGGATAATGGGTCCCATTGTCTTTCAAGCTAGAGTATGAAGCCACTAATAATGTGGCTGAGTACGAAGCACTCCTGTTAGGGTTACAGATAGCTAGGAGCATGAACATACAGAGTTTAAAGGTTCTGGGAGATTCAGAACTGGTGGTTAGACAAGTGAAGAATCAGTGCCAAACCAAACATCCTAGGCTGAGGGCTTATAGGAACGAAGTTTAGGATTTCATGGAGAACTTTTTCTTGGCATTTAACATTCAATTTATGCCTAGAGAGCAGAACAGGATGGTCGATTCCCTTGTTGTGGCTGCTTGTACATTCCATCCACCTCAGAACCCTCTTTTAAGATATGAAATTGAGGTACGTTATTGACCATCAATCCCAGATAACATCAAGCACTGGCAGGTGTTTGAAGATGAAGATAAAGTGAAAATATTTATGGAAACAATCGGAGAATTCTCAAACATGGAAATTGATGCTTGCCAAGAAGAAGAGGTTGAGGATATTTCAGAAAACAAATGGGAGGAAAAGGTGGCTGGCCATAAAGTGTTGCAATTGAAGGAAAACGTTATACCCAGAGGGCTGGTTCCTCTAGAAAGAATGTTTGACAAGAATGATGTCCCACTGCAGCCAAACAAAGTCACAGAGGAAAACCAGGCAAAAGATCTTAACCTCGGTACTAATGATGACCCCAAAATTGTGAAATTATCCAAGAAGGTCCCAGAGGAATATAGAGAGCTATACCAAAAATTATTTCAGTCTTACAAGGATGTGTTTGCATGGTCTTATCAAGACCTGAAAACCTTTGATATCAACATCATGCAACATAAAATTCCTCTGAAAGGAGATGTAAAGCCGCACAAGCAGAAGCTTAGACAGATTAACCCTGTGTTGCTTCCCTCTATTGAGAAAGAAATTAAGAAACTGTTGAAGGCAAAAATCATTGTGCCATTGAGATATTCTGAGTGGGTAGCAAACCTAGTCCCTGTCCAGAAAAATAATGGAGAAATAAGGCTATGTGTGGATTTCCAAAATCTAAACCGAGCATCCTTAAAGGATAATTACCCACTACCTCAGATGGATCATATTCTGTAGAAAGTGATGGGAGCTTCTCGGATTTCAATGATGGATGGATTATTTGGTTACAATTAGGTGGCTATACTACCAGAGGATCAGAAGAAGACTGCCTTTACCACTCCCTGGGGTACGTTTATGTATGCCAGGATGCCTTTCGGGTTGATTAATGTAGGGGCCACTTTCCAAAGGGCCATGGACATTGCTTTCATTGGGGAACAAGATAAGTTTGTGGTGGTCTACCTCGATTATATCACGGTTTTTTCAAAGGATGATACTGAGCATATTGAGAATTTGTGTAGAACTTTTGAGAAATGCAGAAGGTATGGCCTCTCTCTTAATCCACAGAAGTCATTGTTTTCATTAGAAGAGGGTAAGCTTTTAGGACATATTGTAACCAAAGATGGGCTAAAAATAGATCCTAAGAGGGTCAAGGTTATAAATGGCATTTCTCTTCCCATAACTAAGAAGGAGGTGCAGGTGTTCCTAGGGCGCATCAACTTTATGAGGAGGTTTATCCCTAACTATGTTGAGATAGTTAGACATATAACTGACATGCTGAAGAAAAATAATGAGGTAAAGTGGTCCCAGGAATCTCGAGAGGCCTTTTCCAGGATAAAAAATGCCTTTGCTGAAGCCCCTATGTTGGCTGGACCAGACTATGCCAAACCTTTCATGATATTTTCATTTTCATCACCTCATACAGTGGGAGGAGTCTTGTTGCAGAAAAATGAAGAAGGGTATGAGCAGCGCATTGCTTTCTTCAGTCAGGTGCTCCGTGATGATGAGCTGAAATATAACATATTAGAAAATTAGGCATATGCTCTGGTGAAGTCCCTCAAGGCATTTCGTATGTATGTCCTACAGTCACATATCACAGCATTTGTGCCCACAGCTGGAGTAAAAGACATCCTTATCCAAGGGGATAGTGAAGGAAAAAGGGGGAAGTGGATTGCCAAAATACAAGAATATGAGCTAGACATTCACCCTACCAAACTGATCAAGGGAAAAAGGCTAGCCAAAATCTTGTCTGAGTCAAACTGTCAGGCTTTGGGCATAAATCTATCCATGATAGCAAACAAAGATTCTGAGAAGAAAGAAGAGCAACAAGGAGTAGATATAGCTACTCAGAAGACACATATGAAATACCTCACCAGCCCATGGTACAAAGAGATAGTGGAATATCTTCTCACACTCAGTTTCCCTCCTAGCTGTGACAAAGCTAAATACTAGACATTAAGGTTGAGATCACAGAAATTCATAGTTGCCAATGGCTGGCTGTACTGGCGAGATCCTTCAGGTATTCTGCTCCTGTGTCTCACACAGGATGAGTTAGAGAATATAATATCCGAATTTCATGAAGGAATCTGTGGGGGTCATTACATCTGGAGGGCCACTGCTCACAAAATCCTGAAGGCTGGTTTCTACTGGCCCAAAATCTTTGGAGATGTGTTTGCCTGGGTTAGAGCTTATGATAAATACCAAATATTTGCTATAAGATAGAAGTTGGCACCTTTGCCCATGATTCCTGTTCACGTGGACAAACCATTCTAGCAATGGGGAATCGACTTTATCGGTGAAACACATCCTTCGTCAAGTGGTCAGCATAAGTGGATATTAACTTCCACAGATTATTTCACAAAATGGGTGGAAGATATACCTGCAATGCAATGGGTGGAAGCTATATCCAGGTTTGGTTGCCCTGACAAGATAGTGACTGAAAATGCACAGGCTTTTAAATCTACAAATTTTGTTAATTTCTACCAGCAGTATAACATTGCACTAGGTCACTCTACGGATTATTACCCACAAGGAAACGGCCTGGCAAAGTCTTCAAATAAAACCCTGGTGAGGGCACTGAAGAAGGCTATCAACGGAAATCAGAAAAATTGAGATTCCCAATTGAAATTTGCTTGTGGGCCAACAGGATTACCATCAAGAGAGCAACCGAGAAGTCCCAATATGAATTAGTATATGGGAGGACAGCAATATTCCCTATACAGTTAGCCTTACCAGTAGCCCGATTCATGCAAGAAAGTCAAGAAGAACCCAATGATGTGACCAGGAGAATAAATTAGCTGGTGGAGTTAGAAGAAACACGAAACCAGGTAATTCAAAGGCGAACTGAATATCAAGAGAAGATGAAGGACCTTTTTTATTAGCATGCCAAGGATAGGAAATTGCAGGTTGGGGATTTAGTGCTCAGATGGGATATCCGAAGAGCTGAAGAGGGTAAACATGGTAAATTCGACCCACTCTGGTTCGACCCTTTTAAAATCGTGGAACAAGGGGGAAATAACACTTTCAGGTTGGAAAATTTACAGGGAGACTTGCTCGATGCCCCTGTAAACGGTCAGTTCCTCAAACCCTACTTCCAGTTCTAATTCAGGCAGAGACAACCTGATGTATTATACTATACATTAGCTTTATGTTTTCATATTTGTTTGAATAATGTGGGTGTCATGATGAATCATGAAGAGGAAAGTAAAAGTACTGAAGAGTGGTGTCCACATAGAATATTAACAGGTGGCCTGCGAAGTTCTTGACATGCCCACGGATGAACGTGTCGTCCCCAGGTGGAGCCAATGTTGATCATGTTAGCCACCTATTTATTTTTGACAAGCAAACAAGGGGTCAAACTGTCTCTAAGCTTTCAAGGAATTCTTTCCTGATGAAAACACATCATTCTTGAAGTCCTTTTATGCATTTTGTCCTTTGATGAATCCCACTATAGTTTCTAGTAAAAAAACCTCTCTATTTCTGTGAAGAAAAATGTCCAAAAAGGCCTCCATTTCCTTTTTTTTATTCCCATTAATCCTCTATTTCAACACCATTTTTCCCCTCTCCTAATCCCTCATTGATCATTCAATTCCCCTTTTAACCTCACAAATACCCTTTGTTTGACCAATAATCCCTTCATCCCCCTTACCGTTACCCCTTGTTGGCCTTAAAATACATCAAAAACGGGCCAAAAACCCACTTTCCACCTTATGACAGGCTAAGCCCCTATTAGGCCAGCCCCTTAACCACTTCCCCATATGCCCAGGTGCCAAGACCAGGTGCTAGCCTGCAAGCACTTATCGCAATCGGGGGTCTCGCAGCAAGCACACATTCCTTTGATTAACAAATTTTCCCCGATGCAATGAAGTTTTACACTGATGGCTTCCGCTTTTTTTTCAACCGTCAATTTTTAATGGATCCGATGGCCCAGCGCTAATCGCATCATGCTCATCACCGCTCCAATCATAATCGAAAAAGTCTTAAGGTACCACCCTCTGTCATCCTCGATTGCGATCCCCCGATTGAATCTGAGCCGTCCGTCCTGTGTGATCCAACGGTTCAGATCCCATCGCTCCTTGCTCGTTACCCCACCTATCTTCCCTTCCGATTGAATCCCCAACATTGATCCCCTTTCATGATCCGAAGGCTGGTGCTCAATCGTGCATCACCGATCACAAGTTCTAAAGTTGACACCCTCTGCCTTTCCCGATTTCAATTTGCCGATTCGATCATGACCGTCCATTTGATCCAAGATCGACGGTCCACATCGCATCGTGCTTTTCATTCACCTTTCTTCATCGGATCCTCTGTTAACCTTTCCATTCAACCTCTGCCATTGATATCCTCATAAGATCAACGGTCCAAAGTTAATCACCCTTCTCCCACTGGGTCCCACCATCAAATGGCCCGCATTCATTCATTTCCATCGTTTTTCTTCGTAGATCTACCCAAACACTAAACTTTGGGTTTTAACATTAATTCTTGTTTCTTCCACCGTTTTCACCTGAATTCACCATACCGCCACCATTCCACAGGCTTTCAAAGCATCTCTTCCACCATCCCTTGGATTATATAATTAGTTATTTTCATTATGCAGGGTTTTACAGACTAAAAAATTAGCTATGCTGTCGTGATCACAGTCACCGTGTTTCGGAAAACAGAGGCACCACTACAGTAGTGACAGAGTGTATCAGCAGCAAGGATTAAAGGGGTTTAAGCCTGTTATTGAATAATTAGCGCTTAACCCTGCATTCAAAATAAAAAGGCGCAGTTGGAAGACTGAAGAGCACACGAAATGATCATATCTGTGTTTAATATCAGCGAGACGTCTTTCTCCAAAAAGGAAATCTTTCCATTAAAGCCTCCATGCCTCCTCGAGCCCAGAAATAGTCAATTACACTGACAGAAGCCTCTTAAAGACTATCAGAATCAGCAATTATGGAGTATGGAGGCCCGAGGACTTTCTATCCAGTTCACCATTTCTAGAAGGCTAGCGCAGAAGTTCTAGGCAGCCAGAAGGACTTCAAGAAGACATCTGAGGTCAATCTCGACCTGACAAGAGATCTCTGGACTAGACTACGGAGTACAACACAAGGTTATTGAGCAGTGTGGGCATGAACACTTCTGCCATTCTGTCTTAATGAATCAAATTAAATGAAGCATCTACTCATGCTATCACTCATTCTCCTATAAGAATCCCCAAGAACAAATCGTTAAGGGTTCCAGATTTTCAGAAAAATAGGAAGTGAGAGAATTTTTGTATGCATTTTGTTGAACTCTTATATGAATGTATAGAGCTCATTGGGTTTCAGTGAGGAGGAGTTCCATATTTAATGAGGATTCTAGTCTTTGGTGCTTCACAGTTTGTAACTTTCTCCTATATGTGATAGTTTAATTGTTCTTTTCCTTTCATCCACTTTTCTCATATCATGTTTTGGAATGCGAGTGGCTCACGGGTTTTGGTATGAATTTATCCTATTTGATACTCATGCTAGAACCTTTCAAGCGCTTTAAATATGGATCAGGCGTGATATACTGTTCCATTTTCCACTTCAACCATACTTCTGCTATATTAGCTTCTATGGGATGTTATTTTTAAAAAGATATTGTCATGTATGGATTATTAAATTTGTAAGCCCATTACATGTTTATATTTGTTCCTGGATATCATCTCAATGACATCTAGTATTATCTTACATCTTTCATACGCAATAAAAACCTTCTGATTATTTATTTTTGTGAGGTACTTTAGAAGCCGGCTCTCTTTACTGTAAGCTACCTTTGAATTGTCTGATGCACTTGTACTAGAGCTTCACATCTTGCCTCTGCAGTATTTCTTTCCCTGTGTCAAGTTTCTGAAAGTTTTGGTCCCATTCTAATTTACCTTCCTGTTTACAAGAAATAGCATGAGAGCCTTTTGTTGATAACACCCCATGTTATATCATATGCTCCTTGCTGTATAAGATGTCCCAGGCACTGGTCTTTCGCAACTCAAGGCTGTCTCTAGGGTCGAAAACATTAATTAATAAAATAATTAAAAACCATCACCCCCATAATTACATAATTGAATAATGAAAATGTAGCTCTGATGCTCCTGCATCAGGAGGGCATGCTAATTATTCCAGATCTTTTCAGATCTGGAATTGTCATGTGACATCCCATTGCTTTCTCGGGCTGTTTAGCAGAGATTTCAAGTGTTGTTTAGCACATGGTTTTCCTTGTCGGGAATCCCACCTCTTTCTTAGAGAAGCTCTAGAAAGAGTCTTGTACTTCATTCTACATCAGGCTTTAAGTGCCACATCTCTTTTTCCTACTTTCTACAGAACATCCATATTCAGAAGTGTAGATTTCTGAAGATCATTTTGGAAGGAGGATGCTGTCTTCAATACTTCAGCTGGAGAACTGGTGAGGGTTTATTTCTATCACCTCGAGCTTAAAGATCAGCTTCCCAGAGCTTCATTATAGATCTGGCATCAGGCCAAAATTTATTTACCTCCTAGCAACAGTATTTCCTTCAGGAATTACGTTGTCCATCTTGCAGATCCAAAAGGAGGAAGGAAGTTACTAGCATTTTAGCTAGTAATCCTATGAGGGATCATCCCCTCACATTTCCATCAGCCTGGAGTTTATTGCAGAATTTTTTAGCAGGTAGAAGGCCTCTATTTCCCTCACAATGCAGTATCTAGGGACAGTTATGTTGTAGCAGCAACAATCAGCATTGGAGGATTAAGAAGCTAGATCTAGAGCTTCTATCTTGTAGATCTGAAGAAGGGATCAACCCTTCAAGCTTAGATCTGATATTGCAACACATTTCAGCCATATTCTTGACAGATCTAGCTTCAAATCTATATTTCCCAGCAGATCAAGGATTAAATCCTAGGGAGGTGATTTTCCAAAGTTGCAGATCTGGAAAATCCTTTTTGTGTTATCTTGGGATCCATCACATTGGCCAGATCTTGAATCTTGGCATCATCTAAGCTTCAGTTTTGAGTAGATCTAAATTTTCCTATTCAGCCTGCAACTACATTTTCATATTTTTCTGAAGGGTCAGTGCAGTATTTTCTTCAGTTCCTCTCCAATTACGTTGTACCTATTGCAGCATGTTTTCTGGGTGATTCTAGACCAACGTTTTGGCTAGATCTACTCATATTTTGTACATTGTGTAACTGATTCTTCTCCAATCTAATAAAATGGCTCAGCTTCTCTATAAATTCTGATGTTTTCTTAAGATTTATTTTTTATCTTGTTGCAGCTCTTATATTGTGTTTAAGTATTACTGCATTCTCCCTTTTGGGATATTACAAATTCACCTTTAGATTTTGGGGAAACACATAAGATAATAAAAATAACTCAATTTATGTAGACGAAACTCCTAAACAGCATATATCAAGCTATTGGGAACTCTGAAACAAGTTGGTAAGCATGGACAAAGGGCAAGATCGAACGAGACCTCTTTGACTTAACCTAACAATCAATATTTCACAGAAAGGCTTCAAGATAGGGTTTTGAAAACTTCAAATAAGCAGGGCATACCATGAATCATACTTGTAAGATAGCATACTAACCATACCTGAAACAAAAACAAGTTTCTGGTGGACCTAAGGAGCAATCAAGAATTTCTTAAGATGGCCAAAACAGGAAAACCTCAAAGCTACAACAAATAGGAGGACTGAGATGCCTCAAAGAGCATGTCTCAACCTATACTTTTCTGATTTATAGCAACCAAGAAGCATGAAACATAATGGTAACAAGAAAACATGAACAAGTTAAGAAGGCATCACCATTCACCAAGCTAAGGAATCCTGCAAACAAGCTTCTCCATCATCAAGCCAAAAAATCCATTCATCTACTTCACAAAACCAATTTCTTCTCCAAGCCCATAAAATGATGTATATTTCTCTTCAAGCTCATAAAATTCCAACAAAATACATAGGGTCCTCATGCTTTATTTATGAGGACTAAAACCCTAAATTCGTAGGAAAATGTCAAATATAACCATAAATGTCATTTATGGCCAAGAGACCATGCAAGGCCCAAGGCACATAATATCCTAAGAAATAAATTCCAAAATAACTATTTCCATTGAATTCTAGAGTAATTTGCCTCAAAAAACTCAAAAATATCTATTTGCAATAAGTGAGTGTGTTTTGTTGACTTTTGGTCCAAAACACACTAGACAGCCTCTGTGTGTAGCACCACTTCAGTAGAAAATAGGGTCTCTTGTGGCTATGTTTTCGACCCCTTCTCGACATCGGATTTGGCTCCGTTATGGTGTGTTGGAAAGCTTGATGAGTCTACCTTCTATAAATTCTTGAGTTGTGTTGAGTGGGTGCCATTTACCTATTGAAAAAAAAAATTTCCCATCACTTCTCTGTGTGTAGTGCTTGGTCAGAAAATGAGGTAGAAAGGTCAAATTTTGATGTTTGTTGACCTTTTGGGGGGTCGAAAATGCTCCAAATGATCTGAACTTTGGTGAGTCGACTGCTGGTGATGTGAGAAATCAAAAAATGAAAATTTTGTGTGCTGAGGATGCACCAATTATGTGCATAGCGCTTAGGGTGTTGCGCACAAAGGGCTCAAAATTTCAAAAAAACTAAATTTTGTTTATTTTCTCCCAAAATTGGTGGAGAGGTCCCTCAAGAGATCTTGGACACATTTTGAGAAGCCTCATCTGTTAGTATGAACATTTCGTCAGAAAATACCACTTTATCTACGCATAAAAAATAGCCCTAACATCAATTATGACTGCCAATATCTTTAAATTTGTAGTTAGTTAATCCAAATGAAGCTGCACAAATCCAGATCTATACATAAAAGACATTAAGCAGTGAAAATAAAATGTTGCTCCATGCAGCCAATAGATAATACAAGAACAATATATTTGAAAGAATTTTTGTATTAAAGGGGCACCTGAGAGGAAAACAAGAAAGGTTTTTCCAATTCTCCTCAATGGGATGGGTTCTTGAAAGTCCTCGGCATTTCAGATCTAAAACTTCTCTCTCTTGTTGGTGTAGAAAACCCAGACAAACATAGAACTCAAAGGGAGTTCACAAAGCAAATGATGGAAAATGTGACAATGATAATGGCTCAAAGTTAGACCAAGAGTATAGATCCAGAGTGATCTAATGCAATGAAATATGACAAATTAATGGGAAGTATCAAAACATGAAAAACTCATAGATACCCATTTGAGTAACTCGGGGAATCTTTCAACGATGCGACGGTGTGTCAACGAGGAAGTGGGTTTGCAGTTTACGGCGGGGGCGAAAGAAAAAGCAGGGGTTTCTCTTCTAATAAGGAATTTTCCCTCCAAATACATTAATTTTCTTGTGTAGCTATGGTGAATGTGGAGAGGAGAGAAGGCCCTAAATCTTGCAGCGATTGTAGTGGAAAAACCTACCGTTGGAATCGAGATCCATTAGTTGCAGGTAAGAGTCCTAATCCTACTCTTTGTTTTTGATGGATTAAAAGTTCAGATTAGGGTCCCAAATCTTAGGAACAACCCCTACCTCATATTTGTGACCGGTTCGCAATTTTTGGGGCAAAAATTGTGACTTGGGAAGCAGGTTTGGGCTTAAAAAGTGCAACCTGTCCCAGGATTTGGCCAAAAAGTGCGACCTATCAAAGGGAGGTGATTTTAGTGTTGTTGTGGGCTGAGATTCAGGTTCTGTGTAATTTGAATGCATTTTTTCCTATCTATAGACTGACAAAGATGATGGATTTGTGTAGATATGGCAGATATATAGATCAAGTGGAGAGAGAGAGACCTGGGTACACTATGGTCAGAAATCCAAGCGGATTAGGGTGTTCATCTTGCATTGGCTAGGTTTGGGGTTCTGAAATTTGTGGAGAACCCTCTGATGAGAGCTGGGGAGCCCTTGTTGGCCCAGATTATCAGTTATTGGGATCCATATCATGAGGTCTTTATATTTCAGGGGCACAGGATTGAGCTGACAGTCTAGGATCTGTATTTCCTAACTAGTCTCCCACCACTAGGGGTGGTGGGAAATACACAGCCAGTGTTACCGCGAGGGTGTAACATCATGGAGTTCGTAGAGCGACATTATCGACCAGGTGTCCGAGTCAAAGGAACTCGGATATCAATTGAAGATCTAGAGAGGTTGGAGACCCGTGCAGTGGCGGCAGCAGTGTTGCAGATCCTAGGTATCCAGGCGCTCCATCACATCACTGGAGGGCAGATGATGATTGTAGAAAGTGTGTTGAGTGGGACCTACTATGGGTGGGCCCAGATGATGTTGGTGTCGTTGAAATGACAGTTGTCGCTTTGTAAGCAGCAAGTGAACCATGATTGTGCTTATGTGACTGTATTGTGCTCCTTCTTTTTTGAGAAGATCCCGACCTTACGACCTCATGTACAGCTACCTAATGGGGGTCCGAGAGAACCCAGGATGCGTCGGTGGGGGAAACTACTGTGTAGAGGAGGAGGAGGGGTAGTCGGATGGGTGTTCCAACCAGAGTTCTTCGCCCATTGGGATCAGATGCCGTTGTACATAGATGACTATCCCTATTGTGGGATGAGTTATTGGGGAGATACAGACTTGTCTCTTCTGACTGGTCGAGTATGGGGGCCTGATGGTAAGTGACAAGTAACTAATCTATTATGTGCATGTTAAATTTTGTGAATAGTATTTATGGTACTGATCCTCATACTTTTGGTATGCAGATATAGCTCCGGTGAAACTGGCTGGATATATGGGACGACCTGCAATAGCAGGAGCTAGAGGTGCTAGTGGATCGAGAACGACACAGAACGAGGATATGACCACGCTGTTGGAGGACATTCATCGTAGATGTGAGGGGTTGCTGACTAGTGTTTCGGAGCGGGGTTGGCAGGACTTAGACGACCAGTACATAGAGTTATGTATTGGGCTACCCTCGGAATGGCGAGGTATCATGCGGCGCATGGCGATGGCTGGTCAGACTATGCGTGATATACGAGCTGTGGGAGCAGAGCCATTGGCTCAAGATCCTCCAGAGAGTGATTAGATGTAGGGCAGGTGGTGCCCCCCAGTGTGTATGTAGGGGCAAGTGGTGCCCCCCAGTTTTTGAGTTTTGATTTTTGTAATATGCTATGGGCATGTCATATGTTTCAGAGTAGATGGACTCTAAAAACATGTTATATGATATATATTATGCATATGCATTGTGTTGATGATTTGAAATGTTATTGTCTTGTGTGCGATAAATGCCCGTCTAGAACATGGTTTGCAATTCTATCTACGTAGTGATTTTGACTTCTAGGTACATGATTGAAAGTAATGAAGCTAAATTCACGTATCAAAAGTTTCACTTGTAAATATCGTCTAAACAGGATAGGGTTGTGCAAACGATAGACACCATTGAGTTGTAAGACAAGAAGCAGAGAATCTAAACGAACGTGTAGATGGAGGATGCGATGAGAGAGGGCATCGACTAAGAGGCCAGTACTGCATCATATTCGGCCTGATTATTGGTGGCATTACCAATGTAGACCCCATTAGAAATAACGAGGGTATGCAAGGGGGTAAAGATGGCCCAAGCTGTCGAGGCTAGATTCCGGGAATAGCGACTTGCCCCATCGGCATAGCCAATATAATGTGTGGATTGACTCGGGAAGATGAGAGTTGGGCTCATGATATGTCAACTGGTCAATGGTGACTATCTTTCCATTATGAGGGAAAAAAATCTTGCGGTGAACTACGGATGGGACAGCAGACATGGCATAGGTGTAGCTACGCCCCAAAATAATGTTATAATCAAGAGGGGCATCGATGACTTCAACGTCAATGCAAACCGTCTTGCCCACAAGAGCGATAGGAAAATTACGGAAGAGGCCAATGGACTGGGAGGCATGGCCATCCCATGCATGAAGGATGATGGTGGAAGGGGCTAGTTCAGGAGATCCAAGTTGTTTCCAAACCGAGGAAGAAATTACACAAGTAGATGCCCCCTCGTCAATAATACATAGCGACATTGGCATTTCATGTTATTTGGTGATTTGAAGCAACGAAGTAGGGAGGGGGATGGTCTGACAGGCATAAAAAATAATCAATTGGTCATCAGCAGGATCTACAACACCCATGGTAGATAGTAGAGCCTTCTTTTGAGAAGGACACGAATGGAGGAGTTCCGGTGTTGAAATGGCTGCAGGAGATTGTGCCAGATCATCTACTATGCTATATGAATGGGCAGCATTTCGGCGTAATGGACCCTTAGGAATTTTGGTATGAACCTCAGCTTTGGGTGGAGGGATCTGCAAGGGACCATTGGGTGTCGACAAAGGCTCTGTAGGACTTGAAGATGGGGACTCGGGGATAGACGGAGCGGGAGGCGTGCAGTACTGATGAGACCGAGTTTGAAGGTTAAGGTTGACGGTGAGAGGTTGGTCAGAAGTCATCATGAGAATCTGGTAATCAGAGGAACTAGAAGGGGAAGGTTGAGTGGTTACCGGGGCATGAGGTGGTTGAGTAGCCACGAATCCTTGTTGAGGGAAAGGATCGGTAAACACGGCGGGTTGAGAAGTAACCGCATTGGGAGGAACAGTAGGGGAGGAATGCTATCCCTGCACGGTGGCCTGAGACTCCCACATCTGCCGCATCTATGGTAATATGGGAAAATCGTGAGTGTAATGAACATAAACATTGCAACATGAACAAAGCATTGATTGAAGAGGCTGTTCGACTTAGTACAAGGAAACCTTTAGCTGGTTGTGGTGTTTATAATCCAGACTTGGAGGATTGGATCCATGATTACCAAAGGCAGATGGATTTATTTCACTCTCTTACTTTGAGAAGGAAGAGAGTTAATTCGCCTGCCTGGCTAGTACTTGCCCTAGAGGGGTAGTAAGTGTTCTTTGGCAGGGTTGGGAAAGCAGTGGGAGGTCAGTACTGAAGGAGGTAGACCTGGTGTGGGTAAGGGTAAGGGTTAGGATGGGAAACATTGAGGTAAGCAGGAGGGTGGGCAAAGGGAGGAGGCATGATGTATCCTGGATACATGCTAGCTGGAGGGGGGAAAGTGCTGGAGGTGTTGGCCCCTCCCGGAGGGAAACCATAGCCCATAGGAGGTTGAGCGTAGGTATGTGAAAGAGCTCCAATGATACCGTCAGTAGAAGGAGATTCCCCCGGGGCATTAGCACCACTGGGTTTGGGGAGGTCAGAGGGACGGTATAAACATAACCAGATTGAGCATAGATGAGGTCATATTTCTAGGCTATTTGGAGGGCGGCTTCTTTGGTTTGAGGGAACTGGGATGCGACATCTTTGCCGATGGCAAGTAAGAGAGAGCGAAGGAACCAATCCATATAGACTTGATCTTCAAAGGTGGGAGCTTGACATAAGCTCCTTATTCTCCGCCATTCTTGGACATAGTAAGGAAGAGAAAGTAAAAGAGGATTAGCGGAAAAGAGCTCACGAAGTTACGCACGGTGTCGTGGAGAGGGAGCTGGAAATAAGATAAAAAGGCTTGGGCAATGGTCGCAAAGGTGGTATGGGAAGAGGTGGCTTGATCAACATACCATTTAGAAGCTTCGTCGGTAAGCGTGCGTTGGAACAATCGAAGACGGATGGAGTCATCAGTGATGGAATTGGAGGAACACCACATGTGGAAAGATCAGATATGGTTGGAGGGATCTTCACTAGCAAGGCCTTCAAACTTGGGAATGTCAGAGGGGAGCTTGGTCGGCATAGTAGGCCAACTGACATCGTGGCGAATAGGATCATTGATTAGCTGATTGAAGTCGGGGAGACTAAGACCGGCCATATAAGAGAGAAAAGGGGCAGTCGAGGTAGGTTCCGTAGTGGTTCCACTAGAAACGGACCCAGCAGTAGAACTGGGGTTGCCGCTAGCGCTAGGCCCTGAACTAGACATGGTGAGGCGGGGGGGAGGAGCAGAGGCGGGGGAGGCAGAAAAATCGGAAGAAGAGTCAAAGTCTTGCGAATCGGGGAGGGTTCAACTCGACGGCGACCGGAAGGAGCAGTTAACCAACCGACGAGGGTGAAGGCCAAGAAGTCTCCGGGAAAAATGCCTTGGAGGCACAATGATGACATGAAGAAGAAAACCGACAGGGGCAGGGAGGGGCAAAATCAAGTGAGGTCAATGTCAAAACAAGGGCAGAGAGGTGCAGTTTCAATTGATTTTAAAGGCTTTTCCAGGCGGTGTTAACCAGGCTCTTCTTCACTTAGGGTCAGTGTGTGGCGTGCGTTAATTGTAATTGTTTAAACCAGACGTTTTGAAGTAAAAGAAAGAGTGCTTGATGTGTAACTAAAAATAAATCTGCAGAGAACAGTAAATAAGACTGAAATAACAGAAAATTAATAGCTAACAATGCATCGATCTAACCCAAGAAGGCGGGTCTCTCAAAACTGGTCTAAAAGAGGGAAAAAATCTAATCAAAACACACTAAAAAGAGGCCAATAGATCTAAGGTCGGGAGGGACAGGGATCTAAGGGATAAATATGCTGAAAAGAGGTGCAGAAAATAGCAAAGAGGCAGAGGCAAGGTTGCTGTAACAAAGGGGGAAATCAGATAAAGGTAGGAGGGACAAGGAGGTGACCTTAGAGGGAAACCCAAAAAAAAATATATGAGGTGATTTGAAAGGGATAAGAGATGATCTAGAGGGATCTGAAAAGGAGGTATCATATCTGAAAAGAAGAAAGTTGAAGCTCTGAAAATTCAGACGTCTGAAACAACTAAAAACTCTCCCACAAAAGTGGAGGGTACTAAAGCCCTAAGGGGCAAGATTCCCACTTAGTTGAGTGAATCAGAAATAGGTCAAAAGAGCGAGATAGAGGCTATATGCACGACGGGAAACGGAAAAACCCGAAGAAGAAATTCTTGGAAAAGTGAGAAAAATTAGAGTGGAGGTTCGACTGTTTTCAATCGGGTCACAATTTGCAGGGCAGAAAAGTGTGCCCTCCGGTCCAGGTCGGCATTTTTTTTTTAGGCGATAAGTGCAACTTTCTGAGATCAAGTCTCGTTAGCGATTTTAGAAAAGTTGTCATCTCAGCTGCGACTGATGTCTGTCACCTGCGCAATAGGGCTAGAAGCACACAGAAGTTAAAAATTTTAATGTTTAAGGGTTTTAGAGGTGAAAAACACCATAAAAATAGGAAAAATAAAAAACTAAAGAGAAACCCTAGGGTCTGAAATAGTTGGATATGCAGGAATAGATAAAACGACAGCGGTCGCAAAAGAAAACCTGTGTGGAGTCGCCAATTGTTAGTATGAATCTTTGGTCGGAAAAATACCACTTTAGCTACGCATAACAAATAGCCCTAACATCAATTATGGATGCCAATATCTTTAAATATGCAGTTAGTTGATCCAAATAAAGCTGCACAAATCCATATCTATGCATAAAATAAATTAAGCAGTGAAAATGAAATGTTGCTCCATGCATCCAATAGACAAGACAAGAACAATATGTTTGAAAGAATTTTTTATATTAAAGGGGCACCTGAGAGGAAGAAAAGAAAGATTTTTCCAATTCTCCTCAATGGGATGGGTTCTTGAAAGTCCTCATCATTTCAGATCTAAAACTTCTCTCTCTTGTTGGTGTAGAAAACCCAGACAAACATAGAACTCAAAGGGAGCTCACAAAGCAAATGATGGAAAATGTGACAATGATAATGGCTCAAAGTCAGACCAAGAGTATAGATCCAGAGTGATCTAATGCAATGAAAGGTGACAAATGAATGGGAAAACCCTTCTATTTTTAATGAAATATTAGGGTAGCCTAGAACTTGGTGCATGAATAAAATATTATTAACCAACTTATAGAACCACCTTCTAGGGATATTTTATTATATTTGTTGGAGGGAAAAGGATTTTGACTTTGGTAAAATCCTTTATTTGTAAATAATAAATAAATAAATGATTTATTTATTATTTTAAGGAAATGGTGAAAATATGATTAAATAAACAATGATTTATTTAATTATTTATAAATTATTTAGTCAAATTTAACTAGGAATATTATTTAAATAAGGATTAAATAACTTATTCCTAGGAAATAATCAAATAAATATGGACTTATTTAATTGATTTCCTTGTTTTGGGTTAAATATGACCAGGAATGATAATTAAATTGATGTTTAACTAATTATTCCTTGAGAAAATATAAACAAATATAGATTTGTTTATTATTTCCTTTTGGGGTTTCCTGTTTAGACCATAAACAACTTAATAAAGGTGTTTTACTAAGTTATTTCGCATAGTGAAAGCAATTTTACTTAGGGTAAAATTGGTCTTACATGGTGTACTTGGGTCCATCTAATGATAATAGGTTAGATGACCAAAAAATGGTGTAACAACAGCCAAAAATACAAGGCTTTCATGCACTTTTTCCCTCTTTAGGTTTTCTAGCTCCATGAAGGCCTCCTTTAGTTTGGCACACGCAAGCATGTTTTTCCTTGCATAGTGCTTGGTCATCTTCTTTTGTAGAGCAAGGCCTCTCTTTACCTCCTTGAAATGCGTATGCTCCTCTTTTTAATAGTGAATGACGCGTTGTGCCATCTCAAACTCTCTTTCCCACTCCTGAAGCTGTGCATCTTTGTCCAAGAGAAGCAATCTAGTGGTCATCTCCTTGTCCTCATTGTCACTGTCTAGATCAATGAATTGGGGCTCCTGAGAAGTCTTCTTGATCCTTTTACTCCTCCTCACCTTTACCTGATTTTCACCCCTTTCCACCCTTTCCTTGCCTTTGTCCTTATGCTTGATAGCTGGAGGAGAGATGGCCCTTTGCCTTTTTGAGGCAGCAAACACATCTCTCTTCCCTCTGTGATATGTGCATGTGAGAGGAGTGATCATGGTAGTTTTGGCAGTGTCTTCATCATTTCTTTGACCCTTTTTGTTGTCATAAGCCTTTTCATCTTTTCCATGGCTTCTATGAGTCACCTCATGCCTCATTGGGTCGCTGTTTTTCTGACCTTTAGCATCATCATCATCATCATTTTCCTCATTGTTTTATATACTATAATTTTGGCCTTCAAACTGATCATTACCTTCTTCACTTGCCTCATTTTGATTTTTTTCTTCATAAAGGTCTTTAACTTCATGATCCTCTTGGCTATCTTCACTTCCATCATCAATAGGAGTCTGATTCATGTCATGACAGTCATGACAGCTGTCATGACTATCATGACCATTTTCTTGGCTGCCTTGCTCATCATTGACTATCTTATTAGTGCTATTGCCTTGGTTACTGCTTTCCTCTTCAAACTCTGTTTCAGCCTCATTATCTGTCTACTCTTGGTCTTCCATTTCTTCATCATCTCCTTCTATTTCCTCAAGTTCATCATCTTCATTCATTTTAGCACCTTTTTCACTATCAATCTACTCACTGTCATGCTCAAGCACATCTTCCTCTTGGTTGTCTTGTGCACTCTCTTTTTGACTGTCATCTTGATTGTTTTCTTCATAATCCTCTTAGTCTTCATCTTATTCATCATCAACACCCTTTTCTGCAATTGATATTGATTTATTGGTGTCATCATTATCCCCGTTTTGCTCCAATTGCTCACTGTCTTCCTCTTTTTGACTGTCGTTTTCATCACTCTCCTCCATGCAATAATCATCCTCTTGGTGTTCCTCATTAGACTCTGCCTCCGCATCACTTTAATTATCATCCTCCTACACTTCTCCACTAGACTATGCCTCTGCCTCACTATCTTCTTTTTCTCCACTTCTATTTGTTTTCTCTTCATGGCTATTGCCATCATCTTCTTCCTCAACACTGTTTTCCTCTTCTTTTTCTTCATCTAACTCTGTTTCTACCTCACTGTATTCATCACTCTCACTTTTATATTCTTGTTCATTATTTCTATTGCAACCATCTTCACTTGATGCATTAGGAGAAGAGATAGGAGGTGAGTTTCCTTTTGGAGAAGGCATATGTGGAGATGATGGAGGAGTGGAGGTAGGTGGGTGTGAAGAGCAAGGAAAATTTTGTTGAATGAAGGCTTGGAGATTTGAAAATATATCATGTGAGATAAAAACCTCCAAAGAGATTACCTGCTGCTTCAGCTGGTGAAAAACAATCATCTTAACCAAGGAGTGGTGGAAAAGGCTCTGCATTTGGTGGGCATAACTCCTCTTCTTGACCATTGAAGCCATTTTGTCAATGCTCTGGTAGAGATAATATGGTAGGTTTAGAAATTTAACCCTGGTGAAGTGCATTAGTAGCCTTATGTGATATGAATAAACCCTTGAATACCTCCCCTCACAAGTGAAGTATTTGATAATCTTCCTCATCAGTAAGGCATATCTCTCTAGCAGGTGGGAGAAGGGGAAAACAACCTTGCAACCTTGTTGACAGCTAGGTTTGAGGTATGGCTAATAGTAGCTCAATTAAAAATTATTTTGTTTAAACCATATCTCACCAATATCTGGTATTCATGTGGCCTTAGCAATGGATTCAGATGAGAGTTCAAAATTCACTCCTGCTAGGTTGACTTGATGGTTTTGTAGGCTGAGAATGAACAACCTAGTCAAATATGAGTTGCTTTGGACTTGTTTAACCCTCTCACAAAACTTATAACATACAACATCTTGAAAACATGTGAGGATCATGGGAGAACAAGTGATTTGAGTGGTGTATAAGGGCTCAAACCTATTAACCCTTCCTCGTGTTTTGGCTTGATAAGCATTGGGCCTTCATCACTGCTGGTATTGTTTTCTTCCTCAGACATGGTGACTCGTCAAGAACAAAATATTTTAAGCTTGTTGAGAGCCTTTAAGTCTAGGGAGAGAAAATGAGTGATGTGAGGTAAATTTTTTGCAAATCAGGGAAAGATGAAGTAATTAAGGAGTGCTTCAAAGTTTTTAGAAGTAGGTTTGTTTGTATTTAGTGTCTTTAGGCTAATGAAAACTCCCCCAATTTGTAAACCCGACCCTAGACAGTCAAACTTTATTTTTATGGAGATTAGGGTTTGGTCACATTAGGCCTTTAAATACCTTCTTGATTATGAAAAAACTACTTGGAAGGTAAGGAAGAAAGCCACAAACCTTGCTTTGACTATTGGAAGAGCTTTGGAGGCAAGAAAATTGAATTCAGGCCATTGTTGAGCAACTTTGAAAAAAAACTACAGGTGCGTAGCGCCACCCGACTGCACATTTAGGTCGGGTCGAGCTGGCAGGCCTGTGCGTAGTGCCTGATCCCTTCAGTGGACGAGTCAGGTAGTGAAATGGGCTGTCGGGTCCCTTCAGAGCATAGTGCCGGTGTGAAAAAGTGGGAAGTTGGGCCATTCTGAGCCTCTGTGTAGCGCCGCCCTCCCAGTGTGCAGCGTAGTGTAAATTTATATTGCGGCCACCTCGTCTGTGCATAGGGCTAACGACCAAGTGATTAACGCCTCCATCGATGCGTAGCGCCCGAAAATTTTCAACAGTTTTGCACAGAAACCCTTAAAAACTTCTTTCAACAGTTTTCTTTTTCTTTGAAATGACAAATGAGGTGGGAAAGAGTTCAAGGAGACTTTATACTCTTTTTGAAAATTATTTCAAGACCAAAACCCACTTTATAAGGTTTGTTTTATCTTTATTTTTCTCACTATCTTTTTGGCTCTTTTGGTCCTATAGGTGGTAGTTTGACAAAAAATATGATTTTTTCTTTGTTGGAAGCCTCTTAATGTTCTTATTTCACTCACAAAATTTCATCAAGTTTAAACATGTGCCCTCAACCCACACTTGAAACCATGAGCTCTTTCAAAGAAGTTTATTTTGACCAAGTTTGGTGAAAATAGACAGATAGTGAAATTAGTGCTTATGTTTTGAAGGTTTTTCTTCACTTTATCCTCTTTATGAACTTCAACACTTGTAAACAATAATCTTGTGAACATGTTGGCACTTTTTCTGGGAATCTTCAGCCGTACAGGTTTATGCCTTTAATTTCTTGGTGGAGAGACATAAAAGGAGAGTTTTAACCTTCCTTCAACTTACCTTCTATCATGTATTTCTTTGAGACAGTGAAACAAAACTTTTGGTGTGAGAAAACCTTATCAGTTTGGAACCAACAACCTTTCTAGTCTTTATAAGTGCCATTTTGGTGAGAAAATTTTGGTTTGTTTGTCCTTATCAATCTTCCTGTAGGTAACCTTTTGTGACAGTCCTGCAGAAGTGTCACTCAAGGTTAATCTATCTCTTGCAGAATATGCTCTTGATAAAGAAACCATCTTTGAGGCTTTACTGCTCTTAGACCAGCTACATGTTGGTTCTTCAGACCATTTTGAAAATGATGTATCTCTGGTTGGGAAGGTGAGAAAATTAAACTATTTTTCTGTCTTTCCATGGCCACTTCTGTTCTTGCAGGTGCCTACACAATTTTTTTCTCTTGATCACTCCCTCTTGGAGTTTAACACATTTCTTCTTCAATAGTGAAAACCATGCTTGTCATAATTACCTCTTTAGGCATTTTTACCTCGTGCTTGCCTCCTTGGACCATTTGAAAATTCTTCTAACTATTCCTTTGAGAAGTTAAAACCTTGAACTGATATTTCTAACCCTTTTGCTGATACCCTTTATCATCTTTCTTCCTTTGGTGTAGTGGAGTATTGGTGTTTAGGTCAGCTCCTTTGATCCCTTTAAAACCTCTGATTTTACCTTTTGAAGAGGTGGAATTAGTGATTCTTTTTCAAACCCTAGAGGATAGTTTGAAACCTTTTGAAGCCATCTGCTATTATGAAGGAGGCTCTTTGTCATCATTTGACCATTTTTGTCCATCTCCCCAAACTCCTAGGTTTTAGAGATGCTTAGGAAAAAGTAAATAGTGTTGTCTTCTAAGTTCTCAAAAACCTTTCAATCATCATTTATTATTTCTAAAGACCTTCAATAGTGCACTGATGGAGCTTGAGGTGACCCTTGTTTCTGTAGCTCTTGGACTGATTTATTTGTTTCGCCAAAATAGTCACAAACCCTTATTCTCCAAAACATAGGCCTATTGCTTTTCTTCTTTGCTGTTTATGGTATTATTGTAATGATTTTCCCATTACCTTACCTCTTTCAGGTTGATGGCCATTTGATCCTTTTGCAAAAATGTGAGCAAGGGGCAGTTGTCCCCTTGCAAGATTTGTGCTCTAGGCCAAAAAGCCTTCCTTGAATGAACTTTTTGATCAATTTGGACAAGATCACCTTTCCTTTTCTTCTTTGAATGAAGTTTCTTCATATAGGAAAAACAGAGTTTGTTAGGATACCAAATCCACCCTATGATCTTGTGAAACCCTAGGTGACCTAGTGGCAGCTTTCTTGGACTTGGATTTTGGACTGAAACCTAGAATTTGGGATTATCAAGTGTGAGATAGAGTTTATGATAAACTAATGTTTTTAAGATTCAAAATTCAATGTACTTGATTTATCTAAAGAGCCTATAGAGATATTTTTAGATTATACTCACTACTCTGTATGTCCTATTTTAGTTGTTTCCTGTGTCCGGTGGAACACCTATTTTGTAAGATGTTGCCCCTTGAAATAGTAATGCTTTTATCGTAATATGTAATTGAAATAGAATAATAAAGTGTTTTCCATGTTTAGGAATCAGCTATTCCTCCCCTTCAGTGATGGTTCCATCCCTGAAGTGGTTTTATAATCAAGAACTTGAATGGCGGAAAGAAATTGGATGGCCGCAGTGACCAAGTCAAGCCCCACTCAAGCGTTCATTCAAGCCTCCGTTATTTCTTGTCGGTTGTAAAAACCGGAATAGAAGGAGCGAGAGGCAGAGTAGAGACACAACGAAGCTTCTTGACTGGTGGGCTTAGGTAGTAGTGGGGGGTTTTTTAGGAAAAATAAAACAAAGGATTTGGGCCAACGGTGAAAGCATATAGACAGAAAGAGTGACATAAGCCACTAATGGGTTTTCTGGGACAGGTAAGCAAAGCTAGACATTATGGAATGATGAAATAGTGAAAAAATATCTTGATCAGGATAATGAAGGCAGTGAGATTTCTAGAACTCATAATATTTATGAACCTTGTTTCTAGAAATCTTGGGATAATCATTTTTTCATCAACAAAGGAAAAAAATTATTGATGATTAACAGTGGCTCCACTTGGGGAGGGTAGCTCCTTTTCAGGAGGTGTCCAAAACTTTAGATCTCTAGCTTTATGGAAATATCCATTGGGCAGATTTTTACCTCTTTCTCTTGCTGATGCTTGCTTGAAGCTATGAACTCAATAATTTGAAAGACATGATTAACTCAAATCCATCTCTTCCTACCCAAACTACTTGCCTAACATTTTTTATTCTTTAGGTGCATTTCGACTAGCAACCTTGACATCTCTTTTTTAGAGAAAAATAAACTATCAACTTCCACCTTATTTCTTCCCGGAGCTCAGATTAGGCAAATGAACTCCTTTGATTCTCTACCTATACTATTCAACTATCAAGCTTAAACTGTTTGACATGATTTATTCACTAAGCTATAAACATGAAATTGAAAACATGGCTAAATTAGGATTAGAAAATCTAACTTACCATGGGTTTGTGGCATAAAAAAAAGCTGCACACAAATGTTATTTTTGTACAAAATAAGACTAGAAAAATCAGGGCTAGGATACATTGTTTGTTATTCATCTCTGTTTTTCTCTTTAGTTTTGTTTTAAGCATGTGGAACCAGTATCTTTCTTCACTAATCTATCTTTTGACAAGTCAAGCTTGAGTAATTTGACCAACTATCTTTCACTAACTTATCAACAATAAATTTAAAACATGTTTCAGCCATGACTAAGCTAGATGACTGAAAAAAGACTTCTTTATGCACTAGTAGTGGTATCTAGACTTACACACTTTCAATAGTTCTATTTTTTGGGTATGGGGCTTTACCTCTTTTCAAATCTGCCCTCTTTTCCATTTTTCTGTTCTGTATTTTTTTGTGATTTATCTCAATATCTTTTCATCAAACAGTGGTATGTGCAATGAATGAGAAATTCTAACTAAGACTCTAAATTGCCATGATGTTTGATTACCCTGCCATCCACAGGATCATCCACCAATCCTTTTTCATTCAGCTCTTGCAAATAAGGAACATGACTATCTGTTTTTGAGGACATGGTGCAAGATTCCTGCCAAAAAATTTTAGACAAGCCAAGTTTTCCTTTATATTTCTTCTTTGGGTTTAGTTTCCAAACCTTGTTTTTGTGAAAGAAACTGTTTAGGTGAAGCAGGCATTCTTCATCAACTCCTAAACAAATGAGAAGGTCATCAATGTATATCATAGTGAAAAAGTTGGTAACAGGTGCCATGGCCTCTTGGAAGGTGTCTTCAGCATTCCTTATTCCAGGAAAAATTTGGTCAAGTATGTAGTTATCCCAAGGAACTTTGAAAATGTCCTTTTGTTGATTGATTTGAAGTGGTATTGTCTCATGAAAACCTGAAACACTACCAATCAATGTCACCTTGTTAGAAATTCCTATTCTTGGCATAGGATGGTTTATCTTGGGAAAAGGGTATTTGGACTTCATGGAGGCTTTGCCTAAGTGTCTAAAGTCCATACATAGTTTGCATCCTCTGGTTTTCTTTGTTAGTGATAGAATTTGCCCAAAGGTTTCATAGTTTTTCTTGGAAAAAGGCTCCCTTTGAACAATATCTATGTCATCAGGCTTTGAGCTTTTACTCCTATATACAAGAGCATCTTGAAACTTTTTGCACAACCTTATGTATTTGAGTTTTGTGTGCAATGGCAAGGCTTTGGATAAGTTAATCACCTTGGGTCTTCTTAGGGTACGAGTTCCCTGAGATACAGGGTCGTAGTTTAGATAGAAATCCCTATTAGAGTAATTACGAGGCGGAAATATAAAATCAAATAAGACACACACAACATTCAACCATGAAAAACACAAATTTTAATGTGGTTCACCCAACTAATCTGGGCTACGTCCACCTAACAGGGCATCGACAATCTCATTAATCAACTGCAGAAATACAATAGCAGAGTTTCTCATCTTCTCAGCTCTTCCTCACTACACATTCCTCATCATGCTCACTTGCCTCTACGGGCTTACATTTTATAGCTGTGAATGGCAACAGACTCATAAATTCTCTCACAACAAATATAGGATGCATTAACTCCTCATCAGAAATAGATGGAGTCAATTCAGCAACAAATCCTATTGTTTTCACCTACATAATATTTTCTCCAAAAATAATTAAAAGAAAAATCTCAACAATCTCCACCTTGACAACAATTAGCCTGATACCTTGTTCCATTATTATTTTTATCTTTTTTGCAAGCCAAGAGAAGCTAGACACCATCGTAGCTTCTCTAACAGAACTGGTTTCGTGAACATGTCTGCACAGTTTTCCTTTGTATGCACCTTTTCAAGAGAGACTCCCCTTTCAGTGATAACCTGTCTTACAAAATGGTACTTGATAGGTATATGCTTTGATTTACTATGATAGGCCGGATTCTTAGCCAAATGAATTGCACTTTGACTATCACAAAATAACTTGATGTTTTCCTGCAACCTACCAAACTCACCAAACAAACCTTTCAACCAAACCGCTTCTTTGCAAGCATGTGAAGCAGCTATGTATTCTGCTTCTGTAGTGGATAAAGAAACAATGTTTTGTAGCTTTGACATCCAGCTAATAGCTCCACTTGCAAGAGTAAAGACATATCCTGAAGTTGACCTTCTCTTATCCAAATCACCTGCAAAATCGGAATCAACATATCCGCAAACAAATTCACTACTTCTGTTATAAGTGATACAATAATCACTTGTGCCTCTCAGATACCGAAGCACCCATTTCACTGCTGACCAGTGTTCTTTTCCTAGATTTTCCATATACCTGCTGACAACCCCAACTGCATGTGAAATATCTGGTCGAGTACAAACCATCGCATACATCAAACAACCTACTACATTGGCATATGGAATTAGAGACATATATTCCTTTTCTTCATTTGTGTTAGGACATAAACTTGAAGAAAGCTTAAAATGGGAAGCTAAAGGGACTGAAACAGGCTTCACATTGTTCATACCAAACCTCAAGAGTATTTTCTCAATATACTTCTGTTGTGATAACCACAGTTTACCATTGCTCTTGTCTCCAAAAATCTCCATGCCCAAAATCTGTCTTGCTGCTCCTAGATCTTTCATATCAAATGTCCTAGCCATCTGAGCCTTTAACCTGTTGATCTTTGTTATGATTTTTCTTGCTAAAAGCATATCGTCAACATATAACACTAAGATAATGAACATGCCATTACTCAATTTCTTAAAGTAAACACAATGATCATATTCACTTCTTATATAATTTTGACTCATCATGAAAGAATCAAATTTATTGTACCATTGTCGAGGCGACTGCTTCAGACCATACAATGATTTCTTGAGCCTGCAGACAAATTTCTTGTTGCGATTTTGAACAAACCCTTCCGGTTGTTCCATGTAAATCTCCTCATCTAAATCTCCATGTAGAAATGCAGTTTTAACATCTAGTTGTTGTAATTCTAAATCAAGTAAAGCAACTAATGCTAACACAATCCGAATTGAAACAATTTTTACAACTGGTGAAAATATCTCATGAAAGTCAATGCCGGCTTTCTGAGAAAAACCTTTCGCGACCAGCCTCGCTTTGTACCTGTCTTCTGTATCATCAACACCCTTCTTCAACTTGTAAACCCACTTACATCCCACATTTTTCCTATCTTTAGGAAGTTCTACCAGATCCCATGTGGCATTCTTGTCTAATGCCTTCATCTCATCCTTCATAGCCTCTTTCCACTTACCACTGTTTGAACCTTCTATAGCTTCCTGATAGCACAAAGGTTCATCATCGTTAGCAGTTAAAGCAACTGAAGTAACATAATCATCATACCTTCTAGGAAAACGTCTGATTCTCATAGACCTCCTTAAAGATGTTTCTGGTACTTCTCCAATTTGCTGATTATTGTCTGTAGGAACTTCTTCATGATCAGCATCTGAAACACGTTCATGATCTGCATCTGAAACTTGTTCATGATCTGAATCTGAAACTTGTTCATCTGGACTATCATCAGTATTTGAACTGGTTTCAAACTGAATGTGTTGAAGCTTAGGTACATTATCCTGTTTCAATTTATCATCTACATCTGGATTTTCAAGTGAAGATTCATTAAATTTAACATCTTTGTTAATGATGATCTTGTGAGTAGTAGGATCCCACAACTTGTATCCCTTAGTCCCATCACCATATCCAACAAAGATATATCTTTTTGATTTAGGATCTAATTTAGAATGCTGATGTTTCGGAACTAGAGCATATGCATCACAACCAAAAACTTTCAGTTTAGAATAATCACATGGATAACCTTTCCATACCTCTTGAGGAATTTTGCATCCTATTGTAGTTGATGGTGATCGATTTACCAAGTAACAAGCTGTAGAAACCGCTTCTGTCCACAATTCCTTCTGCAAATTGGCATTACTAAGCATACTTCTTGCTCTCTCTAAAAGAGTCTTGTTCATGCGTTCAACAACTCCATTTTGCTGAGGAGTATATACAGTGGTTTTATGTCTTTCGATCCCAGCGTCCTTGCAATAATTATCAAATTCCTTTGAAGTAAACTCACCACCATTGTCAGTTCTTAAACATTTAATGGTTCTTCCAGTGATGTTTTCAACTAATTCTCTAAACTGTTTGAAAACTGTGAATACATCAGACTTCTTCTTTAACATGTAGACCCACACTTTTCTAGAGAAATCATCGATAAAAGATACAAAATATGACGATCCTCCATATGAGGTTGTAGGAGATGGACCCCAAACATCAGAATGGATATAATCAAGGATTCCCTTACTAGTATGTTTTCCAGTTTTAAACTTCTTCTTGCTTTGTTTCCCAAATAGACAATGTTTGCAGAAATCTAACTTAGAAGATTTTAAACTAGGAAGTAACTTACGATCAGATAAAATTTTTAATCCTCTTTCGCTCATATGGCCCAACCTTTGATGCCATAAACGAATAGAATTACTGTCATTTTCAGATACTGTAGAAGCATGATCTGACTGTGTTCTTCCTTCTAACTGATAAAGATTTCCAACCTTCTTTGCTTTCATGACTAGTAAAATTCCTTTATAAACTTTCATTACTCCACCTTGAATAAAGGTTTTATATCCATTAGTGTCTAGTACTCCTAGTGAAATGAGGTTTTTCTTAGTTCAGGTACATGTCTTACATCAGTTAGAATTTTATTTGTCCCATCAAACATTTTAATCTGGATGCTTCCAATTCCCACAATATTACATGAGACATCATTTCCCATGTAAACAACTCCATCATTGATTGATTTATAAGTTTTAAACCACTCTCTATGAATGCACATGTGATTTGACGCACCAGAATCTAACAACCAATGTTGATCATGATTAGACAAACTAACTGATAACACTTCATCACTCATACCTGAAATAGATGCCGAACCTGTATCTGTTGTGTTTGTTTCTTTCTTCTCTGTCGAAGAGTCTCCTTTCTTCTCTGTTTGTTGTCTCTTCCAACAGTCCTTCTTCAAATGTCCCGATTTGCCACAAAACCAGCACTTTACCTTACTCTTCTTCCCTTTCAATTTTGAACACGAGTTGTTGTGCTTACTGAAGCGTCTTTCTTTAGAACGACCTCTGACCATCATTGCTTCTGATGTAGAGGTTTCTGAATTTGACCTCTTCCTTGTTTCTTCGGACAACAAAGCTCCAAAAACATCATCAAATTCAAGGGTTTCTGATGAACTAAGACTTATAGAAGTAACAAAATGATCCCATGACTCAGGAAATGAGCATAATAAAGTTACAGCTTTATCTTTTGATTCAAATTTTACTTCTATACTTTCTAACTGCACCAGGAGAGTATTAAAGGTATTCAGATGATCAGTTATCATCGTACCTTCCTTCATGCACAAGCTGTACAACTGTCGCTTTAGAAGAATTCTATTGGTTAAGGATTTTGTCATGTACAACTTTTCAGGCTTTTTCCACAAACCAACAGCAGTTTTCTCTGACACGATGTTAAACAAAACATCATCCGCCAAACACAGTCGAATGTCGCTCGGTGCTCTTTCATCCATGTCACTCCATTCATTATCTGTCATGGTGTAAGGCTATTTGGCTTTTCCCAATAGCGCCTTCACCACGCCTTGTTGCACGAGTAGATCATACATCTTCACTTTCCAGATCTCAAAGTTTTTTTGCCATTGAACTTCTCGATCTCAAACCGGGCACTTTGTGTTTTTTCCATGTGTAGTAGCGTGTGTCACAAAATCTCCAATTATAGCTTTTAATGAATGAAATTTTTGTTTAAAAAATTCCCTTCAACTATAAAATTCCTTTCCCTTCTTACATCTGCAAATAGAATTTAATATACAAATCGATTTCTAATGGGTCACTTCCTCTTAAATGAATAAAGTGCCACCATATCAAATATAATCGATTTTTTTAAACAACACTCAAATTAATATACCAAACCTTATGCCAAACATCGATTTACCATGAAAATCGATTTACAAATCTCTTAAAAAACAATGAAGTTCTTCATATACCATAACATCGACTTACCATAACATATGACTTCATATGACTTCATATGCAGCATAACATATGACTTCATATAAAGCATATAAAATCGATTTTAAAAAGGTTCAAATTGATTAAAACGTTTTAAATGAAATATTGATTTACCATATAAGACCCATTTCAAATCATTCTTCGACCCATTTCAAATTGTTCAAATGAAATATCGACCCGTTTCAAGGCGTTCAAATGAAATATTGATTTACCATATATCAGCTCTCTGTCAAATGGTCAACGGCCCTGAATGCTAGCCTTCACTGAATAACTCGGCCTTTCTGTACGCACAGGACATCCATAGCAGCTCCTTCAAACTCACGGTTGTAGTCATAGCTCACGGCATTCAACTCACTCTGCATTCAAGCTAACAGCTTCACGCCATCGCTGTCAAAGTTCAAAATCGACTCACGACATTTTGCATTCAACTCACGGTGTTGCCTCTGTTCAACAGTCATCAAAATTTTCTAAATTCTGATTTACATCCACGGCGTCTGGGCACCCATCCACGTTTTCACCAGCATTTTCACAGTTCTACACAACCATGGCTCTGTGTGCAACTTTTTCACGCACATCCAAAAAACAAATCGGTGCTGAATATATTAGCAACGCATATCACACGACATTCTCCACATGGACGGCAGCATATCAATCGACCAGCTTATGTTTTGGGCATCACCGCAGGTCTGAGTCACAGCTTGGTTTAATGCACAGAAGACTGTGTACACGGCCTCTTTCAAACTGCACTTAGCAGTTCTGGGTTCGCTTGGTAGTGCTTACGCGGCAAACAAGAAGCTCAAACAACCACCTCTGATACCAAGTGTTAGATTAATTACAACGGAAACATAAAATAAAATAAGACACACACACAGCATTCAACCATGAAAAACACAAATTTTAACGTGGTTCACCCAACCAATCTGGGCTACGTCCACCTAACAGGGCATCGACAATCTCATTAATCAACTGCAGAAATACAATAGCAGAGTTTCTCATCTGCTCAGCTCTTCCTCACTACACATTCATCATCATGCTCACTTTCCTCTACGGGCTTACATTTTATAGCTGTGAATGGCAACAGACTCATAAATCCTCTCACAACAAATATAGGATGCATTAACTCCTCATCATAAATTGATGGGGCCAATGTAGCAAAAAATCCTATTGTTGTCACCTACATGAGGTTTTCTCCAAAAATAAGAAAAGGAAAATCTCAACAATCCCCTTAGGATTGATGGCAACATCAGTGAGAGTCAATAGCTTTGCTGGGGGAACAAGACTTTCTAATAATGAGGTGTCTAGGTAAGGTAAGAACATAAGACTCCTTTGATTTAGTCCACCCAAGATTTTTGTTCTGTGAGGGCATGTTAGCATTTCTAGATAGGTAAATGGGAAGGTTTTTGTTTCTGATGTTTGTCCTCCCTTTGAGAAACTTGATTCATATGTCAAACTAACCATTGGTTTTGAGGTTTCATTGTTAGTTTGTAGAGATTCAAGTTTTATTTTTTCATAAGGTGTTTGTTCAAGATTGCTATAGTTCTGAATACTGAGTTCTTCATGCAAAGACTGGTTTGACTGTTGTAGTGTGTCTTGATGTGTTTCAACTTCATATACTTGCTCATCATTATCTTCCTCATTATATAATATCAAAGAATCAAGACCCGAGTGAATAAAATAAAGAGGAATGTTGTCTGGTCTGTCCTGACTACTAACAATATACTTCATATGTGACTCTCGGTATAATCTCCTTGTCTGATTGAAAAAAAGGATGGTTGCATAGGAGATATGTAGTTGAAGGTTCCCCTAAAGCTTGGCTCCGCAAGATCTGGATAAGAGCATGCGATACTTGGGAGGAATATCTACCACTACTATGTCCATGACTAGATTCTTAGTAGGCACTTGTGCTAGGTTAACAAAAAGGTCCTTGATCATGCCCAAAAATTTGACCCTACTTGAATCGAAGGAGTACAGGTCTTTGTAAGGTTTAGTTATTTCTAGGCCTAAACTCTCTATCACAATTTTGGGCATGAGATTGTGAGAGGCACCAGAATTGAGCATGGCATTATGTAAGATTTTTTCATGTATGTTTAAGCTGATATAGAAAGGGGGAATGGCTCCTTCCTGATACTTTGCTTCTATTTTGGGTCCAAACAACAACTCAGGTGTGTCATCAGCCAAGTGAAAAGTGTCAACATCATTTCCTATGTTTAGTACCTTCAACATCTGAGACCTATATATGGGTTGAGTAACCAGTTCATTGAGGGGAATATTTATCTTGATTTTGGTAATCTCTCCCTCAAAACTGAAAGGCGCTAGTGTTTTGGACATATTAACATCAGCTTTATCAACCATGATCTTTTCTACATTCTTAATTTGTTGATCCTGATTTGGAGTTTTAGTCAAAATGGTTTTCTTAGGGTCACTGGTGGAGGTACTAGGATAGCTAAGGTCTTTGCTTGACAGGCTAAGTTTTCCTTTGTTTGCTTTATCTTTCTTAACCATAGTGTTGACATTCTCTGTTGTTTTCTTAGGGGTGTTTTCAGGTGTTTTCCAAATAGCAGTATCTATTTGGTCTTTATTGGCTGAATCTACCTATCTTTTGCTCCTAAGATCATATTTCTTATGGATTTCCATGATGGCATTCTCAAATCCCAAGAAGTAGTCTTCAAAATCCTCATAGTTTGTGTTAGTTTGATCTGAGGCAAAGAAACCTTGTTCTTCTTCGATGAGAAAAACATCTTCTTCATTATCAGAATCTATTAGATCTATATGGTTTTCCTTAGGCTCTATAATTTATCCTTCTTCCTCATCTACATAGTTTTGTTGAAAGGGAGGTCTGATTTGTTGGACATTTTCCCTTTGTTCGATTTTAGGGGTATCTCTTCTAAAATTTTGGGTCATGTTTCGGTTTTGGGAGTTGGCTTGGTTGTCCCTAGGAGGTGTCCTTTTATTTAAGTTTATCTTCTCAATCATTCTCTCCATATTTCTCATCAGGCTATTCATTTTAGAATCAGATGAGGAGGTTTAGGGCATGGTTTCATCCTTATAGGTTACTCTCTTCTCTGATTTCAACCTAGCTCTCTTTTCAATTAGGTTTACCTCTGCACTAATTGCTGCTTTTTGCTGCTTCTTTCATTTATTCTAAAGTTTCAGGGTCTCTTTCCCTCAATTGGAAAGTCACGTCAGGATCAAAACCTTTAGGAAATTTCACTAGTGCTAGGCCTTTTGGAGGTTTAATGTGAGGTGGGAGAGAATTATACACTGTTAAACCTGGTGCAATAGTCTTGCACACTTTCTCCTACATTCCTTTTAAGGTTGTTATATTCAGGGAGGATTTGGAGGGGGTTTTTCTTGATTTCCCACTTGTTTATGAAAGTTTTGTAGAGGGAAGGGAGGTCATGTATTGAATTGGGAGTTAATGCTTTAAACCATTTTTTGGCCTCCCCTCCTAAGCTTTGTGCAAAAATCCTCATTTTAATGGTTTCTTCCTCTATCTCCATGTAATCAAAAGCATCATTGATTCTATCTACATGTTGTTGGGTAGTGATGGATTCAACCCCTGTGAAATGAGGGATCTTAGACTGATAGTCATTTGGAAAAGGCACTAGGGGTTGAGGTAAGGCCAAAGGTGCATACCAAGTTGCCATTATGGCAGCTAATGGATGATTTACAAGAGATGGCTTTTTGATAGGGGGTGTATGATGAAGTGGAGTGGTTTGCATAGTGGTGGTATGGATGGGTGTGGTGGAATTACTTGGACCAACAAATTGATTTTGAGTAGACTTGGTATGGAAAGAGTTGAAGTGATGGAGAAGCTGAAAGTCAGGTGGTGTGGAAGAAGAGGCTTCTCTACTAGAACTCTGGTGAAAATCTAAGGGTTCAAGGTCAGTTTGGTCAATATCAGTTTGGGACCTATTTCTAAAGAGGTTCCTGGTATGGTGCAAGTCAAACTGGGGATCTTTCAAAGCTGTAAGGTGTTCAGGTACAAAGCTTGCTCTATCGATGGTCCTAACAGTGGTTAAGTTTCTAGATCTATAATTTTGCCACAAAATCTTCTCTGGGTCATCAACTATGTTGGGAGGGTATGGGTCCAGATGAGATCTGGTACTAAACTTATGTGAAGCTAGATTTCAAATTTCAAAATTCAGAGAGGCTGGAAGTTTTAGTACTGTTTCTAAATGCTGACCTCTCTTAATGCTTGGTACTTATTACAGTATATGAATGGGTTCATAAGCTTCTTAGGATTGGTGTGAAACAAATCAAGGAAGTCAAATGAGTGTTAATAAAGTAATAGGCCTACTAGAGGCAGGTGGAGTCGCTAGGTGGATGTTTTTTGCTGTTTTAAGGATGTATGTTTATGGTCCACCGCCAATAACTAACAAGAAACCAATCTAAGGGATTTTTGGGGTTTTCTGAGTCTCTTAAAGTTTGTGAGAGTGTCCTATAACTAAGTCATCATTTTTCTAGGATTATAAAACAAATAGAGTCTACTAGTTGGCTAATATTGTGTGTTCTTAATGATTTGATGAAGGTATCAGAAGTCCTAAGGTTTACTTAGATTGTCACTAACTCAGAGTGTCCCATCATGATCACCATTGTGTTAGTGTGGTGATGAGGTAGCAGACAAGCCACTAGATATTATCAGTCAATTTTCTAAGCTCAATAGAAGGTTTAAATGAGTCTATAGGAGTTTTCTAGGAAACTATATACTCAGAAGTTCCCACTGTGATCGCTAGAATGTTAGGGTCCCGTGATTTGGCAGATTGGTAGACAAAATGACACGGTAACATGGAACTAGTCTTTGGAGTCCTACGACCTATCCTTCCTGGACTCAAAGAGGGATCTCTCTATTGGGAGCAAAGTAGGCTAGTTGTTAAGTGTAGGGTTTGTTTATTTGTTTTGGTTGGGTAAGATGGCCAAATGGAATAGGTGGAGTGAGATTCTATCAAAGACATTGGGCTATGGTGTCAAATGAAAGTCAAGAGTGTCTAAATGATGAAATAGAGTGTGTTGCAAGGCTGATTTAGCAAGGTTAATGGATCCTTAAGGTGATGTATGAGGTGTAGTGAACATTAAGGTTGGGAAAGACTAAGAGGTCTTAAACATATATAGTTTAAAAGTTACAATTAATGAGGTAGGAAAAACTATTAAGCTCAATAAACAATACTTTAAACTAATAAACATCTAAGAGAAACATTCCAGTGAAACATAGAAAGCATAAGAGCTTCTAACTTTAGAAATTCACCTTCATATTTTGGGAAAACACATAAGATAATACAAATAACTCAATTTATGGAGAGGGGACTCCTAAAAAGAATATATCAAGCTATTGGGAACTCTAAAACAAGTTGGTAAGCATGGAAAAAGGGCAAGATCGAACGAGACCTCTTTGACTTAACCTAACAATCAATATTCCACAAAAAGGCTTCAAGATATGGTTTTGAAACCTTCAAATAAGAAAGGCATACCATGAATCATACTTGTAAGCTAGAATAATAACCATACATGAAACACAAACAATTTTTTGGTGGACCTAAGGAGCAATCAAGAATTCCTTAAGATGGCCAAAAGAGGAAAACATCAAAGCTATAACAAACAGGAGCACTAAGGTGCCTCAAAGAGCATGTCTCAACCTATAATTTTCTAAATTATAGCAAACAAGAAGCATAAAACATAATGAAAATAGAAAACATGAACAAGTTAAGAAGACATCACCATTCACCAAGCTAAGGAATCCTGCAAACAAGCTTCTCCATCATCAAGCCAAACAAGCCATTCATCCACTTCACAAAACCAATTTCTTCTCCAAGCTCATAAAACGATGTATATTTCTCTTCAAGCTCATCAAATGCCAACAAAATACATAGGGGCCTCATGCTCTATTTATGGACCAAAGGAGGACTAAAACCCTAAATTGGTAGGAAAATGTCAAATATAACCGTAAATGTCATTTATGGCCAAGAGATCATGCAAGGCCCAACGCACATAATATCCTAAGAAATAAATGCCAAAATAACTATTTGCACCTAATTCTAGAGTAATTTTCCTCAAAAAACTCAAAAATATATAATTGCAATAAATGAGTGTGTTTTGTTGACTTTTGGTCCAAAACACACTAGACATCCTGTATGTGTAGTGCCACTTCAACAGAAAATAAGGTCTATTATGGCTGAGTTTTGGACCCCTTCTCGACACCGGATTTGGATTCGTGATAGCACGTTGGAAATCCTGATGAGTCTACCTTCTACAAATGCTTGAGTTATGTTGATTGGGTGCCATTTACCTATTGAAAAACCAATTTTCCAAACACTGCTTTGTGTGCAGCACCTGGTTTGAAAATAAGGCAGAAAGGTCAAAATTTTGATGTTTTTTGACCTTTTGGGGGGTCAAAAATGCTCTAAATGATCTAAAATTTGGTGCGAATACTGCTGGTGATGTGAGGAATCCAAAAATTCAAATTTTGTGAGCACAAACGCCTCAAAATTTCAAAAAACCAAAATTTTGTTTATTTTCTCCTAAAATTGGTGGAGAGGTCCCTCAAGAGGTCTTGGACACCTGTTGAGAAGCCTCAGCCAAAAATCCGAGGCTGTTATGCACTTTTTCCCTTTTAAGGTTTTCTAGCTCCATGAGGGCCTCCTTTAGTTTGGCACAAGCAAGCATGTTTTTCCTTGCATAGTGCTTGGTCATCTTCTTTTGTAGAGCAAGGCCTCCCTTTACCTTCTTGAAATGATTATGCTCCTCTTTGTAATAGTGAATGGCAGGTTTTTCCATCTCAAACTCTCTTTCCCACTCCCTAAGATGTGCATTTTTGTCCAAGAGAATCAATCTAGTGGTCATCTCCTTGTCCTCATTGTCACTATCTAGATCAATGAATTGAGGCTCTTGAGAAGTCTTCTTAATCATTTTACTCCTCCTCACCTTTACCTAATGTTAACCCCTTTCCACCTTTTCCTTTCCTTTGTCCTTGTGCTTGATAGATGGAGGAGATATGGCCCTTTGCCTTTTTGAGGTAGCAAACACATTTCTCTTCCCTCTGTGATATGTGCATGTGAGAGGAGTGATCATGGTAGTTTTGATAGTGTCTTCATCATTTCCTTGACCCTTGTTTTTGTCACAAGCCTTTTCATCTTTTCCATGGCTTCTATTAGTCACCTCATGCCTCATTGGGTCACTTCTTTTCTAACCTTTAGCATCATCATCATCATCATTTTCCTCACTGTTTTCTATACTGTCATTTTGGCCTCCAAGCTAATCATTACCTTCTTCACTTACCTCATTTTGATTTTGTTCTTCATAAAGGTCTTTGTCTTCATGATCCTCTTGCCTACCTTCACTTCCATCATCAATAGGAGGTTGAATTGTGTCATGACTGTCATGACTATTTTCTTGGTTGCCTTGCTCATCATTGACTATCTTATCAGTGTTATTGTCTTGGTTATTTCTTTCCTCTTCAAACTCTATTTCAGCCTCATTATTTGCCTACTCTTGGTCTTCCATTTCTTCACATCTCCATTGGTTGCCTCAAGTTCATCATCTTCATATATTTCAGCACCTTTTTCACTATCATTGTGCTCACTGTCATGCTCAAGCACATCTTCCTCTTGGCTGTCTTGTGCACTCTCTTGTTGACTTTCATCTTCATTTTTTTCTTCATAATCCTCTTGGTATTTATCTTGTTCATCATCAACACCCTTTTCTGCACCTAAGATTTATTTATTGGTGTCATCATTAATCCTATTTTGCTCCAATTGCTCACTGTTTTCCTCTTTTTTACTGCCATTTTCATCACTCTCCTCCATGCCATCATCATCCTCTTGGTATTCCTCATTAGAATCTGCATCTGCCTCACTGTCATTATCATCCTCCTGCTCTTCCCCACTAAACTCTGCCTCTGCCTCACTGTCTTCTTTTTCTCCACTGATATTTGTTTGTTCTTCATGGCTACTGCCATCATCTTCTTCCTCAGTACTGCTATCCTCTTCTTTTTCTTCATCTAACTCTGTTTCTACCTCACTGTCTTCATCACTCTCACTTTTATTTTCTTGTTCATTATTGCTACTGCCACCATCTTCACTTGATGCATTAGGAGAAGAGATAGCATGTGAGTTTCCTTGTGGAGAAGGCATATGTGGAGATGATGGAGTGGAGGTAGGTGGGTGTGAAGAGGAAGGAAAATTTTGCTGAATGAAGGAATGGGGATTTGAAAATACATCATTTTTGAGGTATAAAAGGTATCTTTTTAACACCTATTTATCCTACATTATTTGTCAATCCAGGAATGAATTTTTGTCTCAAGAGTGTACTTTGTCTGAGGCTGCAATTCAATCTAAGAGTAATGCTTTGGAATATGTAGTACAGTGTCCTAAATACAAGAGTAAACAGATGCTTGGAAAATAAATCTAACTACAATAACATGAACTCAAATTCTCTGAAATCGAATCATTCACTCAGCAAACATCAGTCAAGGATACAGTAGCGATAACCCATTCCTCAAGAAATTGATGCAATTGAAACCAATCTAAGAACACGATAACCAATCTGGGAACGTGGGAGAAATAACCATTATTCTCTACAGTTGATGATCCTGCTTTAAAGAAATTAAAAGGAAAATAGAAATTGAACTAAAGCTACTAATAAAAGTAAACTAGGAAAACTCTTTAAAAGCAAACTCCTTGCAAACTGTAAACTAATGAACTGGAAATGAACAACAAATTGGAATTGAACAACAATGTAAATAAGTAGCAAACTATAACTAAAGGAATTGAAAAACAAATCCTAACTAATGGAATAAAATAGTGAATCCTATTGAATAGCAAACCTTATCGACAACAAACCCTGTTAAGCAGCAATCTGAAATGAACAACAATTAAATGGAACAACAATCAATTGGAACAAAAATGATGAACATCAAAGCTCTATAAGGCATAACAAGATAAATGATATAGGAATTAAGATTCTTGTTATAACGGAAAAACAACGCAATTCATTAATGTAACATAACGAAATCAATCATCAATTCAAGAGTGAACCAATTAACTTGCAATTGTAACGAAAAACAAGCACACATTATCACACGGAAATAATTGAAAGGTAGAGATACAAACAACAGATCCATCCACTAGGGTCGGGCCCTTAGAACCAATGAAACACTGCTGGGTTACTGGAAAGCTTAAGAAATGGAACAGAAACGTGCCTTTGTACTAATCAAACATAAATAGTGTTTACAGAGATCGCTCTCTCATTACAAGAGTTAATAAGAAAATGTAGAGTTATACACAGAATGCTTATTCAATGATTCAACACTTCGATCTCTAAAAGCATTGCCTTTTATAAAAATTTCGACGAATAAGACAAGGAACATGATAAGACTGAACAGTGATCCCTCAGGATCGAAAGATCCTGAGGGATTCACTCCTTTTCTCTCTTTAGCTAGCGCTTGATCTGCTTAGGCTGTAGTCGTGTTGTTCCCTGTCTTCTTCTGGCAATACGTTCTGATTTCCTTTTCTTTGAATGGATACGGTCTATCGCTGGAGGAACAAAAGTTGCTCCTGCTTTAGCCTTGCCTTTCGAATAGTTGTTTACTTTGTTTGTTTCCTGTTTTTACAATAAAAGGAAATTTTTAGTTTTTTTTCACAATAAACATAAGTCTTTGCAATTCTATCATAATTCTACAATAAATCACCTTTCTAGAATAAAAAGAGTTATGTTTAAAGGAAAAAGATGAGAAAATACATGGTGAATTCATACCTTTTTCAGTGCTCAACATACGCCCCTGCTTACCCTTTTTCACATCCTCATGAAAACCATAGTTTACATGCAAAGAAATTAAAGAATAGGATGGAGAGGGTTTTCCATTAAGAGGTCTAAAACCATGATTTGTAGCTAAAACTTCAAATATGTGCCCTATCTATCCTTCAGGTAACTCATAAATGGCTTTACAATCTGTTGCAGGATACCATATAGTGGGACTTCAAAACGTACAACCTAGACAGAATGGGCCTTCCCTCAAGATGAGGTTGCTATAGAGAACCAGGTGGCCAGCAGCTAATCCAAAAGTTTTATAGTTAAATGGCTCTCTGTCTTGAACATTCCGATTGGAAATCCCCCATCGGACTTTAGCTGCTATATAGGCCTGGTCTCTGATAGATAGAAAATATTCTACCCCATTCAAGACAATTGCTTTATGGACAAGCCCAAATAGTTAGATAACACCCTCTCTTGTCATTAGACTCTTCTGCCTAGCCCATAATTGTAATGGGTGTTTTGGTTCACGCCTAACCCACAGGTCTAACCCATTTTCTTGCCTTTGGAAAATATTATAGGCCTTGAGCCATTTCAATTGATTGACAGCAAATGAAATAAATGCTTGATATTGGATGTCACCCACAAAAGGGCTGGGATTTATCTCAATTTCCTTCTCCAATATAGGATTGTGCATGTAGAATTCACAGAGCAGATGTTGTACTTTAACCCCATAGAGTTTGCAACATTTTACAAAATCATCTACAGTGTTTAACTCTATAGACTTTCCTGCCCTAACTACTTTAAATTTTAACTGTAACTATCTCTCTAATAAAAACAAAGCATAATTCTTGGCAGGGCATCTACAAGCTAAAACATCTGTATATAAGGAACAAAGAGTATCCATTTGATTATGGGCCATTTTTAATTCATTCCTTACCTTTTCAGCTTTCTCTTCTACCTTCTGACACTTATCATAGGCTTCAGCCTCTCATGCACTAATTTCCTTTAGTTTCTATTGTAGCTGTTGATATTTCTCTTTGGGGACAGTCTCTTCCTCAAGCTTTTCTCTTGCCTGTCGAGCTTGTGCCAGTTCCTTTTTGAGTTCTACTATAGTAGGGTCAATAAAAATGTTTTGACTGCAGGCCTGTGCGCTTTCAGTTGGGGTAGTTGTCTCTAGAAAAACTGTCTGTTGTTCCATGCTTTCTTGATTGGAATCAGCTTAGACTACCATAATCTTTGCACTCTGGGGTTTTGCTTTGGTAGGTACCTTCCTTTTATTTGGGGTTCTTTTGGTGGTTATGTTCCTCTGTTTTGGAGTTCGTTTGGGGGATGTCTTCATTCTGAGAACCCTAATACTCTATCTGAGTTGTTCCACTAGATTTTGAAGCTTCTGCCATTCCCTCTGAAGTTTCTCAAGTTCAGTTACTTTCTTTCTCCTCCTAGGAGGAACGGATGTTCCTTTTTCTGTGCTCAATTTCTCAGCTGGGGTTTTATTTTTAGTATCCGTGCCTTTTCTCAGGCTTGCTTCTCTATTTTATACTTGGAACACTTCTTCAGTGTTCATATTCTCCCGGCTACGTTCTTCAGGGGTAGTAACCTAAATTGGTTCTGCTGTCCCCTGAGGGTTTTTAGTTTGGAACAATTCTTCAGTGTTCACTTATTCCTGGTCGTATTTCTCAGGGGAAGCAACCCTAGCATATTCTGTTGTTCCCTGAGGGTTTTCTTTTTCTACTTCATCTTTACCGGTAACAGCTTGTTCCTACAATTGGTTTATCTCAAAATTGAAGTTCAATGGGCTGTGGGGTTGTATGTATTCACTCATGTTGGCCAAAATTTGGGCCAATTGGTCCTCCCGCAAAGGGCTTTGTGGTGGACTTGCAATGATGGTTTCGGGAGGTTCTACTCCCTCTCTTTCATTCTCACTACTATGATTATCTTCTTCCCCTTCACAGGTGTGGTAACTTCCTTCTTCCTCATCAGAGTAGCGAATCTCTTCTTCTACACTAGTATGGGGACTTCCTTCTTCTTCCTCTTCGTCATTTCCTTCTTCCTCATCATTTCCTTCTTCCTCACTAGTGTGGTGACTCTCTTCTTCCTCCTCATTTCCTTCTTCTTCATCAGTGTGGTGACTCCCTTCTTCAAGTTGTGGGGGTTTCTCATCCTCCAAGCTAGGAAATTCTAAGGGCTGGCTACTGCTACCCTGAAGAGCTTCTATCATTCCCTTGCTTCTCCTTAACCTGGAGGATTTTCTGTGTTTTGATGGTTCTGCTACTGTGCTAGTCATTCTTTTACATTTTGGGGCAGGTAGGGCTAATCCTCCATCAATTGAAAATATCAGTTCTTCCCACTATCAATCGAATTAAGCAATGGTGGCTTACCACCATATCTATATGACAAGATTTTCTTATACTTCGGGTGGCATCATGCAATAAAAATTTTAAAAATGCAGGCAATTTTATGGTATATTTCTGTTTTAACACTGCTAATAGCTTAAGGTGGCGAGGTCTTACCACATATTTTCTCCCATCGCATGTTATGTAGCCCTGTACCACTTTTTCCAATTCTGTCCATGGTTCTCCCAACATCGCTGGCTGAACTCCTTTTCCTTTGACGACCAGGTTCTGCCCTTCATCTCGGAAAAGGTTCATGGATTCTTGAAGTTTCACTTTCTTATGGGTCCATATGGTTCCTTCCGTTGGAAGACCAGACACCTCTGCGATTATTTCATCTATTACTGTTATCTGCCTACCTCTAACCATGGAGTAACCTTCCTGCAAATTTTGTAAAAACTCGATGGCTACCATTTCATGAGGTTGCTGTAGCCTTGTGAGGTAGGTAATCCACCCTATTCTTTCCAGAATTTCCCATGCAGCGTTAGAAACATCTAGCACCTGTGGCTCACTACGAATTGGTCGTCCTCCCATTCTATCTACGCACTGTTAATTCCTTACAAATGCACAGTAATGCAATGGAACAACACAGCACAGTATCTAGTGTATATCGGAACAATACCATTAAGCTTTTACTATAACCGGGAATATAGGGATTCAACTTGCATGCAAGCATTAAAAGGCATCCACGCCCCCCTGAAGAATGATAGGTCGTCCTCGACCGTCGAATAGAAGAGCAAGGTACTGCACAACAGTTGTACAACATTGAATAGCATAAACACTTATGATACGATCATGAATTATTGCATTACTGAAATCGATGCACATTATTAAATTGTAAATAGATATGAAATCGTTATGTAATGATTCAAGAATAAGGAGAAGGGACAGTTGATGTAAAAACAAGTACCTATGCGGTCATTACCCACATAACTATTATGATCGATTTATGAATAAATTTCATGTATATCAAGTTCAAAACAAAGGGTTTAGGGGCATACTCTCTTTTGATATTAGATAAATATATAAGAAAAGGGTTTAACATTACTATTGATTTGTAAAAAATGTGACTCCAATACCATAAGCAGAGCTCTGTTGTCCACAGGTGTCCATAACCTTGACAAAGTTTCTTTCTCACCCTTGGAACCATTATCATTTATTTATGCCTAGGGAAGTGCTGTGTGATGTCATGACGGAGGCCATTGTGCTGGCTTGGGGACCAGATAAATCACAATGCCATTCACCGCAAAGAAGTGAAAGGTGGGCAAGCCGACTCATGATGAGACCTCCTGTTCCAAGGAATTTTTAGTTTTTCCTGAGTTGTCCATTGGACCATATCCCTGGTGTGGTGGCCATAATGGGAATGCCACTTCACTTCTTCCTTATGATTATGGTAGGCTGGCTCTTGATGAGACCCCCTATCCTCCATCCGCCATATTATAGAATTGTTAGTAATATATAAATATTTTCCTTTTCTTTTGTATCTTTTTTTTTTTTTTAGAACTTCCCTACTTATATATAAAGGATGTCTCAACACTCATTAAGAGTAGGGATGGTGGAAGAATTCTAAACATCTCAATAGAAAAATATGCCCTTATCCTTATTGAATAAATAAAAATCAAAGAGAGTAATGAAAATTTAGGGAAGAACCAACATGATAAAGATAATCGATCATATTAATTTTAGTGATAATAAGACGACAAAGTGATATTGATGGTTATGTCCTTTCCTTTTTCTTATCACTATAAAACAATTTGTTACATGTGACAATTTTTCTTGATTTTCCGATTCCAGTAACCTCTAAATTATGTATCCTTGCATAAATTATATGTTTTCTTTTCAAGGAGTCATGAGGAATTCAAAATCAAGAAAAATGCACTCAAAAAGTGTTGTTCCTTCGGAAAGGAACAACAGAAACAATCTGCAAAAATGTTGTTCCTTTCGAAAGGAGCAGAAAAAAAAATCAACCAAACTGTTGTTCCTTTCGAAAGGAACATAAAAAACTATTAGCGAAAATTTTGTTCCTTTTAATGTGGAAGGAAATAATTTTAATTTTTGGGGATCGGTGGTATAGTCATACCCCCTACATAATACATTGAATTCAAACATAAATGCATCTGTATCTTCCGATGTTAAACCATGGAATGTAGGAATATGCTGAAGAGGAATGGCCTTCATAGGTGCATTAACTGCAGTGTCCACAATGGGATATTGTTGTGTGGAAGTTTTTTGAGGTGTTTGTTGGTTCTGGTTCTGGGCCATTTGATCAAATATGTCCCAATATCCTTCTGTGATTTCAAGGGAATTCCTAGGATGACTAGAAGGAATAGGAATGACCTTAAAAACACTCCCTTGATCCGAAATAATAAGTGTTTGTTGCTGGCCTACCATTTGAGGAGATTCAGGTCCTTTGTTTTGAATGATGTTGACAGCACTTCCCTTATCTGGGCTGCTAACTGTTTGGATTAATTCAAGAGGAGATTTTGGTTCTTTAGTTTCCCCTGTTTCCCCTTCTCCTTCGTGGATATTACTAGAGTTCCCTTCTTGTGGAGAAATTAGGCGAGAATTCTCAATTCTTGGGAATCTTGCTCAATTCCTTCTGTCTGGCTATGTATCTCAGCAAAGGCTACAGATGGTGATTCTGTGGCCTGAAGGGAACTAGTACGTTGTCTGGAAATAACTTTCCTAGGTCCTACTGATGGCTGAGATTCAGTTTTCTTAAGGATTTCGTCAATAAAAGTTATTCTCCCAAGGGCCACCAGTCCCTTAGGTTTTTTGGGTTTAGGAGGAATTTTGTTTTGTTTAGCTTTTCTATTCATTCAAAGAAAATTCAAGGATTCATTCCTACCTAAAACTTTCACCCAATTCTGCTGTGAAGCGGGCCATGAACAAGTATGTTTCTTGCTCGTTGCACAGGTTCTTACCTTCCGTCTTTAATACCCAATTATTCCCAAGCAGAAAAAAGTCAAATGTGCATCACTCCTTCTAAATGGCTACACTCTCCCCGGAAACGGCACCAAAATGTTGAGGTATAAAAGGTATATTTTTAACACCTATTTATCCTGCATTAATTGTCAATCTAGGAATGACTTTTTGTTTCAAGAGTGTACTCTGTCTGAGGCTGCAATTCAATCTAAGAGTAATGCTTTGGAATATGTAGTACAGTGTCCTAAATACAAGAGTAAATATATGCTTGGAAAAGAAATCTAACTACAATAACATGAACTCAAATGCTCTGAAATCCAATCATTCACTCAGCAAACATCAATCAAGGATATAATAGCGATAACCCATTCCTCTAAAAATTGATGCAATTGAAACCAATCTAAGAACAAGATAATCAATCTGGGAACATGGGAGCAATAACCAGTATTATCTACAGTTGATGATCCTGATTTAAAGCAATTAAAAGGAAAATAGAATTGAACTAAAGCTACTAATAAAAGTAAACTAGGAAAACTCTTTAAAAGAAAAATCCTTGCAAACTGTAAATTAATGAACTGGAAATGAACATCAAACTAGAATTGAACAACAATGTAAATAAGCAGCAAATTGTAACTAAAGGAATTGAACATAAAATCCTAAGTAATGGAAGCAAATAGCGAATCATATTCAATAGAAAACCTTGTCAACAACAAACCTTGTTAAGCAGCAATCTGAAATGAACAACAATTAAACGAAACAAAAATCAATTGGAACAGAAATGCTGAACAATAAAGCTCTGTAAGGCATAACAAGATAAATGATACAGGAATTAAGATTCTTGTTAGAACGAAACAACAATGCAATTCATTAATGTAACATAACAAAATCAATCATCAATTCAACAGTGAACCAATTAACTTGCAATTGTAACGAAAAACAAGTGCACACTATCACACGACAATAATTGAAAGGTAGAGATACAAACAACAAATCTATCCACTAGGGCGGGGCCCTTAGCACCAGTGAAACACTATTGGGTTATTAGCAGAGCTTAAGAAATGGAACGGAAATGTGTCTTTGTATTAATCAAACATAAATAGTGTTTATAGCGATCGCTCTCTGATTACGAGAGTTAATAAGAAAATGCAGAGTTATACACAGAATGCTTAATCAATGATTCGACACTTTGATCTCTGAAGGCATTGCCTTTTATTACAGTTTCAACGAATAAGACAAGGAACATGATAAGACTGAACAACAATCCCTCACGATCGAAAGATCCTGAGGGATTCGCTCCTTTTCTCTCTTTAGCTATTGCTTGATCTTCTTAGGCTGTAGTCGTGCTATTCCCTGTCTTCTTCTGGAAATGTGTTTTGATTTCCTTTTCTTTAACTGGATACGGTCTATCGCTGGAGGAACAATAGTTTCTCCTACTTTAGCCTTGCCTTTCGAATAGTTTTTTACTTCGTTTGTTTCTTGTTTTTACAATAAAAGGAAATTCTTAGTTAATTCTCACAATAAACATAAGTCTTTGAAATTATATCATAATTCTACAATAAATCACCTTTCTAGAATAAAAAGAGTTATGTTTAAAGGAAAAAGATGAGAAAATACATGGTGAATTCATACCTTTTTCAGTGCTCAACAATCATGTGAGATAAAAACCTCCCAAGAGATTCCCTGTTGCTCCAGCTGGTGCAAAACAATCATCTTAACCAGGGAGTGGTGAAAAATGGTCTGCATTTGGTGGGCATAACTCCTCTTCTTGACCACTGAAGCCATTTTTTCAATGCTCTGGTAGAGATAGTATGGTAGGTTTAGAAATATAACCCTGGTGAAGTGCATTAGTAGCCTTATGTGATATGAATAAACCATGGAATACCTCCCAACACAAGTGAAGTATTTGACAATCTTCGTCATCAGTAAGGCATATCTCTCTAGCAGGTGGGAGAAGGGGAAAATAGTCTTGCAGCCTTGTTGATAGATAGGTTTGAGGTATGGCTCATAGTAGCTCAAGTTCAACTTCTTATGTTTAAACCATCTCTCACCAATATCTAGTATTCCTGTGGCTTTAGCAATGGATTCAGTTGAGAGTTCAAAATTCACTCCTGCTAGGTTGACTTGGTGGTTTTGTAAGCTGAGAATGAACAACCTAGTCAAATCTGAGTGGCTTTGGACTTGTTTAACCCTCACACAAAACTGATAACATACAACATCTTGAAAACATGCAAGGATCATGGGAGAAGAAGTGATTTTAATGGTGTCTAAGGGCCCAAAACTATTAACCCTTCCTCCATTGTGTTTTGGCTTAATAAGCCTTTGGCCTTCTTCACTGCTGATATTGTTTTCTTCCTCAAACATGGTCACTGGTCAACAACAAAATATTTTAAGCTTATTAAGGGCCTTTAGGTCTAGGGAGAGAAAATGAATGATGTGAGGGAAATTTTTTTCAAATGAGGGCAAGATGAAGTAATCAAGGAGTTCTTCAGAGTTTTTAGAAGTAGGTTTGTTTATATTGAGTGTCTTTAGGCTAATGACAACTCCCCCAATTTGTAAACCCAACCCTAGATGGTCAAATTTGATTTTTATGGAGATTAGGGTTTGGTCACATTAGGCCTTTAAATACCTTCTTGTTTATGAAAAAACTACTTGGAAGGTAAGGAAGAAAGCCACCAACCTTGCTTTAACTATTGCAGGAGCTTTGGAGGTAAGAAAATTTAATTTAGGCCATCGTTGAGCAACTTTGACAAAAAACTGCAGGTGCGTAGCGCCACCCGACTACACATTCAGGTTGGGTTGGACTGGCAGGCCTGTGCGTAGCACCTGAGGTGTTCAATGGATGAGTCAGGCAGTGAAACAAGCTGTTGGGTCCCATCGAAGCACAACGTCGGTGTGTAAAAGTTGGCAGTTGGGCCGTTATGAGCATGTGCGTAGTGCCTGCATAGGGGCATAGCGCCACCCTCCCGATGCACAATGCAGTGTAAATTTACACTGTGACCACCTCATCTGTGTGCAGCACCAATGGCCAGGTGCGTAGTGCCTTCGTCGGTGCGTAGTGCCCAAAAATGTTAAACAATTTTGCACAGAAACCCTTAAAAAATTCTTTCAACAATTTTCGTCTTCTTTGCAATGACAAATGAGGTGGGAAAGAGGTCATGGAGACTTTATAATCTTTTTGAAAAGTATTTCAAGACCAAAACTTACTTTATAAAGTTTTTTTTCTGTTTATTTTTCTCACTGTCTTTTTGGCTCTTTTGGTCCTATAAGTGGCAGTTTGACAAAAAATATGGTTTTTTATTTGCTGGAAACCTCTTAATGTTCTTATTTTACTCACAAAATTTCATCAAGTTTAAACATGTGCCCTCAACCCACACTTGAAACCATGAGCCATTTCAAAGAAGTTTATTTTGACCAAGTTTGGTGAAAATAGACAGATAGTGAAATTAGTGCTTTTGTTTTGAAGGTTTTTCTTCACTTTATCATCTTTATGAACTTCAACACTTGTTAACAGTAATCTTGTGAACATGTTGGCACTTTTTCTGGGAATATTCAGCCCTATAGGTTTATGCCTTCAATTTCTTGGTGGAGAGACAGAAAAGGAGAGTTTTAACCTTCCTTCAACAGACCTGATGTCATGTATTTCTTTGAGACGGTGAAACAAACCTTTTGGTGTGAAAAAACCTTATTAGTTTGGCACCAACAACCTTTTTAGTCTTTATGTTTTCCATTTTGGTGAGAAACATTTGGTCTTTTTGGCCTTATCAATCTTCCTGTAGGTAACCTTTTGTGACAGTCCTGCAGAAATGTCACTCAGGGTTAATCTATCTCTTGCAGAATATGTTCTTGATAAAGAAACCATCTTTGAGGCTTTACTGCTCTTAGACCAGCTACATGTTTGTTCTTCAGACCATTTTGACAACGATGTATCTTTGGTTGGGAAGGTGAGAAAATTAAACTATTTTTGTGTCTTTCCATGGCCACTTCTCTTCTTGCAGGTGCCTACAGAATTTTTTGCGCTTCATCAGTGTCTTTTGGAGTTTAAAACCTTTCCTCTTCAATAGTGAAAACCATGCTTATCATAATTACCTCTTTACACATTTTTACCTTATGCTTGCCTCCTTGGATCATTTGAAATTTCTTCTGATTGTTCCTTTGAGAAGTCAAAACCTTGAACTGATATTTCTGGCCCTTTTGTTGATACCCTTTATCATCTTTCTTCCTTTGGTGTAGTGGAGTATTGGTGTTCAGTTTTACCTCCTTTGATCCCTTTAAAACCTCTGATTTTACCTTTTGAAGAGGTGGAATTAGTGCCTCTTTGTCAAACCCTAGCCGACAATTTGAAACCCATTGAGGCCATCTCTTATTATGAAGGAGGCTCTTTGTCATCATTTGACCATTTTTGTCCATCTCCCCAAACTCCTAGGTTTTAGGGCTGCTTAGGAAAAAGTAAATAGTGTTGTCTTCTAAGTCCTCAAAAACCTTTCAATCATCATTTATTATTTCTAAAGACCTTCAATAGTGCACTGATGGAGCTTGAGGTGACCCTTGTTTCTATGGCTCTTGGACTGATTTACTTGTTTGGAAAAAATAGTCACAAACCTTGATTTTCCAAAACATAGGCTTGCTTATTTTCTTCTTTGTTGTTTATCTTCTTGTAATAATTTTCCCATTACCTTACCTCTTTCAGGTTGATGGCCATTTGATCCTTTTGAAAAAATGTGAGCAAGGGGCAGCTGCCCCCCTGTAATATTTGTGCTCTATGCCAAAAAGCCTTCCTTGAATGACCTTTTTGATCAGTTTGGACAAGATCACCTGTCCTTTTCTTTTTTGAATGCAGTTTCTTCATATAGGAAAAATATAGCTTGTTAGGATACCAAATCCACCCTATGGCCTTGTGAAACCTTATGTGACCTAGTGGAAGCTTTCTTGGACTTGGCTTTTAGACTGAAACCTAGAATTTGGGATTATCAAGTGTGAGATAGAGTTTATGATAAACTAATGTTTTGAAGATTCAAAATTCAATGTACTTGATTTATCTAAAGAGCCTACAAAGATAGTTTGATATTATCAATGTTTAGGAGTATTTTGGGAGACACAACAAATATGTTTGATTGGTGGGCTTAGGTAGTAGTGGGGGGTTTTTTAGGCAAAACAAAACAGAGGATTTGGTCCAAAGGTGAAATCATATAGACAAAAAGAGTGACATAAGCCACTAATGAGTTTTTTGGAACTAGTAAGCAAATCTAGACATTATGGAATGATGAAATAGTGAAAAATTATCTTGAGGATAATGAAGGCAGTGAGATTTCTAGAACTCACAATGTTTATGAACCTTGTTTCTAGAAATATTAGGATAATCATTTAGTCATCAACAAAGGCAAAAATTACTGATGACTAACAAAATACATCTAAGAAAACCACTCTTCTAGCCCCGTTTTGTAGATTTGGTAGGTCAAAAGGTCAAAAAAATAGCTAAAAATCATGTTTGTGCCCCTATTTTGGCCTATGCACTATGCACAAAATAGTCTTGGGAGAATGAATTTTTGAGGGATCAAATCACCTTCATTTTGAAAACTGGAGACATATTCAGAAAGAGGACTTGAAGATATTTACAACAAGCCATTTTGGGCCTGATTTGGACACCTACAAGTTAGTCAAAACCACCCTTGAACAGAGAGGGTGCACTTGACACAGCGAGGGCGCACTTGACAAAAAAATGGCGCACTTGACCATTTACTGATTTTTTTTAAAATTTCATTGCAATTTTGACTTTATCTCATAAATGTATGTTTCCACCTATGTAATCGAGGATGGTAAATGTAATTATGCTATCTATAAGTTACGTAGGGGTATATTAATTAGGTAAAAGTTGTCATTAAGTCAAATGAATAAGTTTGAATGTATTTAGGGAGGAGTCACTTAGGGCTCCCTATTCTCCAGCTTTCAGTTTAGAATTTTGTGGATATCTTCCTCACCTCATGGATTCGACCCCTGAGGATTAGTGAATGTTTTTTTGATGTTTATTTAGTCCCTTTATTCACTCTTAGAAAGGGTTGGAATTAGTTTGGATGCTAGCTTATTTATCAAGGACTATTGTACTCAGTTTGGCCAGTTAATAAAGAAGAGTTGCAGCTATTTTTTGGGATACATGTGGTATAATGTTTATCATTATTTTTCCTTCAGTTTCATAGGTTAGAATGTGTTGTATTCATGTTCATTACATCTCTTTTGTATGATTTCTTTCAAGTTGATAGGCATAATACATGATTTCTCATGCTCTGTTTAGGGAAAGTTATCATAATTTGTCCATTTTCCTCTATTTAGGAAGAATGCATATGCCATGCTCTTCCTATCTCCTCATCGGTGTTAAAACCATATCATCACAAACATCTTAAAGTGTTAATATTTATGCCTACCTTTCCCCATTGAATATTTGTAACCCTATCTCATTTTCCCTGACCTAGCTCCCTTGACTACACTTTCATCCAGGAGCCCAACCAAAATTAATTATCAAAACCCCTGAACTCACACCTAACCTAAAATCCTAATCCATTCAGCCTCATAGTCTATTTTTTGTGGAGAGATCCCTATCTTACTTGGTAGGGCTAGCTACCAAGTTAAAGGGTTGGTTTGTGGTTACCTCTATTTGGATTTATTCCTCAGCCTTAGAAATCTGGCGGAGTGATAACATACTGGCATCATTGTCGGGGAATCAAAAATAAAGATATTCCCTAGGAAAGAGAGACAAAGATCAAATCTGATTGTTGATGGTGAACAATGATTAGACAACAAGAAGGTTGTGCATCATTCACTTGGCGAATCCAGTGTCGAAGAATCCCAAGGTTCATAATTCTCATGGCGACTCCACTCTTTAAGAACAGGTAGTCTAAAAAAAAAAAACTCTTCGTGACTTCATTGTTGTCAAAATGCATTCAATTGTTCGAAGGTATGCTCCCATCAGCCGAGATCACATACTAGGTTTTCCGAATCGCATTCCTTGGGTTGATTGAATGAAATATCTTCTGAAGTTCGAAGATGTCAAAGGTAACGATGTTTCTCTTCATCTGGTGAGATTTCACATGCATGTGCATAGATTAAAGTTTCATTTTCTTGAATAATGCTTGATGAAGATATTCATGGCCACTCTTGAAGGTGAAGCCCGATCTTGGTATGAAAATTTTCTGCCTTCTTGTATTTATTGTTTAAAGTATTTTCATACCATGTTCTTTGACACGTATAAAGAATCTTTTCCATCCTTAATATTAGTTCAGAACTTTTGTAAACATGTTTATATTTTTATTGAAAATATTGAGAAAGTTTATGGAGATGATTAATTCATGGAAAATGAGATCATGGAAGCCCTGTATGAAAATCTATTTCAGAAACATAAAGAAAACTTAGAGGATACTTATAAAGATGCTCAGGAAAGTTTGCAGTAAGCTGAAGATCTTTGTATAGTTGAAAATGATGGAAGACAAGGTCTTATTTCAAATCTTCTTGCAACAGAAGATGGTATGCAAGAAAATCAAGTTCCAATTTCAAATTGTGATAAAGTTAAGCTGGCTATTCCATATCTAGATTCAGATTTTGATGATGAAGGGTATGTTGTTCTGAATCCCATGAAAGAGAGCTCTATTGTTGAGATCACCTTGAATGAAGAAAACAAAGTTATTGACCCAAGTGTTCTCATCCCATTAGAACAAAGTCTTAAAAAAGAGGTAATCCAGTCCTTTTCTACAAAGCAAGATGAGATATTTGTTCAATTAAGTGAAAAATATTCTTTGGATCACTCTACAGCAAATGATAGAAATGCCACTTTTGAGATTCACGAACAATATGAAGTTTCCCTCTTGTGACTGATGAGTGTGATAAGAAACATGACAATCTGGTTGCCATTTCATATGAAGATGATCAACGATATATTCAAATTGCAAAGGACCAGGGCATTGAGGACTTTCATTCAGATTTTATTTCTCATGTTTCATGTTTAGAATTTTTATTTCAAGAAGAAATTTTCTCACCTACTTGTTAATAATTTTTTGAAGACCGAGAACACATTCTTGCCGACGTACATTATGAAGAGAGATTAGATTCAAGAGAAAAAGGTACCTTGTTTCTTCTAGATTAGTAAGAGGTAAATTTTCATGTTTTTCAAGATCCAGTGGCAAGTCTATTACAGTCAGCAGTGAAGGTAATTATTGTAGTATTCGGTGATGATGGAGATCATTGTTAGCTATGTTTCTGCCTACCAAATTGTAAATATTTATTGTTCTCCAGAGAATCTCATTGGGAGAATCAATCAAGGAGGAATTTTCTTGATTGGTTACGCTATCATTTGATACTTCCTGATTGTACATATGATTTCAATAGACAGGTGGTTATCATCAGGATTTGAAGCCCTCAAGTCTTGGTGATATGCTTCCATCAATAAGTTTAGTAAGTTTTTTATTTCAGTTGGTATTCAGTCAACTTTCAGTTATTTGAGTTTGCCTTGAGTCAGTCTATTTCTTCTGAGTTATCAGTTTTCTGTCATGTTTATTAGTTTGAGTTTTTGACCATATTGGCCCAATGGATAAGGCCTTGATCTGCAAACTCTAGAGTTCTGTGGTTCTTGACACCTCTTCCAGAGCTATCATCCCGAATAAGGCCGATGTTAGTGTCATAATTTACATTCTGTCATCAGTGATCAAAATCACTCTTTTCACATTCATTTCATAGGTCCCACGTAGGAATTTGTTTATCATTCCACTAGGTCATGCAAAAAATTCACTCACTGATGGTAGTCCTAGTCATAAAACCTCACTCTCCCTGAAAAATTCACATTTTTTGTCCCACCTTCATGTATTGCTAAGCATAAATCAGTCTTGAAAGCTCATTTCACTATGTCATTATGTCAGTCAAAGTCAACATGGAGTCTAGTCATTCAAGGTCCATTTAGGTCACTAGGTTTCATTTTCCAAGGTTCAATAATACTGCTTTTCATCTCAATAAGGTCAGCAAAAGTGTGAGAATGATTGAATAATAATTATTTATTATTTGAAGAAGATTTTTCAACTTGTAAATATGATTTTTAAAGGTTGTAATTATGGCTTAAAAGTATGATTTTCATACCAAAGTGTAATTTTATTCAAAACAAAGATGTAATTTATTTTTATTTTTATTTTTTTGTAATTTTATACTCATTATATGTAATAATTATTGTCCCAAGATGCCAAATAAAACTCATATTCCAAACTAAATATCAGCAAAGTCAAAATTTAAATAGTGCCAAACTCCATCACATCAACCTCCAAAGAAGAAAATCAAAGTGAAAAAGGTATTCAACAAAGTTTTCAAAGGTGAAATGAAACATTAGAAAAGTGGGTTTTAAATCAAAAGATCAATTTCATTCAAGTTTAAAAGCCTTCATGACATAAAATTCAAACTCATTTTTCTCCTACCATCATTGATCAAACTCTAAGAGGGAAAAATTTCGAGTTTATGGGCGAATTTTTCAAAAAGTAGTGTAGAGGGCGCACTTCCTTCAACGAGGGTGAACTTCCTTCTGCGAGGCCACAGTTGACTAGAAAATCCAAATTGTAAAAAAATCGCTTCCTAAGCTTCAAAAACATTCTCATCGACCTCCAGCAAGTGAGTGAAAGCTAATTCCATCAATTATCCTCTCCATCAAGTTCATTTGTTGGGTGTTGTGAAATTTGTTTTATAATTTGGTGTTTAAATCATTTTAAAACCCTAGTATCGCTCATTGCACTCTTAATTCCAAAAATTGCATCTCAATACACCTTCATACCCTTCCTACATTGCAAAATACCCATTCCTGAACCCTTGTATTACAAATCCCCTTTCCCTAACCCTTTTTCCCAATACCCTAAGCCCTAGGTGCTACAACTACCTAGGCTCATAACCCTAAACCTGTAAATAATTTCCCTATCCTAAATTCCACCATATAACGACTCCCTTTCCCATTTCCCATTTCATAAATCCCTAACACCGTCTCCCCCAATTTCCATTTCCCATTCCTCATTCTTAAGACCACTTTCCACCATCCTCACACTTCCCTAGGGTTTTGACTTTAAAACATCATGGCAAAACAAAAGAACAGACCATATACTGAGGGAGAAGGAAAAAAGGCTTCACTCTAAGCATAACTACCTCACCAGCACTCTCTCCACAAATTTTGAAGCCATTTGACCCATTTTTGCAAAATCTTTGTTTTTCTATGTATTCCTCAACAAGTTCATATCAGAAAATTGGTCATATGCATAGCGCCCTAGGCATTGCACACTTTTTTGAGGCACTTTTTGAGGAAAATGAGATCACCAGTGGATTCCTAATGACAAATACATATAAGAAAACCACTTTTCCAACCTTGATTTGCAGATTTTGTAGGTCAAAAGGTCAAAAAACTAGCTAAAAATCATGTTTCTGCCCCTATTTTGGCCTAGGCACTGCGCACAAAGAAATCTTGGGAGAATGAAGTTTTGAGGGATCAAATCACCTTAATTTTGCAAACTAGAGACATATTCAGAAATAAGACTTGAGGATATTTCCAACAAGCCATTTTGGGCCCGATTTGGATACCCACAAGTTAGTCAAAATCTGCCATGAACAAGGAGGGCACACTTGACACAGCGAGGGTGCACTTAACAGAAAAATGGTGCACTTGACCATTTTCTAATTTTTTTTGAAATTTCACTTTAATTTTGACTTTATCTCAGAATTCATGTTTTTACCTATGTAATTGAGGATAGTAAATGTAATTATGTTATGAATAAGTTACCTAGGGGTATATTCATCAGGTAAAAGCTGTCATTAAGTCAAATGAATCAGTTTGAATGTGTTTAGGGAGGTTTCACTTAGATATCCCTATACTCAAGCTTTCAGTTCAAAATTTTGTGGATCTCTTCTTCACCTCATGGATTCGACACCTGAGGATGAGTGAATGCAATTTTGATGTTTATTTAGTACTTTTCTTCACTCTTAGCAAGGGTTGGAATCAGTTTGGATGCTATCTCATTGATCAAGGACTATTGTACTCAGTTTGGCCACTTAATAAAGAAGATTTGCATCTATTTTTTGGGATACATGTGGTATGATGTTTATCATTGTTTTTCCTTAAGTTTCATATGTTAGAATGTGTTGTCTTCATGTTCATTAGATCTCCATTGTATGATCTCTTTAAAGTTGATAGGTAGAATACATGCTTGCTCATGATCTGTTTAGGGAAAGTTATCATAATTTGTCCATTTTCCTCTATTTAGGAAGAATACATCTCCCATGCTCTTCCTAGCTCCTCATCAGTCTTAAAACCATCTCATCATAATAATCTTAAAGTGTTAAGCCTTATGTGTACCTTTCCCCATTGAATCTCTACAACCCTATTTCATTTTACCTGGCCTAGCTCCCTTGACTATACTTTCATCCAGTAGCCCAACCAAAATCAATTATGAAAACCCCTGAACTCACACCTAGCCTAAAATCCTAATCCATTTAGCCTCCTAGGCTGTGTTTTGTGGAGAGAGCCCTCTCTGAATTTGTAGGGCTAGCTACCAAGTTAAATGGTTGGACCATGGTTACCTCTGTTTGGATTTCTTCCTCAACCTTAAAAATTTGGCAGAGTGATAACACATTCCAGGCCTCATCCTGCATTATAGGCCACTCAGACTATGAAATTTGTAGTCTCTCCCATCTCACTACTTAGGGTGATCAACTGCACATTCCATAGTCTCAAGCCTCAAGGTTCAACACTTGCTGCTGGGACTACACAGTTCACAGTCCCTTCATCCATTTAGACCCTCTTCCTAGCAATAATTTCACAATCCTTCCATTCAGTTTCCTGGTGTGCTGCATGAACATGTCATAAAAGTAGTTTTTCTTATAACTGATATTTGTTTGTTGTTAGTGTCTTTTCAGTCTCACGGGTATAATAGTTGTTGAGCATCTCTCCAACAGTCACTTTCACAATGGAACCTAAGAGATATTCCTCAAAGGAAACCACGGAAAGCAGCACTTGTGAAGCAATTGAATAAGTTATGGCTAACTTTCTATTTTATGTGGATGCTCAGTTGTTTATAGAGAAGGAATCAAAACTGGCATGGAAAAAGATCAAAAACGAGTTCACAAAGGACTTTTAGGCAGACTTAGAGGATTGGCAAGTGTAACTCAGCATCAGGTAGTCAAGCCTTTACAAGGTTGCATGTAGGTATCCAAAATTCCCATGTGTAGATGTTATCAACTGGTTGTCTCAAAAATTGATGAGAAAAATATGACATTGAGCAACACCAACATACATAAGCTTGCTACATTCCTGGCATGATATTTTCAGGAGATGTATAATCTTCCTGAGGTAGAACATGGAATCATTGGTCTATGCCACTCAGAACTATACATGCACAAGAGATATCATCAAGAGATGGGTGAAGGAGCCAATGAAGTTTAGATAGACACCCATCCACATGTACAACACAAAATCACTTAGGAAAGCCTATCATATTTTGGTCATACTAGCTTGCAGAATATATGGCCAACCAAACACAAAGAGATTTCATGAGGGGCGGGCTATATTATTGAGCCAGGTAGTGAATGAGGGGAAGTCGTTCAACTAGTCAAATTTATTGTCTCATTAGCTTAGAGTCCATGTGACATAAGCTCAAATTCCACCCAAGGGCGAGAAAGCACGCTTCTACATGTATTCATACTTACTAGATGCAATTTGTGCACATAATAATTTTCCTTGCATGAAATGGAAACGAAGATCGAGAGAAACTATTGTACATATCTATTTCAAGAAACTCTCAAATTTCGGTCATTGCGAGTCATGGAGAATATGTGGT
>CM076582.1:84323538-84628183 GCA_034641835.2 Pinus albicaulis
CTGTGGTCTTCCGCGAGGAGGCCCAAACGGGGGAAGAATGCACCCGTCCGGCGGGTCTGAGCTCGGAAAAATCCGGCCAGCATTCGGGCCTTCAGGAGGGGAGCCATGGCATGCATGTGGAGGTAGCACCTAGCGATCCTGGACCTTCCGAAGGATGGTGCCGAATTGTGGAGGAACCACCGGAGGAGTAGTTTGGTTAATTTGTTTTTCTTGCTTAGCAAGCCCACTTAATTGGGCTGCTTTTAGTTTATTTTACTGTGCTGGACCTTTGTAATATTTTTGAATTCTGTAAATTAAATGTTCAAGACTGGTTTCCCCGTATGACGGCAGTATTCTTAATTTTTTGATTTTTTGATGACAAATTTTCCATGAGTATGGCCAGGAAATGTTTTTGACTTCGGTGTAATTTTATTCGCAATGTTAATAGATTAAATTTACTTAGAATTCTCACATGATTAGCGTTTTTCTTGATCTGTTCAAGGATTTTGGGTACTTTAATTTGTATTTGGAACAATGGACGTCGGTACTCTATCTGTTGCTTTACCGTTCTACATACTACTATTTCACTTTCTTATAGATGCCTCGGGCATATTTGAATGCTTTCTCAGATTGTCGATAATCTCCATGTGGACCGTTACTGGATTTTATATCATGTCCCTATATGTGACATGGGGTATTTTTCTATCATTGTTTGGGGTGGGACTTCCACTTTTCTGGATGGATATTTGGGTTCCAATATTCAGATGTGAAAATGTAATGACTTCATGGACTGTTTTACTTCATATAATATATTCAAAACAGCGTTTTTTCTCTTGTGAAAAAAAAATGATTAATGTTTATCACTCTGCCTTCAAAACTAGCGATGCTGGTCTATGTTGCTGGTTTATTGATATGGTCTGATGGTCTTTTTATATTTTGGACATATCACACTCCTCACATGATTAGCGTTTTTCTCTGTTCAAGGATTTTTGGTACTTTAATTTGTATTTGGAACAATGGACGTCGGTACGTACTCTATCTGTTGCTTTACTATTCTACATACTGCTATTTCACTTTCTTATAGATGCCTTGGGCATATTTGGATGCTTTCTCAGATTGTCGATAATCTTCATGTGGACCGTTACTGGGTTTTATATCAAGTCGCTGTATGTGACATGGGGTATTTTTCTATCATTGTCTGGGGTGGGACTTCCACTTTTCTGGATGGATATTTGGGTTCCAATCTTAAGATGTGAAAATGTAATGACTTCATGGACTGTTTTACTTCATACAATATATTCAAAACATCGTTTTTTCTCTTGTGAAAAAAAAAAATGATTAATGTTTATCACTCTGCCTTCAAAACTAGCGATGTTGGTCTATGTTGCTGGTTTATTGATATGGTCTGATGGTCTTTTTATATTTTGGACATATCACACTCCTCACATGATTAGCGGTTTTCTCTGTTCAAGGATTTTGGGTACTTTAATTTGTATTTGGAACAATGGACGTCGGTACTCTATCTGTTGTTTTACTATTCTACATACTGCTATTTCACTTTCTTATAGATGCCTTTGGCATATTTGGATGCTTTCTCAGATTGTCGATAATCTCCATGTGGACCGTTACTGGGTTTTATATCATGTTCTTGTATGTGACATGGGGTATTTTTCTATCATTGTCTGGGGTGGGACTTCCACTTTTCTCGATGGATATTTGGGTTCCAATCTTCAGATGTGAAAATGTAATGACTTCATGGACTATTTTACTTCATATAATATATTCAAAACATCATTTTTTCTCTTGTGAAAAAAAAAATGATTAATGTTTATCACTCTGCCTTCAAAACTAGCGATGTTGGTCTATGTTGCTGGTTTATTGATATGGTCTGATGGTCTTTTTATATTTTGGACATATTCGTTTTTCTCTGTTGCAGGGTTTTGGGTACTTTAATTTGTATTTGGAACAATGGACGTCGGTACTCTATCTGTTGCTTTACTATTCTACATACTGCTATTTCACTTTCTTATAGATGCCTCGGGCATATTTGGATGCTTTCTCAGATTTGTAGATAATCTCCATGTGGACCGTTACTGGGTTTTATATCATGTCCCTGTATGTGACATGGGGTATTTTTCTATCATTGTCTGGGGTGGGACTTTCACTTTTCTGGATGGATATTTGGGTTCCAATCTTCAGATGTGAAAATGTAATGACTTCATGGACTGTTTTACTTCATATAATATATTCAAAACAACGTTTTTTCTCTTGTGAAAAAAATGATTAATGTTTATCACTCTGCCTTCAAAACTAGCGATGCTGGTCTATGTTGCTGGTTTATTGATATGGTCTGATGGTCTTTTTATATTTTGGACATATTCGTTTTTCTCTGTTGCAGGGTTTTGGGTACTTAATTTGTATTTGGAACAATGGACGTCGGTACTCTATCTGTTGCTTTACTATTCTACATACTGCTATTTCACTTTCATGGACTGTTTTACTTCATATAATATATTCAAAACAACGTTTCTCGTCTTTTAAAGTTTCAATTTTTTTTTTTTTAAATTGAACCCTCCGTCGGTCTACCGATGCCTTGTAGACGTCGGAACTGCGACAACGTAGAAACGTCGGAAGAGAGACAGTATGAAAACGTTGGACCACATTTCGTCGGAATTGCGACAGATTACAAACATCGGAAGAGCGACGTTCCAAACGTCGGACCACATATCGTCGGAATTACGACAGATTACAAACGTCGGAAGAGCGACGTACCAAACGTCGGACCACATATCGTCGGCATTGCGACATCTTACAGACGTCGGAAGAGCGACATCCAAAACGTTGGACCACGTTGGGTCGGAATTACGACAGCTTTTAGGCGTCGGAAGAGCGACGTTCCAAACGTCGAACCACATTTCATCGGAAGTGCGACAATTTACAAACGTCGGAGGTGCGACGGTTTGTGAGACGTCGGAAGAGTGGCTCTTGTTCGGAAGCGATGGAAGAGGTGTCGATAGTGCGACACTTTTTACATGCGTCGGAACTGCGACGGCAGGACAAACCACGGTTTGTCCGCCCTCGAACTGTCGCTCTTACGACGACTATGTGTCGGAATAGCGACGAATTGGCCGTCGGAATTTTCGCCAAATTTTCAGTGAGCCAGCTTTGACGTGTAAAATTTCATCGCACGGGGAAAATCGTTTAATCGAAGGAATCCGCGCCGCCGCGAGACCCCGCGGATAAGCGCCCGGCGAGCACCTTTTCGCGCCGTGCTGCGGGGAAGTGGTTAAGGGGCTAGCCTAAAAGGGGCTTAGCCTGTCATAAGGTGGAAAGTGGGTTTTTGGCCCGTTTTTAATGTATTTTAAGGCCAACAAGGGGTAACGGTAAGGGGGATGAAGGGATATTTGGCCAAACAAAGGGTATTTGTGAGGTTAAAAGTGGAATTGAATGATCAATGAGGGATTAATGATGAATTAGGAGAGGGGAAAAATGGTGTTGAAACAGAGGATTAATGGGAATAAAACAAAGGAGATGGAGGCCTTTTTGGGCATTTTTCTTCACAGAAATAGAGAGGTTTTTTGACTGGAAACTGCAGTGGGATTCATCAAAGGACAAAAAGCATAAAATGACTTCAAGGATGATGTGTTTTCATCAGGAAATCATTCCTTGAAAGCCAGAGACAGTTTGACCCCCTGTTTTCTTGTCAAAAATAAATAGGGGGCTAACATGATCAACAATTAATTTGCTCAGTTTTAATAAATTAGGAGAGAAAATATAAATGTGAGGATTATTATAAATATTCCTTAAATAATTAAGGATATGAGTGGAGTGAATTAGGTAGATAATATAGGGATGAGGAATTCCATAAACATGACTTAGTTGAGTCCAAAAAAAGATAAATCTAAATTAGATTTTAAGTTGAGATTTGTGTGGAGGAAATTATGGAATGAAATAAATTTATATTTATGTATAAATAGGAGGGTTATGTGAGGAAGAAAAACAAGCGAGACAAGCGAGGAAGTGAGGAAGTGAGGAATACAGAGAGTAAGAGAAATGGTTTGAAGGGCCGAGAGCCCAGAGGCCGCCCATTGTAATATTTGGCCAAAGAGTTTTTATGTTTTTATATCATTATTTTATTTGTATGGCTCTCTTTCCTTCATATGTATTTTTTTAGCTGAACATATTTGTGGTTTTTAACAAAGAATTTTAATTATGAAAGAAGCACAGGAGTTTTTATATGTGAGGATATGTTTAACCCATTATCTTGGCATCATTTGGTATCAAAGCCTCAAGCTTGTGCTGGGATTGTTAGAGATAGTAAAATATATTTGAAATATGTTGAGCAGGTGTGATAGAATCGACTTTTGCGGTGTGTTTTGTGTTCTTGTTAATAATGGTGTGATCGTGCAACTTATTGAAATTTGGAATACCCATATCGATTGGAATGACTCGTCAAATTTCAAGAACCGACTCCAAAGATGGGCGCGAGAAGGCCGTGCTTCGACGCGTAGTCTTGTCTGGGGATTGCGTACAATGATTGTGTGCTCTCTTGTCTCGTTGTTATAGAAGGAAATCACATGCGCATCCGTCGCGTTGCTTTATAAACATTAGAGGAACCCGGCAAATTCGCCAGCTTTCAGCTTGTTGGGAGGGAGCATAACGCGACAGCGTGTCGTGTGAAAGAGTTATCAAGTCAAACAATACTCCTACCGCATTTTCCAAAGGATTTGGATGTGTTATCTATCGAATTCTGAGTATTAAGACACAATATAAAATTGTGACGCTATGAAAACTTTGCTAATGGCATGATCTTTGAGGTAACGATTGCATTTTTACCATTTTTTGAAAATGCCTCAATACAGAGGAATTTAGAGCTCACAGTTTCAGAAATGACAACGCATGTTTGTGAATAAATGGAGGCGTATTTAACGTCATCCGAGGCCGTGATGTCTCCATTATCCTTTGATTCATTATTATTTGAAGGCAAGGGGCATTTCGTGGCAAGCTAGTTGAGCAAGCTAGGTGAAGAACGTGCAGTGGTGTCGATCGTATGAGGCGCTGAACGAGTTCAAGGAGGGTGTGTAGTCTTAATGCACTCGTGAAGGGGCAACGTGAAGCAGGATACAAGCGTGGAAATCACTACATAGATGCTGTGATGTATTTTGGTAACTATGAATTCGTGTGGCATATTATATAACACATGGCCGAATAGCTCATAGCTTGGCTTTTGCACCGCCTTTCCGTAAACTTTCTCTACAGGACAATGGAATGAAACATTTTTCCGATGTGCCGGATTCCACTCATCAACATCAAATACCATTCGTGATGCCATTAAATCACAACTTGTATGTTTTGTAGAAGTTCATCAAGACACCATCCACACCCATTGGTTGTTATTTCCCAAGCACATCCCTGACTAATAGTTAGAATTTGATCTACTATAACAATTGCACCTTTCAAATGATTAACAGCTTCACCGCTATCAAGAGCATGTTTTCTTGCCCATGTAGGAAAGACCCACTCCAGTGATCCATACCAATCAGGAGGTAATCCTAGATTCCCATAGGTTGTTCCAGGTTCAACCCCCTGATGCGCAATGTTATGTATAACTGAATGAGCATCACGATAAACTCCGTATGAAAAATACTGAGCTGCTATTAGAACTAGGATGAGACTTGCATGCAGTCAATTGCTATAAATATACACTTTTCTCCATATGTAAATCCTCCCAAGGGGAGTACTAAAGGAGCTTCACAAGCAGCAGAGGCATGGTATTAACTTTTGAGAACAAAACAGTTGTGTTACTGTCAGCAAAAAAAGCATTTGTAAGACCGGAGTAACTGCGTTCATTTTACTGCACAAATCTGCCCCACAAATAAGATTCCTTTAGTTGGGACCCAATTCTTTATGCAATTTGATGGTGGAGACGTCCATTTAAATAGACCATTTGTTTCTTTTGATTGTGACCTGATGTACATGTGCATAACACTTGATGTGGCTAATGCTGTCTGGATAGGACTGATTGTGTTATGCTTAGTGGTGAGAGTGCAGTAGGCCATATCCCCAAGCGGCAGTGAAGAGCGTGTGAGAATAATTAAAAAAATTTCTATAAAACGGAGTTCAAAACGTAAAGGAACTGTGGTAAATGTCAGTGTAAAGGTATGTCGAAAGGTGATGAAGGGATAACCGTGGGAGGAGAGTCAAAATTTGATGGCGGGGATTGGAGGAAGAGCCTTGAAATATGTGCAGCCTATTGATCGTGAAAACATTGGATTGATGGATGGGTAAGTTATAAAGTGTTATGTTAACTTTATAACATAAAATTTGGGTTAAATGAAATCCATTAAAGGTTGTGATGTGATATGGGCTAGAAATAAAGAGGAGATATGAGCTTTAACCTAAAGTCCTAAACTATGGTGAATGTTTGGGTTTTAATTTATAAAGCCTGAGTTTATAGATATAATTTTGAGGTATGCCAAAATTTTATGGTAAGGTTTATTGAAAGGACTTCCACTTTTCTCAAGTAACAAAAGGGTATTAAACTTTGATATAAAGAGAAGCATGCATCTTATAATATATGAGATGATTTATTATGCATAGTGTGGGTTCTTCACAATCTTAGTTGCATCATTTTGGATCAAAGCTTGTAGTTGGAATGGGAGAATTATTTTGATTTGTGTTTAAGGTTGAAAACACAATTTGTTGATGTTGTAGAAACTTTGTTTTTACCATCATGTGGTGGCATATAAGAGGTGATATTCAAGATGGACACAACGTACGAGTTGTACATCGAAGAGGTTGAAATATGAATAGCTTGTTCTCTGTACACAAATGAAGAAATGTGAATTGATGTTGTATGGTGCATAAAAGTGTAGGAAAATTTTTTGCATTAAAATGACGAGCTTACGGTATGAAGGGCATGCGAATGTTAACAGTGACAAAGACGACACAGAATAATGGAATCTAGAGAATTGAGATTGCGAAGAGAAGGTTTGTTAATAACCTTGAAGGGAGCATAAGGTAAATGATAATTCAGAAAGGTATTTTTGACTATTGAAAGGTGAATGTTTTATTTATTTTCACCATAAAATCAATCTGGAAAAACATGGATTGCATTTCGATTAAAGACTTCATCATCATGTGAAATGATAATGGGAAACTGATGATCTTCCATAAGAATGAAGTATGAAAGAGAATGAAGATTTTACATCATAAAATGTATTAGGGGTGTATGTTCGTTGGAGGATGGTATAACTTGAATTAAGTCAAAATATCCACTATCATAATTATTGGGGAAAAGCTTGAAGTCAAAACAGATGTTAGAGTCAAATGGAAGTTTGGATAGTTTGAGTTAAGATTGAGTATTTTCATTCAAGATGAAGAATTGGTGTAAGTCTGAAGTCAAAGAGTCGTAAGCTAAGTCAAGGGTTTGAATGTAAATGGGTGCAGATCAACGGCCGACACCCAAAGAATTGGTCATTGTAACACATGAATTACTAAAGCATTGTTTGCAACAAAGTGAAGAAAGATAATTTCCCAGAGACTGATTCCAAGACAGAGAACCGAAAGAGGTCAAGTGTTGGGAAAAAGCTTGCATTGTTGAATGGAAAGTGTGAGGACTTGCTGAAAAGAGGATTGAATGAAATACACACGTGAACAGATAAAGGAGGGGAAGATGACTGTTGATTGTCATTTTCGAAGATCTGATGAAGACCACAACAGAAGAGAAAAGAAGGAAAATGCCAAGGTAAGTGGCATATGTGAATAGTTGATGGATGAAGAGTACGAGCGGGAGGAGGCTGAGATAACAATTCACCTTGAATTGTTAATGGAATTGTTGCAAGAAAATGTGAAAGACCAGACACATGGTTGGACCATGAGAAAGAAGGTAAAGTGGAAAAGACTACATGCAAAGAGGGAAAAGCAGGTAAACATACAGTTGACGGAAGAGCTGAGGAAGCTCGAGCAGATGTTGAGGTGTGAAGAACTCAGAGAGACTGAGTTAAAGATGGATGTTTCCATTTGTGGCCTAGAACAGGATGAAATTGTGGGTGAAGAGATCAATGAGGAAGATCTCATGAACTACTGGGATAGTTCAGAAGAGTCTGAAGATGTGTTGGAAAGAGAAGAATATGAGGCTATGAAGCCTTGCATTTTTAATTCTCATAGTTTATTTATGTTTGCAGGATGTGCGAGAGATGGTGAGCAGTCTGATGGAACTGTCACAGAGAAGCATGAAACTCTTGAGGTGGAGTCTGATGGAGAATGCCTTTCAGAGGATGAAGGTACTGATTTGTTATAGCAGGAATAAATTATAAATGAATTCTTTTTTGGGGTAAGATAGCCAGTTGAAGCTGTTATGGAGCAGGAGCATAGTAGAAATGCCGAAGAGATATTCCAAGGAGGTAAAAAAATGTATTTGTTTAATGAATTTTCTGACAAAATTTTACAATATGATGGAACAGAAACCAGGACAACTTAGGAAGATTTCCAGAAGAAGAATGAAGTTGGGAATGAAGGTGGTGATGAAGTGCTGAAAATATTTCACCTAGAAATCAAGTTCTTGGAGTGATGGCTTAAGGAACCTGAGGGAGAAATGAAACTTGCAGAACCTGATCCAGAAGAAATTACAACTACTATGCATGATAAGGATGAAATGTTTTTACATTTATGGAATTGAATGAATGTTATAACTTTTCAGATAATAATGTAAATATAGGTACAGAAACCAACATTAACAGATATGATGCCGAAATCAGAGAAATTGAGTGGAAATTATTTGGAGTTGAGATGAAGGATCAGAATCAGAAAGAAAGTTATGTCCGTAGAGACATAAAGGAGACAGAAATATTAATCCAGCAGGATAAATATGGAAGCAGCCAACAATGTAAAACAGGATCTATTGAAGTCCAAAAAGTCGATGATGGGAGATTGGTGCTTGAAGCATCAAAACAAACCGAAAGGTCTTATCTTTTTTAAACTAACGATTCGTTGGTGAATGTAGGTACAACACTGGACGAGAGAGTTGTTGCTATAAAAGCAATCAAAGACTATAATTGTAATCAAGAAGGAGTTCTTGATTATTCTTCATTGTAGAAAGTTGAGTGTTCAACTCAGTTGGAGGCGAAATAATTTGACAAAGAGGAATTAGTTCGAGGAATTGGTGAAAGAAAGTGTTGGAGAAGCCGATGGAATCTGATCGACAGAGTGAGTGATAAGTTACCAAATCGAGTTGATACTTTGAAGGACCAATGACAGAACAAAGTTTGGAATCCTGGAGGGAGAAAGTCATCGGGACTTGTGGCTTTCGTATTGTTACAGAAAAGTGACAGACCTCACAGACAGGAGTCCATGGAAACTTCTCTACATGGGGAGTCTCATGTAGGAGCATCAAATCTACAATTTCATTATTCAATTATGTAATTAGAGGGGTGATGGTTTTTAATTATTTTATTAATTAATTTTCTAATTTTTAGTAAATTAGGAGAGAAAATATAAATGTGAGGATTATTGTAAATATTCATTAAATAATTAAGGATATGAGTGGAGTGAATTAGGTAGATAATCTAGGGATGAGGAATTCCATAAACGGGACTTAGTTGAGTCCAAAAAAAGATAAATCTAAATTAGATTTTAAGTTGAGATTTGTGTGGAGGAAATTATGGAATGAAATAAATTTATATTTATGTATAACTAGGAGGGTTGTGTGAGGAAGAAAAACAAGTGAGACAAGCAAGGAAGTGAGGAAGTGAGGAATACAGAGAGTAAGAGAAATGGTTTGAAGGGCTGAGAGCCAAGAGGCCGCCCATTGTAATATTTGGCCAAAGAGTTTTTATGTTTTTATATGCAAGGATCTATTTAACCCAGTATCTTGGCTTCACCTCCTCCTTTCCTTCATCTTCTTTATATAATATTTGAGCCTTCCCAAGCCTTGGCCCTCATCTAGACTGTGCAGTGTATGTGGACAAGATCCTCCAATTTTGACTGTGTTGTTTTACCGAATCAACCATCATGTCTAGGTGCAATGTACACCCTCTCCATCAAGTGTGCATTGTTTGAACATCATCCTACATCACTTTATCTTGAATTTCTCTTGATCTTTAGTTTGACATCTTCAATATGTTAGTTGACTGAATCAACCTTCTGTTTGATCTCTTCAAGATCTTAGTTGACTGTGTCAACCTCCATGATCTATCTCATTAATGATACAGGTTCTCCAATTTCATTCACATTAGTAGTTTCTCAACTACCTTATTATGTAGATATAGGCTTAATTAATGCACATTAACACACACAAAAGTGGATATTTATTCATAATGAGGATTGTGGATCCCTCCACCCTTTTATTTAATTCATTAAGAAAATCAAGGACTCTAATATTCCAAATATGATGTTGAAATTTGGGGATATTACAGTCCCCCCCAGCAAAATGTTGCTTGTTCTAAAGAAACTCCAAAAGTAGATGCAAAGCCATCTATTCCCCTCCAAATGGCATCCACATAAGGAAGGCTTCCTCCATTTGCTACAATGTGTTATGCATGTTTGGTTCCAAAGTTGTCTTTTAAAAACATAAATAATGACCTCGGGCTTATATGTTTAAATGTCCTCCTTCCATCATGAAGTACCAAGTGAGAACCATATGATGTCCAACGTCATCATCAATACATGAGATGCATAAAATAAGGTGGTTCTCTTCACAAAGGAAAAGATCCATCACACAATACATCTCTCCATCCCATGTTTTATGAATTTGATTGAGCATTGATATGCTCTCATACTTAGCCCTGTTGGCCTTGTTGGATAAAAGAATCATTCAAATTTTATGCAAAAGAAGAAGGAGCTATATGGGTAGACAAAGATGTCAAAACATATTCTCCTAACAGTAACCACTGGAGTAAGGCCCTTGGCTTCCATCCTCCATCTCCTCCATGTAAGATGGACAAGCCAAACTCCCCCAAAAGCAACCAAAGAAACAAGAGATCTTGCTGCTTTCTCTCCTACTCATGTGCATCATGAAGCAAAAACATACTAATGGACATATGGAATTTCACATTAGCCCAATACAAAGAAACATCATCAATGCACATCATGAGAGCATCATGCCAAGCTTTACCCAATACAAAACACATAGTCATAGGAGATGTCATGTGGTGGCCAATCTCTCTCAAGTGAAACAAAATTGAACATGCCTCCTTTTGCTGCATAATATCATTGATACACAAGGAATGAATCAGAAAATCATGAGCTATTAGGTGGTAACCATATTCACCCAAGAGCAGCCAGCGCAACCATGCCTCCTTCTTCATTTCATAAGTGTTCCTCAAGGCATGGATCAAAGAAATAGCAGCCTTTGGGTAGTGACAAGAATCTCCCAAGGAAAACCAACGTAAACAAGCTTGCTAGCCCATATAAATTTGCAAGTGATCATGCAACCCCTTGCTTATCATCCTCACGCACTCACCCCAATATGGAAGATGAGTGATGTGTTGCATAATCATGGTATCCTCCCTTTGTAGAATACCATCTTCCTCAAACTAATGAAGAACTTTGCACTTCATGAAATTTTGAAGTGCACATCCAATGAGATCTCTTAATGAGACCTTCTTCTCATCCATGGCCTCCCAAAACCAAAGAGGTTATGGATTTTTTGTAGGTATAAGTTTCTCTTTGAGCTGTGAGATGCTCATTGAGAAAGGGTCATCTAGAAAGGAGAAAAGGTTTCTAATCTCAAGATGTCTACCATTTATCATCTTTACCTCCATTTCTTCATGAGTGAAGCTACCTTCAGAATGCTCCAAGAATAATGGCGCCTCATCATTATCACTGCTTCTAAGTGATAGCACTGTAGGTCTGCAAGGTAATACATAAACTGTCTCAAAGAAAGGTACAATATTGATCTCATAACCAGTCATTTTACAAAGGATTATGCTCATCCCTTCTTCTGAAACTCTACACTTCAACTCAAGAGGTTGAATGTAGTTCATCCATGACAAACTGGGATATCTTTTCATCTCCTTCTTGATTGGATTTTTATTTGGACATTGGATAAAACAATGCTCCCTAGTGTGTTTCGCGACATGGACTAACCACCTTTCGTGGATCCTTATCTTTAGTCGATCATTGACTAACACGCGGGGTTTTGTCTAACGGCAATCGTGATTCACAACAAAGTATCGGAGCGTAGGTCACGAGTTCGATACACACTAGGCTCGCGTTGGGGGGATATTTTTTGGACATTGGATAAACCAACACTCCCCATGTGTTCTCTACATGGATTAACCACCTTTCGTGGATCTCGTGGATCCTTATCTGCGGCGATGTGATTTTTGACTAACACACAACGGGTTTTCGTCCTGCGGCAATCGTGATCCTTGATTGGATCAAGGGTCCTCTGCACTGTGATAGTATGCTACTTCAAATCAGCATTTGAATCTAACCCTTGGTCATGCATTGGCGCTGATGGCATGTCCCCATAAGTTTCAATAATATCTACTAAAACAATAGGTGATGAATGTGTATGCATACCTTGGATCAACTGATATGTGGGAACCTCTTGACAGAACACAAGAGTCCCTCCAACCGTGACAATAGTACCTCCAACTACTGGTAAGAGTGATGGCTGCTCTTCTCCAAGTGTACCATCGCTAGAATTCTCCTCCTTCCCCTCATGCATCTCCTGAATCATACATGGGACTCTATATGTTAAGAGCTCAAGACCATCTTTGCAAAGGTGCAAGTGTCCCTTCTCCAGATGCAAGTACTTCTACAGCTAGTCATGAATGAAGTGACCTCTTGTTCAGAGTGACAAGATTGATAGTCCCCTCTTTAGGAAATGTCTCTTTGTAGCACATATCTGTCCTCTCCACCTCAAACTTCTTCATCAACCTGTGAAATAAATCTGAATATTTAGTCACCTTTGCATGCTCCATGTGCCCAAACCACCAATCATTGGCTTCATCTAAGAGATGAAGTCCCGCAATTTGAACAACCTATTCTTCAGCTACAAGATGTATTCTGAAAAATGCATCTAACTCTCTCCTCCAAACCTTAAAATTTCTTGAGGAGGATCCATCAAATGTAGGAAAATAGAATCTATTGTGCCTCTTCCTTCTATTGTTGCTATAGGATCCTCTTTCTTCTTTGATTTTGAAGAATTGTTGGAGATTTAGTTTCTCCTTGAATGCTCTAGACTGTGCTTTGTACTCTTCGAGATATAGACTGAGAGTCTCATGAGTCTCAGGTTCATTCCTTCCTTCATTTCTACAACCTTCACCTTCTTCAAACAAATTGGGCATAGTGGATCTATGAGGAGATCTATGGTTCTCTAGTTTTCTTCTTTGCTGATAGGAAGTGCTTGGATCTTCCTCATCACATCTTCTTCTTGGATCTTTTTTCTGCCTTTCCTTTTTCATTTGATAGAACTCCTTGGAGAAATATTGTATAGATCTGCAAAAATGAGTAGCAGAATTTTCTCACTCCATGATAAATCTCATCTATCTTCTTCTTCTTTAGATGCAAAAGATGAATTGTCCACAAGCTGAGCCAAAGATCATGCTCTGATACCATTGTAATATCCCAAAAGGGAGAATGCAGTAATACTTAAACACAATATAAGAGCTGCAACAAGATAAACGGTAAATCTTAAGACAACATCAGAATTTACAGAGAAGCTGAGCCATTTTATTAGATTGGAGAAGAATTAGTTACACAATGTAAAAAATATGAGTAGATCTAGCCAAAAATTTGGTCTAGAATCACCCAGAAAACATGCTGCAATAGGTACAACATAATTGGAGAGGCACTGAAGTAAATATTGCATTGTCCCTTTAGCAGAATATGAACATATAGTTTCAGGTTAAATAGGAAAATGTAGATATACTCAAAACTGAAGCTTAGATGATGCCAAGATTCAAGACCTGACCAACGTGATGGATTACCAAGATAACCCAGAAAGGATTTTCCAAATCTGCAACTTTGGAAAATCACCTCCCTAGGATTTGATCCTTGATCTGTTGGGAAATACAGATCTGAAGCTAGATCTATCAAGAATATGACTGAAATGTGTTGCAAGATCAAATCTAAGCTTGAAGGGTTGATCCCTTCTTCATATCTACAAGCTAGAAGCTCTAGATCTAGCTTCTCAATCCTCCAATGCGATTCTTGTTGTTGTTTTAGTCGGTGGTGTGTCCTAAATTGGCGCATTTTAATTGTCATCCAGGAATCGTAAGGGCGATGAAGTGCGGCACTTTCCCACATATGTACCGAATAACCTCTTTCTTAACTTTTTGTCGTTTATGGTCTTTCTAAGGTAAAATGGAAATTCTAAAGTGAAAAAACAAGCTTGGTTATAATTGTTCAAGGAAGTGATATCCCCTATAATGATTTACCAATCTCGAAACTTTAAAAGCAAATTGAAATTACAAATGACAAAAGAAAGTAAACTGCTGAAATGGAAAGTGTTGTTAATCTAATGAATCAAAACAAGAAACTAGTGAATATGAAAACTAAACTATGCTTGCTGCCAACTGAACACAAAAGAAACTACGCTTATGGAAATTCAAAATTGCAATGAAATAAATCTAAATCAGATTACATCAATTCATTTTCTGACCCTTCATCATTAGACCAGCTATGACTTGCGGAAGTAATCATAAAAAACTTGTGTAACTGATTATTTAATTTGCAGAAAGTAAACTAATACTAAACCATACACACATAATTCAATCCCTCGCCATCAGTCCAGCTGTGGCTTTCGGAGGCAACTGAAGATGTCATACATGATTTAATATATCTAAATTTGCAGAAAAGGAACTAATACTAAACTACACATTTCATCATGCGGCCCCTCACCATCAGTCCAGCTGTGGCTTTCGGAGGTAACTGAAGACGCTATGAGCAGCTTAATATATCTAATTTTGCAGAAAGGAAACTAATACTAAACTACACATTTCATCATGCAGCCCCTCACCATCAGTCCAGCTATGGCTTTCGGAGGTAACCGAAGACACTATGAGTAGCTTAATATATTTAAATTTAACTACTGAATCAGATAAACAAAACTGAAACATACAAAACAAGACTGAAGTTAAACAAAAGCTGTGGAAAGAAAACTAGCAGCAGAATAATGTCAGTTTCATATCATTAGCAAAAATACTATGAAAATGCCCCGGGCTGTCTACCTAAAACCTGCACAAGAAAACTGATCAGTTTTTTAACAATCATAAAAACATAAAAGACAGGAATGCAATGGAAATTACAGAAATGTATGAACAGAAATGAAACAACTATGAAATATGAACATGTAATGTGTTATGATACAATGACTGCTTAAAGAAATGAAATGAAAAATATAAACATTAATACACAGAACCTCGGCTGAGCAGGGGCCCTCTACGCAGCTTTGGTAACGATCCTCAACACAAATTAAGTTATGAAAACAGAGTTTTTCACATTAAAAAGCAAGTCATTATAGACTGGTGGTATTACGGCTCAAGGCAGTGTAATCACCACATAACAGAGTACGTACATCAACTCAACGGCTATATCAACTAACAACTATCAACTCACATTCACTAACTCTACGTGCGTATGCAAACGCTCTTTATAAAGCAACAAAATGTAACTGTCTCCTGAAGTTTATGATAGCAGCCAGCACGTAGACCACTAAGGCCACAGATATAGGAGTATGGCCATGTTGGAAAACGGATCTATGGAAGGTGGGCGCTTGAATTCAACTCCAGAACTTTGCACAGATGTCAATTAACCTCCGCAAGCTTGGAAACGGCCGTATGGATGTTTATATACCACGAAACAGAGTCCGGCCGACATAGAACTCCATAGTTGACTTCCACGTGGATGGCTTTGACCGCGGATTTCTTTGACGAATTTACTTGAACCAATAGGACACGAACCATGTCCTTGTCATTCCTAGCCTGCCCATGTGGCTCGTTTCCTTCGTGGACACCTGTAACATAGATTTCCACAAAATAGCTGCGGAAAGTTGCAGCAGCTGCGGAAAGTGACAAGTTTCCGCAGTTGTATGAACAAAATCTAAATCAAATAGAAAACACACAAACATAATTAAAAACCATGTTAGATACCCTTTTGCACATGATATTTGACAATTTTGGAGGTTTAGGTGAGTGAAAGAGATATGGAAAAGTGTATGGAAGAGAGACAAATTCGGGACTCAACATACCCCCACTGTGAAGGTGTTGCATGTCCTCATGCAACCAAAGTTTTGACACTCTTTGTTCAATTCATGTGCCTTGATACTTCAGCCAACACATCTAACCCCCTTCTCTTCTTCTTTGGTACTGCCATCATTCTGGGTTTCTTCATGAGGCACCTGAATTTGATATTCACAAGTGCTCTGCTCAATTTTTGGCATTTCCTTTTTAGCTTCTTATTTTCTTTTGCCAAATACCCAAATGTAACATAGTATTGTCATGGATAATCTTGTCCAGTTTGCCTTGCTCTTTGAGTGTTTCATTTTCATTTTTGATATGCCGATTCAAAAGCTCAAGCTCAAAAATCTCCTGTTTTAATGACTGAACCAAGTCATCCTGTAATGTATGAGGCTGAATAGAAGAGGTACTTGGGCCTGTGGTTGCCTTCTCCAAGGATTCTATATAATCATAGACCTCCTGCTGTTTGGGGTCTACTTCCGGTGTCTTTTTCATTGGACTGTCCTCAAAATGCTGCAAGGGAGAATTATGTTCAAAATTTGGCTGAGGACAACTTTCATCAATATTTTGCTGAAAATAAGATGGAGTACGCTCATTGTCTGATTGGGAGTGAAAGGAGTCAGGTTCACTAACTGACTGAAATGGACTATGGTCGGTTGGAGACTGTTCAGATGTCTCTTCACCCAAATCAATGAAATGAGGACCTCTAATTTGTGTTTTTCTCAGTTTTCCCTTAAGCCTGCTGCTTCTCCTCACATGCTGTGGTACACTACCCTTTTGTTCTTGTTTTCCTGTTTTTGCCTTTTTGGATAGAGATGATTGTTTTTGAAGAAAAATTAATCTCTCAGATAGAATTTGGTGATCTTCTTCTTCAGAAGAAGAAGTTTTATGGACAGCCTCAACAATTTCTTTCCCTTTTGATATTTTTGGCTTCTTAATTTTGATTTCCTTCTTCTTCCTTTTTACCAATCTCTCTTCTCTATCATTTTTCTTCATATTAATAGTAGAAGTATCTTGGATTTCATCTACTGTTCTTTTCCTTCTACTTCTTTTTGCTGTGCTAGCTGCGGGAACTTCCTGTGTAGGAGCAACTTGGGTTTCAACATCCATTTTCTTTCTTCTACTCCTTCTAATTGGATTACCTTCGGGAATTTCCTGAGGTTCTTCAAAGAAGTTTCTAACTAGGAATTGTTCCCATGTATCTTTTCTTTCTTTTAGCTCCTTTTCAATCAAAATTTTTATAAGCCCATGATGATATAAATGAGGCTCTACATCTCCTAGGTGTTTTTTCACAGTCACAGCCATTTTCTTCAAGATATTGAATAGGAAATAAGGAAGATTGAGAGTTTGGTTTTCAAGGAAATTCATCAATATCCTAGTATGATACATGTACATAGAGCCAAAGCGGCCTTCACATGTGATAAATTTCTGAACAATGAGTAATAAAGTGGCCCATTCATCTTTTATTGCATGCACAGGGATTCCTCTTTTGAAAACAGTGATATCCATACCTTGATTTTGGAGGATTGTTCTCCATGCCTCATCACTGATACTTTTGTTTTTGAACCAACGTTCTCCTTCCTGAAGAAGCTCTGTGGCTGCTGCTATTGATGCTTCATTAACCAAAAACTTGAGGTCTCCCACTTCTGCTTCCGAGCCATCAAATGATCTTGCAAACGCTTTGGTAACTTCTCTGTGGTAACCCCAGAATTTCTGAATAAAACGCAGCCATTTAGCTTTTCTCAACATCTCTTTTGCTTGTGGAAATCCCTCTATGAACTTCGGTCCTTCCGGATCTGCCCTTAATAATTTTCTCATTTTACTTCTCTGTGCTTCACAGCTTGCCTCTGTGAGGGTTTTAAGCGGAAGTGGAACGATGGAATACACGGAGTCGAGCACAATGCTGTGGGGATGTTATCACAAAACGGAAATGAGCACCATACACAAAATGGAATAAGACTGTGGGTGAATATACGGGAATGAGAGTGAGCAAAAGGAACGGAATGGAGTGAAACAGGGAATGAGAATGAGTAGAGTGAGGTTTTGTAAACACGACAGAGAAACGACAAAGAGGTTAACAAAGCATAATGCATTCGGCCGCATTTTGAATTTTTGGTGGCTGTGTCATAAATATGAACACGTTTTAATCAATGATTATGGAGTTATGCGGCTTGTAAGAGTCCTTTGTCAACTCAAATACGTATCATTTTCTTCGGTGGGCTATTTGAACATGAGTAAGAGTCGGAATTTCAATAATGAAACCGTTTGTGAATAAATGCAAGAGGATAACATAGAGATCGTGGAAGGTTACGGACTGTCAATATAATCATTGCGCATTATGGGTAGAGCTCATAGTTTAAAATTACATAAAAATGTGTTTTTTTTTATACTATTTGAAATAAACTTTATTCATACCTTTGGAATCCTTGCTTTTGCCCTTGGTCTTCAATTGATTGATCTTCATTAGTGTCTTGAATATTCCATTGATCCTCTCCTGCATTTTATTTCATGATTTTATGAAAACAACAACTAACTGTACATTCTTTTTGAAAACAGAGTAGTAGTAGCTGCGGAATCTGCTCCTGGCTGCGGAAACTGGAGTCAGCTGCGGAAACAGATGTCAGCTGCGGAAACTGACACAGCTATTACTTGGCTAAAATAGAAATGAACAAATGACAAATGACCAGGTGGAAATGGTCATAAAAAGATTTTTATTGATGGAATGGATGGGATGAAGTGGAATGAAGTGAAATGAAATGAAATGAAATGAAGTGGAATGAAATGGAGTGGGTGGTGAGATGAAATGAAATAAAAGACAGAATTTTTTTTGGAAAATATAGAGTGTCAGGTATCCCTGATTTTCACTCCATATTTTATGTATAAGACTGCCAATCAATGATTGGTTTTCAGGCTTATACCATTTTTTTTTTCTTTTTTTTCTTTTTTTTTTTTTCTTTTTTTTTTTTTTTTAACTTGAAAAACAAAAACTAGCTTGGTAGAGAAGAAGGATTCTTCTGTACCAGCCTGATTGCAGAACTTTCTTGAAACAACTTGACAAAATCCTCTTTTGAGAGTGGCTTATGATAAACTTTCAATCTATGGCCATTCACAATAAGAGGAGTTTGAAACTCATCAATGGTCTTGATTCTTACAGCTCCATTGCTAAAGATTTTTTCAATCTCATATGGCCCAAGCCAATGAGTCTGAAATTTCCCTTGAAAATCTTTAAACTTGGAGTCAAATAACAATGCCCAATCTCCTTCTTGAAACTTCTTCTCTTTGATATATTTGTCATGCCACTTAGTTCTTTGATATTGAACTAGATCGGTTCTTAGAATTGCTTCTTGTATGATCTCATCTAGCTCATTCAATTGCTCCATTCTATGCTTTTGAGCTTCTGATAAGTCCATTCCCAACTGAACTGCTATCTTGAAGGTCTTGACTTGGAACTCAATGGGGAACAAGACTTCTTTCCCATAAACAAGTTCATAGGGAGAATGTCCTGTTGTATTCCTCCATGTAGTTATGTAGGCCCACAAGTCTTCTGGAAGCCTTTCTGCCCAATCTCTTCTATGTAGATGAACAGTTTTGGTAATGATACTTTCAAGAACTTTGTTTGTGGACTCCACTTGACCATTTGCTTGTGGATGGTAAGGAGTAGATTTTTTGTGCTTGATTTTGTATTCTTCCATCAACTTCTCCACCAAATTTGATGTGAATTGGCTCCCCTGATCTGTTACAATTTCTCTTGGAACACCAAAGCGAGTAAAAATATCCTCATAAAGAAAATGAACAAGTGAATTTTCAGTAGCAGATACTAATGCTTTAGCTTCTACCCATTTAGTAACATAATCAGTGCAAACCAATATATACTTCTTTTGCTTCGATGGTGGATTAATCGATCCAATGAAATCTAAAGCCCATTTTTCAAAGGGTTCAATGAGTACCTGTGTTTGCAATGGCATTTCATTTGAAAGGGTAGGTTTCCCTACTCTTTGGCAGTTATCACACCTTTTGACATATTGTTTTGCATCTTTGAAGAGGGAAGGCCAATAATATCCCAAGGAAAGGATTTTATAGGCCGTCCTTTTGTCCGCAAAGTGTCCGCCGCATGGTTCATCATGACATGCCTTAAGAATATCGGGCATTTCATCTTCCCTGACACATCTTCTGATCACAAGATCTGGCCCTGTTTTAAACAATTCGTTAGAAATCCATGAATATCTTGAACTCTCCTGAATAATTTTTCGTTTTCTCTTGGAAATAAATGTGAAGGTAGTTTCCCTGTAACCAAATAGTTAGCAATATCTGCATACCAAGGGGTCTTAATAGTTACTGCAAACAAATATTCATCAGGAAACTTATCTTCTACGGGAGAATCTTCTTTAGTATTCTGAATCCTAGACAAGAAATCAGCTACTGTATTCTGTTTTCCTGGTCTATCCAACACAGTAATATTGAATTCTTGCAAAAGTAAAAGCCATCTTGTCACTCTGCCATTAGTAACGGGTTTGTTCATTAAATATCTAATTGCAGAATGGTCAGTATGAATAAAAGTTTCATAGCCTGTTATGTAATGTCTAAATTTATTAATTGCATGAACAACAGCTAAGAACTCTTTTTCAGTCACAGTATAGTTCAACTCCGTGGGAGTCAAATTTTTACTGGTGTAATAAATGGCATAAGGAATTAAATATTTTTGACCCAACACAGCTCCAAGAGCTGTATCTGAAGCATCTGTAGAAATATGGAAAGGAAGTTTCCAATTTGGTCCTCTCAAGATAGGTGCTTCGGATATTCTTGTTTTCAAAGTTTCAAAAGCGGATTGACAATCAGGATCCCATTTAAATTCACAGTCTTTTGTAAGCAACTTGAAGAGTGGAGATGCTATTTTAGTGAAGTTTTCTATAAATCTTCTATAGTAACCGGTAAATCCTAGAAAACTTCTAACATCTCTTTGACAATTTGGAATAGGCAACTTGGAGATGACTTCAACTTTTGATCTATCAACCTTAATCCCATCTCCTGAAATATGATGTCCTAAAACAATCCCTTCGGTAAACATCATAAAGCATTTTTCATGGCTTAATGAAAGGTTTGTTTCTTTACATCTTATAAGAACTTTTTCCAAATTTTCTAATGCCTCTTCAAATGAATTACCATAAACTGTAAAATCATCCATATAAACCTCTACACAATCATGGATTAGATCAGAAAAAATTCCTAGTACTGCTCTTTGGAATGTTGCTGGTGCATTACATAACCCAAAAGGAAGCACTCGGTAGGCAAAAGTTCCCCATGTACAAGTAAATGTGGTCTTATCTTGATCTTCAGGTGCTACCTGAATTTGATTATAGCCACTAAAACCATCCAAAAATGAAAAGTACTTTTTACCTGCTAATGTATCTAATACCTGATCGATAAAAGGCAAAGGAAAGTGATCCTTGAAAGTTGCTTTGTTCAATTCCCTGTAATCAATGCATACCCTCCATTTACCATTCTTTTTAGGTACTATAACCAAAGGAGAAACCCATCGGCTATCTGAAATTGGATAAATGAAGTTTACATTGAGAAGTTTTTGGAGCTCTTCTTTCACTATCTCCCTAAGATTTGGATTCATCCTTCTTTGAGGTTGTATGATTGGTCTACTGTTTTCCTCAATATAGATATGATGGATGCAAGTCTTAGGATCAATACCCTTCATGTCAGTATACTCCCATGCAAATGCAGTAGAATGTTTTTGCAAGATTCTGGTTAGTTCTTCTTGTTGTGACTTCTCCGGATGTTTATTGATATTCAATGTCTTTTCTGGAAAAATCTCAAAAACAGAATTACCAAATTCTTCCATAGAGTAAAGAGACATTTGTCTTGATGATAAATATTCTATGTCAGATTCCAACTGAAATTGTGTGGGGTCATATTCTGAAGTTATCTCAAAATTTTCTAATGTGTTCAGAATTTGACTATCCTCAGTAATTTCAGAAATGGTAAAGACAGGTTGTATAGTGTTCTCATCATCGACCCATTCATTGTCTCCTATTTCTGTAATTGCTCTTGCGGGAGGATACAAATTGAATTTCTTTGTCGAATTACCATTAGAAATGTACATGTCTCCGGATCTACAACTAATAAAAGCATCAGCTGTGGCCAGCCAAGGTCTTCCTAAGATAATTGGATGTCCTCCTAGATTACTTTTGGGAGTCAAAATCATAAAGTCTACTGGATATTCCCAAGAATCTAAGGAGACTGAAATATCTTCTAATACACCATATGGTTTAATAACCGATCGATCCGCAAGTTGCAATAAGGTAGGTGTAAAAAGAAGGTTAGGAAGTTTTAACTGTTCCATAGTTTGTCTACTCATAATGTTGATAGCAGCCCCTAAGTCAATCAATGTGTTTGGAATTTCTATCCCATTTATATGTGTCTTGACAATTGGACTTCCTGGATCTACATATTTCTGCATGGTAATTTTTCCCATCATAATGTCTGTAATCTTTCCTACCAGGTGGATTCTTCTTGTGTCCTTTAGCTTTCTTCCTGGTCTTTTGAAACTCAACTCCTTTATGGTTTTTGCTAGAATAGGAATTTCTCGAATGGCTTGTAGCAATGGAATCTTGATACAAACATTCTTCAATTCATCTAGAAAGTCATAGTTAGGCAACACAATTTGTTTTTCCACCCCCTTATCAATTTGTAGTCTTTCCGGAAAAGGAGGTGTAGATGAAGATACATGTTGCTCAACTATAGGAGTTGTGGATGCTAGCTTTTCTTTTTCTTTTTGAATTTTTGAATTTTGAAAAGATTCTTCCTCGGAACCCTTATTGACTTGAAGAGAGTCCTCCTCAGAGGTATCTTGCTCTTGAATGTCTATAGAAGGTTTTTCTAAAACTCTACCAGATCTGAGTTGTACATCGTTGAGAGGAACAATCATATAGGTAGGGAATTGTTGTCCTTCTACCATATAAGTAGTTTGAGGATTCTTATTGTTAGGATTTGGCAATGGCTGAGCTGGAAGTTGATTTGTCTTCTGTTGGTATGGGAGCATGAGTTGAGGATTTGTATTTTGTTGAGAAGGTTGATGTTGTGGAAATGGAAATGAAAGTTGTTGTGGATTTTGGCTTGGAAATTGTGGAGCTTGTTGGTTTTGAAAAGATGGAGGATATTGATAAAATTGAGCAAATCTCCCATAAGGATTTTGCATTCCTTGTACCCATGGCTGATATGAGTTTTGATATTGGGGCCAAGGTTGTTGCCAAGGAGTCCAATTTGGTGGGGTTTGAAGATTCATAGGGTTATTAAACCCTTGAGATTGTTGTCCCTGCCAAGGTCTCCTTGCGACAAAACAGAGAGACTCTATTGAATTTGGATCTTCTTGAAAAAAAGCTTTGAGTCCGGGGATTGAAGGACAATCCTTGATTTCATGATTTTCTGAGCAAATCATACATGTTTCTACAACTTTTGCATCCAAGGGACATTCCCTTAAAGCATGTTTCTTTCTACATTTCGGACAAAAGATGGCTAAAGCATCTGTTTCTGCTTTCTGCTTGTTTTGGATTTTAAGGGTGTCTAGTTGTTCACTAAGACCCCTAAGATATCAGTTTTAAACTCATCAAGCATATTACCAATCTTTGTCCTACTTACTGATCCAGTTGCAGATTTGTTAGCCCTAATAAGAGAAGAATCCCTAGGCCCTTTTCCAGTTTTAGATCTTCCCCTTGAGAATTGGATACATAGTTCTGTTATATCATGAAATGGGAGTTGAGAAATGTCTCCTTTACCCATCATGTTTAAAATGTCTATCCATTCATCTCTAATGGCTTTTAATAGGAGGGCTTTCAAGGTTTCATTATCTAAGTTGCTCATCTTTGCTCTTTTCAAGTTGTATTGAAATCTTTCAGTTAAGTCTTCCAAATTTTCATCTTCTTTTTGCATCATTTTGAATACCTCATCCTTGTGATTGGTGGGCATACAATAGTCCAAGTATCTATCCAAAAATGTTTGTTTCGTATCATTCCAAGTCCTGATAGATTGAGTGGCTAATCCCATGAACCATTTCAAAGCAGATCCCTTCAAAGTTGAAGGAAAAAGTTTGAGTTTTTGAGAATCTTCCATATAGTCATAAGTTCGGCACACTACTTCAAACTCAAACAGAAATGTTTCAGGATCCTCACTTCGTAATCCATAAAAGTTAGGGAGAACGGATGGTGAGATATTTTTCATTGTTGCATGAGTTTCCTCATCAACTATAGGGAATCCAAGCAAATTGTCCCTATTTCTACCGTTATTTCCTTCACCATTGTTATCTTCATTATCTCCTCCTCCTCTACCTCCACCTCTATTTATTACTTCCTCTGCCATGATATTTTCTTTAGAGTCCTTATAGTCCTCTAGTTCTTCTACCAAGGAAGGATGAGAGAAAGTCTCTTTGTTGACTAAGTGGGTTTTAGTAGGTGGTGTAGGAGAATCCTCTAATTCAGCTGTTCCTTGACTTCCAAAAATCTTAAGGCTAGGGGTAGATGATGGTGAATCTGGTCTATGCCTTGAAGAAGATAGAGTTATGAAAATCGAACTCTTGGCTTTAGCTATAAACCTTCCCCTAGAATCTCTTGCTCTATGCATGTCATTTTTTTTTATATATTTTTTTAACAAAAGTTGGGCTAATAATTCTCTTTCTGATCTTCCAGATCACACTAGGTGCAAGAAGAGAGCATGCTTAAGAAATTACTAAACCAATAACTCTCTTTTCTGATCCTCCAGATCACACTAGGTGCAAGAGGAGAGCATACTTCAAGAAGTTATCAAGTTTTCCCTTCTTTTATGATTTTATGTGTTTTTTTAAGAAATTGGCTACCTAGTTACACTTCCCCGGCAACGGCGCCAAAATGTTTGGTCAATTTAGTGTGTCCTAAATTGCTGCATTTAATTGTCAATCCGGGAATCGTAAGCTGATGAAGTGCGGCGCACTATATGTGCAAGATAACCTCTTTCTTAACTTTTTGTCGTTTATGGTCTTTCTAAGGTAAAATGGAAATTCTAAAGTGAAAAGCAAGCTTGGTTATATTTATTCAAGGAAGTGATATCCCCTATAATGATTTACCAATCTTGAAACTTTAAAAGCAAATTGAAATTACAATGACAAAGAAAGTAAACTGCTGAAATGAAAAGTGCTGCTAATCTTATGAATCAAAACAAGAAACTAGTGAACATGAAAACTAAACTATTCTTGCTGCCAACTGAACACAAAAGAAACTACGCTTATGGAAATTCAAAATTGCAATGAAATAAATCTAAATCAGATTACATCAATTCATTTTCTGACCCTTCATCATTAGACCCGCTATGACTTGCGGAAGTAATCATAAACAACTTGTGTAACTGATTATTTAATTTGCAGAAAAGAAACTAATACTAAACTACACATTTCATCATGCAGCCCCTCACCATCAGTCCAGCTGTGGCTTTCGGAGGTAACCGAAGACGCTAAGAGTAGCTTAATATATCTAATTTTGCAGAAAGGAAACTAATACTAAACTACACATTTCATCATACAGCCCCTCACCATCAGTCCAGCTGTGGCTTTCGGAGGTAACTGAAGACGCTAAGAGCAGCTTAATATATCTAATTTTGCAGAAAGGAAACTAATACTAAACTACACATTTCATCATGCAGCCCCTCACCATCAGTCCAGCTGTGGCTTTCGGAGGTAACTGAAGACGCTAAGAGTAGCTTAATATGTATAATTTTAACTACTGAATCAGATAAGCAAAACTGAAGTGCACAAGACAAGACTGAAGTTAAACAAAGACTGTGGAAAGAAAACTAGCAGCAGAATAATGTCAGTTTCATATCATTAGCAAAAATACTATGAAAATGCCCCGGGCTGTCTACCTAAAACCTGCACAAGAAAACTGATCAGTGTTTTAACAATCATAAAAACATAAAAGACAGGAATGCAATGGAAATTACAGAAATGTATGAACAGAAATGAAACAACTATGAAATATGAACATGTAATGGATTATGATACAATGACTGCTTAAATAAATGAAATGAAAAATATAAACATTAATACACAGAACCTCGGCTGAGCAGGGGCCCTCTACGCAGCTTTGGTAACGATCCTCAACACAAATTAAGTTATGAAAACAGAGTTTTTCACATTAAAAAGCAAGTCATTACTGACTGGTGGTATTACGGCTCAAGGCAGCGTAATCACCACATAACAGAGTACGCACATCAACTCAACATCTATATCAACTAACAACTATCAACTCACATTCACTAACTCTACGTGCGTATGCAAACGCTCTTTATAAAGCAACAAAATGTAACTGTCTCCTGAAGTTTATGATAGCAGCCAGCACGTAGACCACTAAGGCCACGGATATAGGAGTATGGCCATGTTGGAAAACGGATCTATGGAAGGTGGGCGCTTAAATTCAACTCCCGAACTTTGCACAGATGTCAATTAACCTCCGCAAGCTTCGAAATGGCCGTATGGATGTTTCTATGCCACGAAACAAGTCAGTAGACATAGAACTCTACAGTTGACTTCCACGTGGATGGCTTTATTAGCGGCTTTCATGGTAATTTACTTGAACCAATAGGACACGAACCATGTCCTTGTCATTTCTTTGTACATGAAACCGTTTCATCGTTGCCTTACACCAACATTGATTTCCCACAAAATAAATTTGCGGAAAGTTGCGTATTTATGAAGAAGTGACTCAGTTTTCATGTTGTATGAACAAAATCTAAATCAAATAGAAAACACACAAACATAATTAAAAACCATGTTAGATACCCTTTTTCATGATATTGACAATTTTGGAGGTTTAGGTGAGTGAAAGAGATATGGAAAAGTGTATGGAAAAGAGGCAAATTCGGGACTCAACGGTACAACTTTAAGCATTGGATACTAAGCTTGTCTTTATGGGGAAAGAGAGGCCTTCTGCCTGCTGAAAAATGCTGCAATAAACTCTAGGCTGATGAAAATACTGATGGAAATGTGAGGGGATGATTCCTCACAAGATTACTAGCTGAAATGCTAGTAACTTTCTTCCTCCTTTTGGATCTACAAGATGGACAGTGTAATTCCTGAAGGAAATATTGTTGCTAGGAGGTCAATAAATTTTGGCCTGATGCCAGATCTATAATGAAGCTCTGGGAAGTTGATCTTTAATTCCAAGGTGATAGGAATAAACCCTCACCAGTTCTCCAGCTAAAGTACTGAAGACAACTTCCTCCTTCCAAACTGATCTTCAGAAATCTGCAATTTCAGAATATGGATGTTCTGTAGAAAGTAGGAAAAAGAGATGTGGCACTTAAAGCCTGATGTAGAATGAAGTACAAGAATCTTTCTAGAGATACTCTAAGAAAGAGGTTGGATTCCTGACGAGGAACACCCTGTGCTAAAAAACACTTGCAATATCTGCTAAACAACCTGAGAAAGCAATGGAATGCCACATGAAAATTCCAGATCAGAAAATATCTTTACATCAAGAATAATCAGCATGCCCTCCTCCTTGCCTTCGTCTTCTTTATATAATATTTGAGCCTTCCCAAGCCTTGGCCCTCATCTAGACTGCACAGTGTATGTGGACAAGATCCTTCAAATTTGACTGCGATGTTTGAACAAATCAACCATCATGTCTAGGTGCAATGTATACCCTCTCCATCAAGTGTGCTTTGTTTGCACAACATCCTCCATCACTTTATCATGAATGTCTCACAATATTTTGTTTTACATCTTCAATATCTTAGTTGACTGAATCAACCTTGTGTTTGACCTCTTCAAGATCCTAGTTGACTGTGTCAACCTCCATGATCTATCTCATTAATGAGACAGGTTCTCCAATTTCATTCACATTAGTAGTTTCTCAACTACCTTATTATGTAGATCTAAGCTTAATTAATCCACATTCACACACACAAAAGTGGATATTTATTCATATTGAGGATTGTGGGTCCCTCCACCTTTTTATTTACTTAATTCATTAAGAAAATCAAGGACTCTAATATTCCAAATATGATGTTGAAATTTGGGAATATTACAGAATTTATAAAGTTAGAAGCTCTTATGCTTTCTATGTTTCACTAGAATGTTTCTCTTAGATGTTTATTAGTTTAAATTATTGTTTATTGAGCTTAATGGTTTTCCCTACCTCATTAATTGTAACTTTTAAACTATATATGTTTAAGAACTCTTAGTCTTTACCAAACTTAATGTTCACTACACCTCATACATCACCTTAAGGATCCATTAACCTTGTTAAATTGGCCTTGCAACACACTCTATTTAATCATTTAGACACTCTTGAATTTCATTTGACTCCATAGCCCAATGGCTTTGATAGACTCTCACTCCACCTATTCCATTTGAACATCTTACCCAACCAAAACAAATCAAAAAACCCTAAACTTAACAACTAGAGTAAAATCAAAATCCTAAAGCAAAAAGAACACATCCTTTGCACCCAATAGAGAGATCCCTCTCTGAGTCTAGGAAGGCTAGGTCCTAGGACTTCAAAGACTAGCTCCATGTTACCCTATCATTTGGTTTACCAATCTGCCAAATCATGGGACCCTAACATATTTTTCCTTAGGAATCCACTAATGGTCTCCATTTCCTCAAAAAGTTCCTCAAAAAGGTTTACAGGGCCTAGGGCGCTGCACATATGACCAATTTGTTGATATTAACTTGTTTAGGAATACACAGAAAAACATAGATTTTTCAAAAATGGGTCAAATGGCTTCAAAATTGGTGGAGTGCTGGTGAGGTGGCTAGGCTTAAAGTGCAGCCTCTGTTTCTTCTCCCTCACTGTATGGTGTGTTATTTTCTTCTGCCATGATGTTTTAAAGTCAAAACCCTAGGGAAGTGTGATGATGGTGGAAAGTTGTCTGAGGAATGGGGAATGGGAAATGGAAATTGGGTGAGATAGTGCTAGGAATTTATGAAATGAGAAAGGGGATAGGGAGTAGTGATATGGTGGAATTTAGGATGGGGAAATTATTTAAAGGTTTGGGGTTAGGAACCTAGGTAATTGTAGCACCTAGGGCTTAGGGTATTTGGAAAAAGGGTTAGGGAAAGGAGATTTGTAATACAAGGGTTTAGGAATGGGTATTTTGCAATGTAGGAAGGGTATGAATAGGGAGATTCAATTTGGGGAAATAATATTGCAATGGGATATGCTATGGTTTTAAAATGATTTAAACACCAAATTCAAAAATAAATTTCACAACGCCTAGCAAATTAACTTGATGGAGAGGATAATTGATGAAATTATCTTTCACTCACTTGCTGGAGGTCGATGTGAACCTTGCTGAAGCTTAGGAAGCGATGTTTTTGCAATTTGAATGAGTTTCTGAATTTTCTGGTCAAGTGTGCCCTCGCAGAAGGAAGTGTACCCTCATAGGAGGAACTGCGTCCTCACTGAAGGAAGTGCACCCTCTGCTCTGTTTTTTGAAAAATTTTGCCCAGAAACTTGAATTTTTTTCCCTCTTGTAGTGTGCTCAAATATGGTAGGAGAGAAATGAGTTTGAATTTGATGCACAAAGGCTTTAACACTTGAATGAAATTGGTCTTTTGATTTAAAACCCACTTTTCTAATGTTTCATTTCACCTTTGAAAATTTTGTTGAATACCTTCTTCACTTTGATTTTCTTCTTTGCACTTTGATTTTCTTCTTTGCAATTTGATGTGTTGAAGTTTGGCTCTCTTTACATTTTGAATTTGCTGATCTCTAGTTTGGAATATGAGTTTGAGTTGGCAACTTGGGGTAGTACTTATAACATATAATGATCATAAAATTACAAAAAAATAAAAGTAAAAATAAATTACATCTCCGTTTTGAATAAAATTACACTTTGGTATGAAAATCGTACTTTTAAACCATAATTACAACCTTTACAAATCATATTTACATGCTGAAAAATCTTCTTTAAATGATAAAGAAGTATTATTCAATCATTCTCACACTTTTGCTGACCTTACTGAGATGAAATGGAGTATTATTGAACCTTGGAAAATGAAACCTAATGGCCTAAATGGACCTTGAATGACCAGACTCCATGTTGAATTTGACTTACATAATGACATAGTGAAATGAGCTTTCAAGACTGATTTATGCTTATCAAGACATGAAGGTGGGCCAAAAAATGTGAATTTTTGAGGGAGAGTGAGGTTTTATGACTAGGGCTACCATTAGTTAGTGAATTTTTTGAATGACCTAGTGGAATGATAGGAAAATTTCTAAGTGGGACCCCTAAAATGAATATGAAAAAAGTTATTTTGATCACTGATGGGAGAATGCAAATTCTAACACTAACAGAATGCATAGTTCATAGTTGGGACACCATGTTCTACACATTGGGAAGTTACATAGGCCAATCTTTGAACTTGGGCCTCAAGATTGCGAAATGTCCAATAGGGAAAAGTGAATTCTCGCCAAGGGAAAGGCATATCTGCCCAAGGGAAGTGTGAAAAATGAGTAGATATGAGAGATGGTTAAGGCATGAGTGTATATATGACTAAGTGCTATTGAAAAAATACAAATCGAGTGCAGGAATTGAACTAATGAGAATTAAACGAGATTGGTGAGGAGAGTCGGCGCAACGAAAAATATCAGTGAAAAACGAAGAAACTGATGCGACACTTGTGATAGAAAAAAAAATAACTTGAAAAAACACTTCTACATGATAAATCGAGTTAAAACAAGATCATGCATGAAACGAAATAAGAAAAACAACACTCATCTAAGAAAAATGACACAAAGTGATAGAAAAGGTGACTAAACGCGATAAATGAAAAATTCAACTAAAAAAATGACGACAATCGTACCGAACATTCCTTGATCTCCTTGGGAATGGTAGAGCTCCAATATTGAGTGGGAGACTGGTCTCTACATATTTCAATTAAATAGATTTGAGAAATTAGGGTTTATGATGCGCATGCCAACAATCAAGGGAAAAGAGACACATGGCAATGGTTTCCAAAAATAGCAAGTGTGCTTCCTTTAGGTTACTAAAAATAGATAGATTCCTAAATTTTAGGGATTTTTTTTTCTATTTTAGTTTTTTCTGTTTTTTCCAGGAAAACTTGCCATGGACATCACCGAGAAGGATTGCATAGTTTATGGGGAACTTGTAGCTCTCGGCTCTATGCACTGCATATTTTCTGAGCTTAGTGAGGGATTGGATAGTTTTTGTGCTTAGTGTTAGGCTTCCTGTCATGAATACGTAGTTTCCAATCTAAATTTTTCCCACCTGTTATGACTACACAATTCTAAACATCAAGGTCAAGTCTCGCTCCATGAATTGCGTAGTTTTTGGAAGCAATCCCAGAACTTCTGCACAATGGTTAGACAAGAGGTTATCTTGTGACTTAGAAAATATTTTCTAAGTGAAGAGAAAGTGAAAAATACATAAATAAAAGATAAACATCACTCAAACCGTGAATACCTAATAGCAGTGCAAGGTAAGCTCATGTGGAAAGAAGGTTAGGTTGCAAAATTTAAGCAATTAAAATTTCCCCCCTTCCTAATGTGTATTATTCCACACTTTTCTTCTAAATTATGCCAGATATTTGCAATATTCGTCTGGCTTATGTCAAATATTTTTTATCCAAACAGATTTGAAAATGAAGAAAACGATCAAAATATCTTCCAAACTCTTATTACAACCTATTATGGTCTTATAACTTGTGGAAATCTAAGTTATGCACTTTATTTTGGTGGCCATCTCGTGGGGCAGCCTAATTCCAATAATTATATTGAGGCCTTTCCACTAAGATACTATAATATTGTAAATTTATGCACATGATTTTCATGGTTGTATCATGGTTGCGTAAGGCTTATCTTAAAAATGAATATAGGTTAAATTCCCAAATGATTTATAGATTTTTCTTTCTTCACAGATTAGAATGACTAGTTAGTTTTTTTTATATATTCCATATGACCAATGGATGAGATTACATTCTTATTATGTGAGCATAAGGTACCCAGGATTTTGGAAAATATATCATGTCACGAATTTTTTGAAGGCCTAGATGCCTGGATACATGGATGACCATTAAACTTGGTTTAGGCCCACTGCAAAAATCATTATTACTAAAAAATATTTGCAAACTGGTCCCTTGGAATGAATCCAAATAATATGCCATGACACCTGCCATGCATCTACTAATGTCATCACTGCCACCCAAAATCTTCTAAATGGGACCACATGTCACTCATATCCAATCCACTTGGCCACCCAAAATGTCCAAAAACACTTTCCATGTGCCATATTATTGAGGTTCCACATCATATTCCTATTATGTCACTACCATTTGGCACCACCTGGATTCCAAGTCATGTTGCCACTTGTATGGGGTCCATCACTTTTTTATCTCTAGAGACATCTAGATCCAAGTGTTTATATAAAATGATAAATGGTTACACACTAGGAGGCCCGAATACTCAAATATACTTCTCGCTACCACATCGTCATGCTAAATCATCAACCAACCTATTTAAGCCACCCAAGAAAATGCTTCCACTTATCGCATATACCACATTATTCATATATACAATCATGAACTTAGCAACCAAGTGTTTTTCATTTTTCTCCTTTGTTATTTTATCAAAAAGTATTGGATGCCCGGATATCTAGATATCTCTTCCTCCACACTAATTAACCAATATGTCTTGGATATCCTAGATTTCTTCATAATTTTAGATGTCTTGATTTTCCTGGATATTTAGATAAGTTTGGAATCAAAATTTGTTGGTGACACACTAACTTGCTTTCCCCACCCAGATATCTCAGATGTTCCCGAATATCCTAGATATGTTATGACTTAACTTATTTCCAAACCTCAAATTGCTTTATCACATCCATCCTTCTGATTTTTACTAAGTGTCATATTTCTTCAGAAAATTAACTGGGAGAGCCATCCATCCAAGAAATTTTCTTTTTATTTTGAGAATATGTTGTTCTATACAAAAACCCCCATTTATTTTAATAAATGGGGACCCTTTAGAAATAAACAGGAAATTTATTTCTAACTTTAAAAAAAAAAAAATTTAGGAAATAAAGTCTTCTTTAAGTTTTCCGCTTTATTCTTTATTCCTTAGTACGCATCACAAACCTCATATCTTACAACCTAAAATACTTTCAATCCTCTAAGTCACGCGGGCTACTAAATGTGCTAAGCCTTTTCCAAAGTTATATTTAAAAACTTGAAAATGCTTCAATTATCATTATATTTCCTTTATCACATCACACCTCATTTAAAACAATCAACTAATAAAGAAATTTGGCATAAATTTCGATTATGTGGACCTGATGAGCCAACAAATAAATAAATACTCTAAAAGTATTATTAATTGCAGCCGCTTGACTTTTTGAAAGCGCATTTCACATTTCACATGACTTAACCGAATGTAAATTCATTACCACATAAGATTTATGATGTGTGATTTGCGCAGATCACATTTCACAGAAGTTATGGGTAAACATCATAAGCGGTAAAAGTTATATGTTGCGATATACAAACTAACCACATTTAATTACTCAAGCATGTGAAACGACTTATGTCGTATCAAACCAAAATTTGAGATCTAACGACTCAACTTGATTGGTAGTTATTTTTCATGCGAAGGTATAGCACATTTTATTTTGAAATGATTATCAATGATTAATATCTTATTGAATTGATTCATATATATTAGTGCATGTTTGATATAAACAACGGATTTGTCTCTATACTTTTAATGCTCGTCCTGTTTACTTGAAGTCAGGAAATCATTTAATGGAGTGAGGAATATTGGAATGAACAATAAAGGCAAAGAGATTGCTCAAACATTTTCTACTAAAGACTCAGACATGTCTCCCTTATTTTCAGACACCACTTGCAACAAGGATTCTGGAAATTCATCATGGGAGGCAATGTATAATATTTTCGAAGATGAAAATCCAAGGGTAATAACCAAAGTCGGTACAACAGGTGTGAAGGTTACTTCAGACGCAACTTACTTCGATGATGCATGTTCATTCATCCACAAGGTAGCCGCGAGGTGAAAAATCTCCCTTAGACATGGTTAAGTGGGTAATTGACCACTTAAGCATAGATGATAGAAAATTCAAGGATTAAAAGGGAGAAAACATAGGGTATTTTAGGGCAGAATATTTACAAGAAATGCACCATCTACCCTCCCCGCAACAGAAATATGACAAGGATTTTCTGTAAATATTTAGAGCAGAGCATCCAGACCTCATGAAGGTCATCAAAGGATGGATGGAAGACCAGGGAAAGCTGAAGCAAGATAAACTCGGTATGTACCCAATTTCCCAAATTCCTTCCCCTTATTGCCATGCTGCCAGTATGTTGTGTATATTATTTTCCCAACCTACCACTAGATTTTTAGTAGATTGGGTTCCATTGATTGACACAATCGTTAATTCCTATCTGACAGTTTAGCCAAACAAATCATAGAACATAGTAATAAGAGGAATGTTTCATCTAGATAAATACCTCCCTTTTATATGTCTAACTATGTCATGGACAAAGTCTTCTTTTCTTATAGTTTTCCTACCATGGGATGGAAATGGACTACCCAAGACCCTACCCCAATCCACATCTACCACAGAGCCCTTTGGGATTCAGACTTCCACCTACATTTTTATAAAATTTGTCATGGAGTCATGTTTCCCATGCACCAAACGATATTCAATAAGAAGGCCCCAATGGTTTCCGAAGAGGCTAGTGCAGATATTCTTTCTGTGGCTAGGTGGTTTTCAGAGGAGAATTTTACATATGTCAGAGTATTCGTGAGTTATGCTTCTCCCCAAGTCCTGCCATATTATGTCCCTGATAAGTTACTTGCAAGAGAGATAGCCTACCAGCTTGTTAATGGTATTACTAAATAGCTGCAAGATGCTAAGAAGGTCGTTTGGCCTAATTTCCCTTTACAGTGTGATACTTTTGCACTTTTTTCTATTGGCCATAACTACAAGGAGGTTTCGAAGATTAATATATTGAATTTGGAAATAATGCTAAAGAGGTTGTATGATCTAAATGATGTAATTAAAAATTACACCACTGAGCTTAAAATGAAGCCTTTTGTAAAGGAAATAGATGGATTTGATTATCTCTTTCAAGGCATGGAAAAGTTTTCAGATATAATTAAGTTTGCATCTAGTCAACTTAACCAAGATGATTTGGAACCCTCCCAAATATATAGAAATAAGAGACTGGAGAGAGTTCCTCTCAACTTGTTAACTATTGAATATGTCAACAGACCTACTCCAAGTATTAGCTTGGGTGATGAAGTAAAAGACATGTCTGAGGATGAATCGGATCAATGAGAGCATCAATATCACAATTTGGATCATTCTGAAAATGAATCTGAATCCAGAAAGGATAGCCCAGAAAAAATAATTGATCAGGTAATCCAAGAGATAGAGATGCAGGAGCTAAACGAAAGTAATGGAACAGAATCGACTTCTCAAGAAGTTCAGCATAGTCATGACACACTTGATCATTCGGAAAAGTCACAAACAAAGAATTTGAGTAGTGAATGGGATGATTTTTATGAAGCAATAAAAACTCCTAAATCCAATCCCAATGTTGATCAAGTTAATATTTTTCATACACCTTAACATTCCCAAAAGATAGTAAAAATTGTTAATCCTCTACAACAAGTTCTAGAGACTCATGATCGAGAAATCATACCGGCCTACCCGAAAAATTAAATAGTTTTAAAAATTGAAGAAATCCCTTCGCTGGACATATTTTATAGTCCTAGTTATAAGGTTGTAGTCAAGAGGAATAAACAGATAAGAACTAATGAAAGAGCCTCAAACCTCACATACAAATCCGTTGACGGTTTGTGGAAGGATTCCTTAGTTGATCCTATGGAACATTTAACTAAATTATGACAGTATGGAGGGGCACATGCTACTGCCATTGTTGATAAATCTACTAAAGTTAGAATTTTGCTGAGGCAAAAGGAAGACAAAATAGAAGAATTAGAGAGACTTTTAGATGAAGAAAAATCTAACTCCAGTGAGAAAATGAAAGTAAATATGGCCCAATTTAAAAAAGATTTCGTGAGTCTTAAATTGCAGCATCAAGTAGAAATCACTGAGAAGTAAGCACAACTGGAAACATCAACGACCAGGTTAGGAAGCTAACCACAATTATAGAAATTCATAAAAGAAGCATTGGATGTAAATACTAAGTTAAAGCAACAACAAAAGGTATTTTTCCAACAAGCTTCTATTATTGAATCTTATTGTGACTCAAATGAGACATTGATCTAGCAAGTAGTTATCCAAAAACTTGAATGTGAGAAGCTCGAGAAGAAAATCAATGAACACATTCAATAGAAAGCATAAGACTCCGGAAAGGAAGCTGATCTACCCCAGGTATATAGGTTTCATAAGGAGATCCTATTCAAGGATTGGGAAGCACAAATAAAGTAGGAAGAGAAAGCAACAGTGAAAGCCTCAATATTATCAAAAGAAATTATTGAATTTGTATGTGAATAGCTGGTGAAAGAAGAACTTGTCAAAGAGTACACGTCTGAAGTGTTCTCAAAAGTAAAATAGCTAGAGATATAGTGGAAAAAAAAGGCAAACACACAGGATGAAATAATTAAAAAGATAAATAAGTTTGATCAAGAAAATTATTCGAATTTTCTGGTCAAACCTTATCATCAGTACCAGATCCTACAGTATTTAACAGATTCAATAAAAAGATCACAGCCAGTACTTTCAAACGCAATATTCAAGGGACATGTCAGATCGAGGATTTCACAGCCAGCTCAGCTCAAGCCTATGATAGATATTTGTCAACTTCATGACCAAATCCAGAAGAAAGGGTGGAATTCATAAATCAAATTGTTACTTTATTTTCCTAGATTGTAGTTTAAGTTAGTCTTATGAGGATGGTTGTTTGAAACCTCCTGTATATTTTTGTAATAAACTATTTTAGAACATAGTTAGTTTAGTATTTAAACCCCTCTCATGCATTTCGAGAAGGGTCTAGAAATTTTTCAAAAACATTTGCAAAGAATGCACTCTTTTAAGTTTGTGAATGCTTTGATGAATTAATGGAACACATTTGTTATTCTTTTGACAATTAAAGCTATTTAACTGATGTTGCACTATTGTACTCTTTAAATTGCTTGAAAGTGAAGAGGAGAAGATCAATTACTGCCAGTTTACATGAGTAGAACTTCATACATATGGTACTTTTATTCAATTTTATTAACTCTTACTTTATAGATTGACAGTCATATTTTTATTGCATTATATATTTGAAACGTTATTATAGATAAATGTTATATACTTTTGTTCTAATATTTTTCTGTGATTTCTTATTGAATATATAATCACACATATGAATGTGATATATTTTTCACAATTCTTCCAGTCAAAATACTTTGTTAGAAGAATCATCTTACATAATTTTCATCTCTTTCAACTGTTAAATGATTTATATTACTAACAGTTGAAGGATATCTCTTTAGATTGCAAAGGAAGAAACACCACAGGTATATAGTAGAATAAATATTTTAGATAGATGCATTTGATAGATTAAAATCATTCTCCATTTGCATGTTATATAATCAAAACACCCTCAAAATCATCCTTATTGGGAAACTAGTCCCATCATCCCCAATCAGAGCCACTACACCAAACGGGAAAGGAGCTACTTTAAGGTTTGGACTAGGTGGTTTTCCCCCATGTTTTGGTAGAGGAATTCTAAGGACTCAACATTCAAGCACTAGAGGGAGGGCCTTGTGAATGGAAAAAATATTTAATCAATCTAAAATTCAATATAAGAATCTCTCTCCCTCTATATCATCAACTTCTAGAAAATTATCTAGATCCTCATCTTTAAAATCTGAAGTTGATCATCCTTCTCCTAAGTCGCCTAGTGAGACTCAACCCATACTATCTCCTGATTCCCATCAAGCTTCCCCACAAGTTTAGTCTTTGATAGAAAAGTTAGAGAGAGTATCTATTTCTGTTGAAAAGCCAAAAATTTCTCAAATATAGGATATCAGTATTTCGTCCTCTTTACAACCTCAAAGAATATTAACTCGATCAGAAAGTCAAAAGACAATAATTCTTCCTTTTGAATTTCCCATCGATGGTACTCGAAAGAGACTAAAGAGGACCCAATCAGATTCAATTGCTAGTGAGATCTTATCCCATTCACCTCCATTACCTCCGCTCACTTCCACAACTTCCATTCCAACAATCAGTGTTACTTTGACTAGTTCCAGTACTCAAACTACTATCCCTACAACTAGTCCTAGCACTCAGCCTGCCTCTTCTTCAACTCAAACTCCACCCAACCAACCTATCCAAAATCCAATAGCAGGCAATACATGGAAAAATCCAGGGGCTGTAACACATGCCCGCTCCTCTTCATGCTCTACCATAAAATCCTGAAATATGGTTACCCAAATTTAATCCCGATGAAGGTCTTTCAACAGAAGAACACATTCACAATTTTATGTTAGGCGTTAATATAAATGGAGCAGTTGAAGAGTATTGCGTTGTAAGCTTATTTCCGTCTAAAAGGATCTGCGGGATCCTGGTATTTTTCACTACCTTCTCACTCTATAACTACCTCGAATATGTTCGAAGAACTATTTGTAGCTATGTTTGGGGATGACATGACCACTGCTACACTCATCAATGATTTGTAAAATATAAAAGCTAAAACAGGTGAGAAGGTAAAAGATTTCAATTCAAGATTTAATAAATTACTCAATAAAATTCCTTCTATAGTAGTTCCTAGTGTAGAAGTCAAATCGAGTGGTATATTTCATCTCTTCCATATAATATACCTATTTTTGTTGATAGAGAAAAACTAGCAACACTTGCAGAAAACATGAAAGAATCTCTATTTGTATAGAAACACATAACTGCTCTTGAGAAAAAGAATTATCAATAAGATCGAAAATCAAAGAAGCTATCTTTCAAAGATTATTCTAAAAAGAAGTTGCCAAAAGACCCTTTTGACATATAAGGTCTTCAAATTTTTTTGAAGACTATGACAAATGAGATGGCAGATATCAAGAAACAAGTCACTGAAAATGCTAGCTCAAAAAATACTTTCAAAAGCCTTAAGAAAGGACAATCCTCTAATACTCAACCTCCAAATATCATATCTAATGTTGAATATGATCAAGATTCAGAGGAAGAGAAAATAGTTGAAGAAGAAAATGACGAATAAGAAGAAGTTGAACTAAATGGAATGTGGGATTTCATCCTACCAAATGAAGAACAACATGAAGCTTTACATGTGAGCACAAGGAGAAAAAAGACTACTGAAGCAGTGCAGACAAATCAACAGCAAAAAATTTCAACTCCTGTTAAAGATAAATCAGTAAGCAAAAAATCTACTTCAAAGACTACACAAACAAGTCCCATTACTTCAGATACTCCACCTGCATCTAAGACAATGGTAGTCTCAGACACTATTGAGTATAATGTAGTTAAATATATGAAGTAAACCAGGGCCAACATTTCAATTCACAAGCTTACTAAATTGAAGCAGCAATAGAAAATCTTACTTTGAGACTTAAATGTGGTTCCTGCTTCAAACTTACCTGCTCTAGTAATAGTACAAGCTGCTAATGAAATGGGTAAGCCACCTAATCGTTCAATGAAAATAGATTCTACAGACTTTATTATGATAGGTGATCGATCCATCTCTCATACTCCTCCATTTCTCCTAACCTATGAGAACTATAACAGAAATTTCCATAATAGACTGAGGGGATTCCTCTAATATAATGCCAAAATTAGTTTGTGCTAAGTTGAACATAACTCTTCAGAGTTCCCCTGTTCATATAGTACAACTTGATAGAACCAGAGTAGAGGTGGTAGGAGAAATAAATTCTATTTCCGTAAAATTCTCATCAAATCCCAAAGTTACTCAAATAATTGATATATTGGTGGCTAATATTCATGAATTTTATGGCTTAGTTTTAAGTTGAGACTAGTTTGAAAAAATTCATGGTTATTTCTCAACATACTGGTCGCATATGCAGTTACCATATAATGGAAATCCAAATCAAATTTGGGTAGACCGTGAAAATTTCATGAAGCATACAGTCATCGATCTTGAAGGAGTAAATGAGCCGGTAGCATTCAATAATAACATTATTGGAAACTACTCAATATGGTCATTTTTGGGAAATTTCAATGCTCAACCATCACCTTTCTTTGATAATGTTGTTGTTTCTCAGATTGAGAAATTTTCCCAACCAGATAATTCCAAATGTATAAATTTTGCAGATAGAAAAGTACTTAATTCTCTATTTTGGACTCTTTATTTTGATGGTTCTAAATCTGAAGATGGTGCAGGTGCAGGTTATATTTTAATAAACCCATAAGGATAAAATACCATGTTGGCGTGCAGACTAGAATTAAATTGTTCAAACAATATTGATGAATACGAAGCATTAATTCAAGGTTTGTACAAAGCCATTGATCTTAATATCAAATATTTGAAGGTTCTAGGAGATTCAAAATCATTTTTAGACAGGTAAGAGATACCATTCATTGTAATTATGGACATTTAAAGAATTACCAATCCTTATTCCAAGAATTAACCACTCATTTCTTAGCCTTCAACATTTCTTATGTACCTAGAATGCAGAATGCTAGTGCAGATCTACTGGCTAATGCAGCATCAAAATTAATTCCATCCCAAGGGTTTAGTCCTGATATATTTTATATTGAATTGATTTTTAGGCCATCTATTCCGAATAATATTACCAATTGGAGAGTATTCAATAATGATTCAGATATCATAGATTTCTTAACATCTGAAGGATCTTATGATAGTCAAATTTTGGATGAAAATGAACATGACATTTAGATTAAGAAATAACAAGACAAAAATCCTATTCCTAAATCTGTTGTCAAGTTAGAAGACATATATGATTTGAAAGATAGGTTTAAAAGAGTTACTAACTCGAAAACACAAAGCTCTACCTTAATATTTGAGTTAGTAAATCTAGGAACTGATGAAAACCCTCAAAATGTCAATCTAGGTCTTGGTCTATCTTCCGAAGAAAGATTATCATTTATCAGATTGTTTAAAATGTATAAAAGTGTATTTTCTTGGGATTAAATTGATCTTAAAACATATGGCACTTATGTGATTCAACACACAATTCCTATGATCTCAGAAGAAAAACCTATACAGCAGAAATTGAGGAAGATTCATCCAAATCTAGAAATCAAATCAAAACATAACTGAACAAACTTCGCAAGGAAAAAATCATCTTTCCAGTCACGCATTCTAAATGGGTATCAAATTTGGTACCTGTCAAGAAGAATAATGGCGATATTATAATTTGCATTGATTTTAGGAATTTAAATAAAGCTTGTTAGAAAGACAACTTTCCATTACCAACCATGGAACAAGTACTGCAGACAGTAGCTGATTCTGAACTTATGTCCTTTCTAGATGGATTATCGGGATATAACCAGATTCTCGTACATCTAGATGACAAATTGAAAACTATGTTCAAAGCTAAGTGGGGAACTTATGCCTATCAAAAGATGCTATTTGGATTAACTAATGCAGGTGCAACTTTTCAGGGAGCTATGGACACAACTTTTAGGGGGCTCATAAATACAATAGTGGTTATTTATTTAGATGACATTACAGTCTTTTCTAAAAAATTAACCAATCATGTGAATGACCTAAAACAAGTCTTCGAGTGATGTAAAAGGTATGACATCTCATTGAATCCAAAGAAATATGTTTTTGCATTAGATGAAGGAAAATTTTTAGTATTCATTGTATCAAAAAGAGGAATCTATATTGATCTTGAAAGAATTGAAGAGATCAAAATAATTCCTTTCCCTCATAACAAGAAAGCTATCCAGTCATTTCTTGGGAAAATTAATTTTGTTAAAAGGTTTGTTCCTAACTTTTCACAAATACTTTTACCATTACAGAACATGATTAAGAAATTTTTTGTCTTTAAATGGGGGCATAATGAAAGAGAAGCATTTGATTTGATTAAACAATCAATTATCAACGTTCCATTCCTGACTATCCCCAATTTTCTTAATCCTTTTACTTTATACACTTCTTCATCAGATACATCATATGTTTTTGTTTTAACACAATTTAATGACCAACAAATTGAAGCACCAATATCATTTTTCAGTTTCAATTTACAAGGTGCAGAACTAAATTACACATATGTCGAAAAGCAAGAATTTTTTGTCTTCAAGTCTATAAATCATTTCAGGCCATTTCCCCTAAAAATTCACACCAAAATCATAGTTCCATTGTCTGCAGTGAGACAACTCTTGATGCAAAGAGGATTAGGAGAGAAAAGGGCTAACTGGGTTACCGCTTTACAAGAATATGATGTAGAAATTAGACCCTCTAAAATTGTTAGAGTTCAAGGTTTTTGCAGAATGTTTACAGGAGCATCCCATCTATCATCAAAACAAGAATCAGATAGCAATGTGCAGATATCATAGGTAAGCCTCAACGATGCACAATATCAATGTGCTAATCTTATATTTTATTTGAAGGATGGATATGCTCCGAATCAACTCTGTTACAAAACAAAATGAGCTTTAAGATTAAAGGCCAAGCAATATGAATTAATCAACGATGTGTTATTTAGGAGAAATTTTGATTCTGTACTACTAAGATGCTTAGAAAAAAATGAAGCAGAGAAAGTCTTGCAGGAACTCCATGATGGACCAGCTAGAGTACATTTCGGAGGAAATACCACATCGCATAAAATCCTGCATGCAGGTTACTATTGGCCTACACTTTTCAAGGATGCTCATGAATATGCAAGAAAATGCAAAGTGTGTCAAAGTGCATCTGGAAGACAAAGGAAGCCAGCCTTCCCATTATAGCCAATCAATATCGAACAACCATTTGAACAATGGGGATTAGACATAATTGTTGAGATTGTTCCTAACTCTTCCAAACAACATATATATATTCTCACAGCTACAAATTACTTTTCTAAATGGGTGGAAGAAATTCCATTAAAGGTGGCCAACTCTAAGAATATCATTGATTTCATCGACTAAAACATCATAACTAGGTTTGGCTTACCTAGTGCTTTAATGTTTGATAATGCATCTTACTTTTTAGGAAATGCTATGATGAAATTTGCAATCAAAAGTGGTTTTAAACTTAAGTATTTTGCGAATTATTATCCGCAAGGAAATAGTTTGGGAGAATATTCAAACAAGAACTTGATTAGGATAATCAAAAGAATTGTTGATCAAAACCAATGAAATTAGCATAACACATTAATCTTTTCTCTTTGGGCATATTGAATAACTCAAAAAGCTTCTATTGGCACTTCTCCATTCAATCTTGTTTATGGAAAAGAAGTTGTACTTCCTACCAACGTAGTTATTCCCTCTCTTTCCTTAGTAAAATTTATTGATGAATCTCCTGCTTCTTCTTTACAACTTAGACAATGTCAAATTCTTAAGTTAGAGGAAGAAAGAGAAAAATCTAAAAAGATTCATGCACATCATCAACAGATAGTAAAAGCCTCATTTTATTCAACAGAATAAACTTCTCTTACTTCAAAAAAAATTCAAATTGGTGATTTGGTATTGAAATGGGACAAAGTGCATGAGGAAAAAGGTAAACACACGAAGTTTCAAAAACTCTCGCTAGGTCCATTTAAAATAATTGAAGAAATAGGCCCATCAACATTCTTATTGCAAGATCGATCAGGAAAAAAAATATTATTTGCCTATTAATGGGCAGATTTTGGAAAAATATTTTTCAGAGGTAACCCCTTCTATTCCTTGTATACTAGCATCTTTTTCTATTCCTTAGAAAAAAAAATTGCTTAGTATAAATTTTTGGCTTTTCAAAACAAAATATGAGATGATCCTTTTTTATTTATCACTTATATAAATAAGAAGTGTTAAAGAAACAATTGAAATATTTGAAAGACAAATAGATTTTATTTTCACTGAAAGATGCAATTTCACTGAAACTATTTATTCTCTGATGAACTCTCGTCCTGATATATCACGATTATTATGTTATCAACCAATAAAATAATTTTTAACATAGTAAATACTCTTTACAGAAAATCAATCTAAAACTCAACATTATCATCCTGAATCCTCAAAAGGACCAATGATTTGGGAAAACTTATTAATTTTTGAAAGAAATTCAAAAAATATTATAACAAGAAAAACTTAAAAGATAATAAGTCTCATCACGAGCTTGTTTACCATGTTCATAGGGAAGTATTTAAACTGACATTACCAATATTGCCTACCAAAACAGGGTAATGACTTGATATTATATCAAGAGGACAAGGGTTCTCATCAAGAGCCAACTTGATCAATTTAATTACAACTAGTGAATGGCATTGTCATCATTTCATTACCAATCCAAGACAATGGATTTTAAGTAAATAAAGATATGATACAAAAATAAAAGTTTCAAAAAAATTAGAGTTTATTTTGGAAATTGTAAGAAACATTGGATGGGACAATGAATCATTGTTGGGTAACAAGTAACCCTGCTAAAAGCTTAAATTTCTTATTGGAACAGAGGCTCTACCTATGATAAAAGAGTAAATATTTATAAAGCTGATCTATAAGAGTCACATGCTTTATCTCTTTGAACTGAGTAAATAATGATATAGATTTTTCATACTTATATCTTTAAAATAGGGATTCTTATGAATTGTAAATCCCTCTTTTAGTAATGAAATTTCTCTTATTTACAATTCATAAAATTTACTAAAAGAGGGATTATTTGTTTGAAATTCATTCCTACAACTATTTTTATTCCAAAAATGTTTTAGAATTTTAAAAAAAGTTTTATAAATTTCAAAAAGTTAGTCAGAGATAGTTGGTTCTCCCAAGTGAATCGCGAATTGTTGTGCTATAAAACAACCCCCATTTATTTAATAAATGGAGACCCTTTATAAATAAATAGGAAATTTATTTCTAACTTTAAAAAGAAAAAAAACTTTAGGAAATAAAGTATTCTTTAAGTTTTCCACTTTATTCCTCAGTACGCATCGCAAATCGCATAGCTTACAACCTAAAAGACTTGCAATCCTCTAATTCAAGCGGGCTGTGAAACACGCTAAGCCTTTTCCGAAGTTATGTTTAAAAACTTTCAAACGCTTCTATTATCATTATATTTCCTTTATCGGATCGCACCTCATTTAAAAGAATCAACTCATAGAGCAATTCGGCATAAGTTTTAATTACACGAACCCGACGAGCCAACAAATCAATAAATATAAAGCTCTAAAAGTCTTATTAATCGCAGCCGCTTGACTCTTTGAATGCGCATTTCGCATTTTGCATGACTTAACCAAATGCAAATTCATTACCACATAAGATTTGCGATGTGAAATTTGTGCAGATCGCATTTCGCAAAAGTTATGGGTAAACATCATAAGCGGTAAAATTCATATGTTGCGATATGCGAACTAACGAAATTTAATAAATCAAGCATGCGAAATGACTTATGCCATATCAAATCGAAATTCGAGATCTAATGACTTAACTTGATTGATAGTTATTTTCGTGCGAAGGTATAAGAGATTTTATTTTGAAATAATTATCGATGATTAATATCATATTTAATTGATTCATATATATTCGTGCATGTTTTATATAAACAACGGATTTGTCTCTCTGTTCTCTATACTTTTAATTCTCTCCCTATTTACTTGAAATCGGTAAATCATTTAACGGAGTGAGGAAGATTGAAATGAAAAAGAAAGGAAAAGAGACTGCTCAAACATTGTCTACTGAAGACTCATACATATCTCCCTTATTTTCAGACACCGCCTGCAACAAGGATTGTGGTAGGTCGTCATGGGAGGAAATGTATAAGCTTTTCAAAGATGAAAATCCAAGGCTAATAACCAAATTCGCTACCATAGACACGACAACTACTTCAGACGTGACTTACTTCGACGCTGCATGTTCATTCGTCCACAAGCTAGCCACAAGGAAAAAAATTCTCCCTTACACAAACATGGTCAAGTGGGTAATTGACCAGTTAAGCATAGATGATAGAAAATTCAAGGATTCAAAGGGAGAAAACATAGGGTCTTTTAGGGCAGAATATTTACAAGAAATGTACCATCTACCCTCCCCGCAACAAAAATATGACAAGGCTTTTCTGTAAAGCTTTAGAGCTGAGCATCTAGACCTCATGAAGGTCATCAAAGAATGGAAGGAAGACTAGGGAAAGCTGAAGAAAGATAAATTTGGTACATACCCAATTGAAAAAATTCCTTCCCCTTATTGCTATGCTGTCGGTATGTTGTGTAGATTGTTTTCCAAACCTCATACCACTAGGTTTTCAGTAGATTGGGTTCCATTGATTGACGCAATCGTCAAGTCCTCAAATCTGAATTGGGCGAATATCCTATTTGACAGTTTAGCCAAACACATCACATAATATACGAATAAAATGAATGTTTCATCTAGAGAAATACCTCCCTTTTATATTTCTGTCTATGTCATGGGCGTAATCTACTTTTCTTCTAGTTTTCCTACCATTGGATGGAAATGGACTACCCAAGACCCTACCCCAATCCACATCTACCATAGAGCCCTTTTGGATTCATAATTCCACCTGCATTTTTATAAAATTTGTCATGGATTCATGTTGCCTATGCACCAGACAATATTCAATAAGAAGGCCCTTAGGGTTTCCGAAGAGGCTAGTGCAGATATTCTTTCTATGGCTAGGTGGTTTGCAAAGGAGAATTTTACATATGTCAGAGTATTTGAGAGTTATGCTTCTCCCCACGTGCCACCATATTATGTCCCTGATAAGTTTCTTGAAAGATATATAGTCTACCAACTTTTTAATGGTATTACTAAACTGCTGAAAGATGCTAAAAAGGTCGTTTAGCCTAAATTCCCTTTACAGTGTGGTACTTTCGCACTTTTTGATATTTTCCATACCTATAAGGAGGTTTCAAATATTAATCTATTGAATTTGGAAATAATTTTGAAGAGGCTATATGATCCAAATGATGAAATAAAAATTACTCCACTGAGCTTAAAATGAAGCCTTTTGTAAAGGAAATAGATGGATTTGATGATCTCTTTCAAGGCATGGAAAAGTTTTCAAATATAATTAAGTTTGCATCTAATCAACTTAACCAAGATGATTTGGAAGCCTTCCAAATATATAGAAATAAGAGAGTGGAGAGAGTTCCTCTCAACTTATTAACTATTGAATATGTCAACAGACCTACTCCAAGTATCAACTTTGATAATGAAGAAAAATACATGTCTGAGGATGAATCGGGTCAATCAGAACATCAATATCACAATTCAAATCATTCTGAAAATGAATCTAAATCTAGAAAGGATAGCCCAAAAAACATAATTGATCAGGTAATCCAAAAGATAGAGTTGCAAGATCTAAAGGAAATTAATGGAACAAAATTGACTTCTCAAGAACTTGAGCACAATCATGACACACTTGATCATTAAGAAAATTCACAAACAAAGAATTTTAGTGGATGGGATGAGATTTCTAAAGTAATAAAAACTCCTAAAGCTAATCCCAATGCTGATCAAGTTACTATTTTTCAGATACCTAAACATCCCTAGAAGATAGTGGAAACTGTTAATCCACTACAACAAGTTCCAGAGACTCATGATCGAGAATCATACCGGCCTACCCAACTGAACAAATTGTTTTACAAATTGAAGAAATCCCTTTGCTAGAAAACTTCTACAGTCCTAGTTGTAAGGCTGTAGTCAAGAGGAATAAAAGGAGAAGAACTGATGAAAACCTCACAAACGAATCTATTGACATTTTGTGGAAGGATTCCTTAGCTGATCCTACGGAACATTTAACTAAATTATCATAGTATGCAGGGGAATATGCTACTGCCACTGTTGATAAAGCTACTGAAGTTAGAATGTTACTGAGGCAAAAGGAAGAAAAAATAAAAGAACTATAGAGACTATTATATGAAGAAAAATCTAACTCCAGTGAGCAAATGAAAGTAAAGATAGCCCAATTTAAAAAATATTTCGAGAGTCCCAATTTAAAAAATATTTCGAGAGTCTTAAATTGCAACATCAAGCAGAAATCATCGAGGAGCAAGCACAACTAGAAACAATAATGACCAAGTGACAAAGCCAACTACAATTAGAGAAATTCATAAAAGAATCATTGGATGTAAATATCAAGTTAAAGCAACAACAAAAAGTATTTTTCCAACAAGCTTCTATTATTGACTCTTACTGTGACTCAAATGACATGCTGATCCAACAAGTAGCTATCCAAAAACTTGAATGTGAGAACCTCGAGAAGAAAAGGCAAGCATCAGAATCCAGAAGGGAAGATGATCTACCCCATGTAGATAAGTTTCATAAGGAGAACCTATTCAAGGATTTGGAAGCACAAATAAATCAGGCAGAGAAAGCAGCAGTGAAAGCCTCAATATTATCAAAATAAATTATTGAATCTTTATGTGAACAACTGGTGAAAGAAGAACTTGTCAAAGAGTACACGTCGGAAGTGTTCTCAGAAGTAAAATGGCTAGAAACAAAGTGGAAAAAAAGGCAGACACACGGGATGAAATAATTAAAAATACAAATAAATTTGATCAAGAAAATTATTGGAATTTTCTGATCAAACCTTATCATTAGTACCAGATCCTACAGTCTTTAACAGATTCAAGAAAAAGATCACAGTGATTCCTTTCAAACGCAGTATTCAAGGACATGTCAGATCAAGGATTTCGCAGCCAGCTCATCTCATGCCTATGATAGATATTTGTCAACTTCGTGACCAAATCAAGAAGAAAGGGAAAAATTTATAAATCAAATTGTTACTTTATTTTCCTAGATTGTAGTTAAGTTAGTCTCACGAGGATGGTTGTTTAAAACCTCCTCTATATTTTTGTAATAGTTTAATTTAGTCTTACAAGGATGGTTGCACTACTATACTCTTTAAATTTCTTGAAAGTGAAGAGGAGCATATCAATTACTGTTAGTTTACATGAGTAGAACTTCATACATATGGTACTTTTATTCACTTATATTAACTCTTACTTTATAGATTAACAGTTATATTTTTATTGCATTATATATTTGAAACATTATTATAGAGCAATTTTAAATGCACTTCTGTTCTAATATTTTTCTGTGATTTCTTATTGAATATGTAATCACACATATGAATGAGATATATTTTTCACAATTCTTCTAGTCAAAATACTTTGTTATAAGAATCATCTTACATAATTTTCATCTCTTTAAACTGTTAAATGATCTATATTACTAGCAATTGAAGGATATCTCTTTAGATCACATAAAGGAAGAAAAAACTTGGGTATATAGTAGCATAAATAGTTTAGATAGATGTATTTGATAGATTAAAATAATTCTCCATTTGCATGTTATATAATGACAACACCCTCAAAATCATACTTATTGGGAAACTGTTCCCATCATCCCCAGTCAGAGCCACTACACCAAACGAAAAAGGAGCTACTTTAAGGCTCGGACCGGGTGGTTTTCCCCCATGTTTTGGCAGCAGAATTCTAAGGCCTCAACATAAACTTGCCAACAGAAAAACTTCCATAAAATCTAGGCTATTAGATCATACATCCATCAATAAGTAATCACTATAAGACTTTGCAAAAACCAAAAATGAATTACCAATGATTACTTTCCATCGATGCAAACTAATTGTTATCCTGCTTAATAATATCCAACAAGATCCCCCTAAAGGTGGAACTATATAACATCAATGGCTAATCCTTTGACATTAATGGAAATACTTTGTTGAATATTATTCTTTCTCTTTCGCTATCTATTAGGGAAGTATTTCTTCAGATGTTTCTCTACAATGATGTCAACTCTTAAGTAGAGTTATAGTATGGAATCTTCTAGAGTATTCTTCATTAAAATCATAGGGATAGAACTTTTTCAATGAATAGTGGAGGTTGTCGTGGCATCCTCTCTAATTATGGTGGTGACAAAAGGAAGGTCAACTTCTGAGTGTCATAAATTTGTTTACAAACTTTGATTGAGGAGATTCTTGCACCGTTGGAATGGTCATTGTGTGTATAATAGACAACGACGGTTTTCTAATGGAGTGTAAAATTCTTACCCCCCAATAAAATCATTTAATTCCTCAAAATGCTCTGAGAAGGTTTCAGACCTCAATTTTCCAAACTAGGTCCCATTGGTAAAAAATGGTCCTTGAGATAATTCCTCTACCTTTTAAAATCTAAAATAATTAATATGGATGAAAATAATTACAATGATCCAATATAGATCACTCTGACAAAACCATTGGAGCAGTATTGGAACAATACACCATTTATATTATTAGCAAAAAATTAACACCTATAGAATCAAATTATACAACAAAAAAGGAGTTTTCTATAGTTTTTCATGTAACTAAAAAATTTAATTATTATATCATAGGGTATGAGGTTTTTATCCATACTAATCATTCTATCATAATATTTCTAATGATAAAAGTTATAACCAATGGTAGGAAAATTAGGTGGCTTTTTTTATTGTAGGAGTTTAATATTGCTATTCTAGATAGAAGTGGAGGGGAAAATATGGTATAATATTGTGTTTCTAGGATTCATAATGAAGGTCAAGAAACTATTTTACATTATTTTTTTTTTAATCAACATTTATTTTCTTATTCCTACTTATTACGTAGAATTTACGATTGTGGAAAAAGGTGAATTCCCTAGACCTAGTGGACTCGTCTTGAACAACATGTTAGATATTGCAACAAGAAATAGTGAAGGAGGCATCCTGAAACATCATTTCTGATCCTAGTTGGAAAGTGATCACCAAAACTAGGTGGGGGCCACACAGGTGATTTTTGTCGCAAAGTCTATTTTTAGACTATGTCTATTTTTAGACATATGGATCATGGTCTATGAGTTGCAGGATGCTATTTATGGATGATTGGTCGAGTTGGTAAAAATAGATGGACCTCTATTTTTAGACATTGGGTGGTTTCTATTTTTAGACTGTTGGGCTAAAAATAGAACAGTCAAATATTATTAACCCTTAACAATATTTAGACTATAAACATTATCTTATCCTCTTGGAGCACTTCAGTTTGATGCTTGGATGTGGCACATGCAGCTGACAGAAGGAAATACGCTTTTCCTAAGGGTTAGTTGAGCTATTGCATGGTTAACTTCAGTTAGAACTCATGTGGCAGAGTTTGGTGGAGTTGATGAGACAGTTGGTGGAGTTGTGTTCGGTTTAACTTAGTTGAACTAGTTGTATTTAGTCTAACTGATAAATACACTAGTGATGAGTGGTGTGAATTAATCATTAATTAATTCACTAATTATTAACTCATAAATCAACTAAAGAATACATCAGTTAACTGCAATGCATGGACAGTTCAGTGGAGACCAGTGTTAGAGGTGGGTGAAAGGGTTGAGTCTACTATCAGTTGTGACTATGGCTGTGCATGATATTTGCACACACATTGATTGAGATTGCCAATGAGGATTGCGCAGTACAAGCCAGTGGGATTCGAACTTGGATCTCATCATTATTCATCTTGGATTGCGCAGTAGAGGCAGGCAGACTTGTGGAGGAGATTTGAACTTGTGACTTGTTCATCTTCCGTGCTAGTTTGTGTGTAGCATGTGAGATAGTGCTGAGAGCTGTGAGAGCTTTGTGCTATGTATTGTTACATGTTCTATATCATTATAATATATAGATAGTTGGGGGTTTTCAGCTATATGATTTCCCCATTACATATTGTGTTATATGTGTGCTTGATTATGTTTTAATGTGTGCATGCGACTGCTTCTATTTCCGCATATTGATGATCAATTGTAGAAGAGGTTATGTATTATGCATGAAGCTTAAATAGTGTGTAATCAGGATAATCTCGGTGAATAATTCAGCTATTATTCAAATTTCTACACAACAAAGAAAAAAAACATAGAGTTTTCCTTAGGGAAGTTAGATAATTGGAGAGAATCCTACCTCAAATCCATAGCAAGGTTTCCTTTTCTCCTCGCTTTTAGGCTCCAATTGTAGCTCCAAGTGCTATAATTAGAACCTGCACACACAACTAAAACAAGAAAAGGATCCACAACATCCAAGTAGCATAGTCTAACATCTCCTTTCAATGAATCAACAATGAATTTAAATATATAAGTGCAAACATAACACAAAAAATATAGGAAAACAATAAATATTTATATTAATAGAAATAAGAGATTTTTTACAACCATAAATAGTAGCTAATATTGTAGTGTGTCCCCAAGTCGACTTATCCTTCCCTTTCACAAACCACGCCTCAATATCAAACCTAATGCATTAATATGATGAATCCTTTAGGTTCAAGGAAAAATCATAAGGGCACTATCAATCTCAAAAATCTAACCTTGATGATATGGATGGTAGTAAATTTATAGGAGAAGAATGATAGTTTAGGATTTACCATTATGGGCTTGAGATCCACATATTATGGGAGGATGATATCAAGGGATAAGAGGTGAAGTATCCAAGATAGGATCATATCTTATTTAAGATTCTTATCCATGGTAAATAGTTAAAACAACCCTTGGAAACTTCTAGAAGAGGAAGCTTTCAAATTATTTTTAATTTTTCTGAATTTCTAGAGCTAGTGCACTTGGAGAAAGGAGAAACTACTACTAGCCAATGCTAGTGCAAAAGGAAGAAACCAACATTGAACACAAGTGGCTAAAGGAGCAAGGTGCATTGGGGATAAAAACATTGATTTTGAGAAATTAATCCCAAAAAATTTGACTTGTTGGAAAGGTCATGCTTAGGGATTTGTGAAGGGATGATGAAAACATGTTCATGGATGTTGATTGATCTGGTCTATAGGCCTATTGACTAGATGTGACAAAATGACCTATAACACTACTAACTCTCCTTGGTTTTCATATGTGGATAACTATATTCCTACATGAATATTTTCACATATTTCACCTAGGGAAAAACAAAATATCATCATATTCAATGCCACCTCTTGTTGAATTGGATGGGACCTCTTATGTACAAGACCTGAATATATCGTCAAAAGGTGTGTACTTAAAGATACAATGTTTTATATATTTAAATCCTACCTTGATGAACCATGTAAAGGGAACTTCATTCACGAGAGAATAACTTACGAAGTTATTCATTCAGGGTATTATTAGCCCACTCTGTTGAAAGATGCCAACATGTAAATTTGAAGCTATAATAATATTCAGTGGATGGGCTATTTAGTATGATCTGACAAGATGACTTTATAGCCACGAGTACTCATTGGGATTTTTGAAAAATGGGCTCTATATTTTTTGGGGCATGCTATCTGAACATTAAATAAGAAAAGGTATATTTTGATTTTCGTTGATTATGTTACTAAATGGGTAGATGCTAAATCATTTTTTCCCACTGAACAAGGATTTGTAAACTTTCTATTTTACTATATTTTTATTCATTTTGTTGTGCCAAGAGAAATTGTAATAGATCGAGGAAAATTCACACCAAACTAGTACAAGCCATCACCCAACGATATAAATCTGAGCAATAGAAATCATCTCCCTACCATCCATATGCTAATGGGAAAGTGAAGTCCAAGAATAATGAACTCAAAGAAATTCTAACCAAAAAAATATAGCTACACCATAGATATTCGGTAGATAATCTCCTCAAGAAATTTGGTGCTAAAAAATTACATGCCACAACATGATTGGATTTACACCATATGAACTAGTTTATTGGAAATGGGTTATCCCTCTAATAGAATTTCAGGTGAAAACTTTTAAAACTGTAGTTTAGTTAGGCATGAATATCACAAATGAATAACAACAAAGAATAACTCAATTAAATTAATTGGATGAGATGTGCCAAAATTTCATTCTACAAAATATCATTGTCTTGTAGTAGAGAAATGAATGACATGAAAATTTTATTTGAAAAAAAAATAATTCAATCCAGATGATTGGGATCTCCTTTTTAATACAAAATCAATAATTTCAAAGGAATGATCACCACACTTTGGACATCACCATATGAAATTGAGAATATTTTTATGACATTTCCATGAGAATCAAAACCATTAATGAGGAAGTGATTTCCTTCTTTCTTAATGGGAATAGGTTAATATTTTATCAACATCATGTCACCTTGGAGGAATTCATTCAAAACATTTTACAACAATTTGAGATCGAGATAGTAAGGAGGAAGGATCCCTAACCAACTGCAACCTTAGTTTGATTTACTTTCTTCCATTTAAAATAGAAAATGATTATATTTACCTTTATATATATATATATATATATATATATATATATATATGTATATATATATATATATATATATATATATATATGTATACATATCTATATATGTATATATATATGTATACATATCTATATATATATATATATATATATATATACATATATATATATATATATATATACATATATACATACATATATGTATATATACATACATACATATATATGTATATATATACATATACATATATACATATATACATATACATATATGTATATACATATCTATATACATATACATATATGTATATACATATACATATACATATACATATATGTATATACATATATATACATATACATATATATAGATATATATGTATATATATCTATATACATATATATATATGTATATATATATATATATATATATATATATATATATATATATATATAAAGATAATAATGATGTTCAACTGCAAAAACCATCCCTCTACTATTGTTGAGTAATATGTTTTCTTCGAAACTAGGTAACTAGCTAGAAAATATTCCATAGGTTATTTCTAATAAAGTGGAGACAATTAGCTATATAATAAACACACTAGTTTGTTACAAAATGAGGAGGTTTCTATAACTAATTGTTTTGGTAATAGTATCAGCAAAATGTAAATAAGGTCCCTTGAAATTTTTTTCATTATAGAGCTTGGGACAACCATACTTGTTATTCTTGTTACAATAGATAGAATCTATTTGCACTACAGTTAATTGGCACTTAAAATGGCCACTTGTTTGGAATTTCCATTATAATATGCTACATAGAGGACAACACGCTAGATCAGATTGAATTTTTCTTCTCGTAGCATGAAACTAGAGAATAAATCTTGTGTTTTTCATCTTCTACATTTATTTTGGTGATCAATATGTATGCTTGATTTAGTTTTTATAATAAATAAAGAACAATTTATTTTATGATCCTCACTTTTATTTTTTATCATGTGGACTCTTGTATGATTATATTAAAAAATAAAGGTTTTATTTCCCTCCTCTCTTAACAATATTTCAACATTTGAAGAAGATTCCATAGATGACCAACCTTAGGTTTCTTCAAAAACAACTTCAACATTTTCATTCCTATAAATTAGATAAGCTACAAGCATTCTTGTAACCATCATATTATCTGATAACCATTATTTTCATTAATTACACAATCCCTATATTAGCTCTTGGATGACTCGTAGCAAGCTTCTTTGGTTTATTTTGTAATCCAAGTTTGTATGATGTTTTTTAGCTTCAATATTGGATTTTAGAGTTTCCCAAGTAAGTATAGTATCTTACATACACTGTTCCACTATGTTGCGTCAACCACATGAAACATGCTTCATTCAAATTTTCTTGAAAAATTAGTCTCAAATTGATCATTGTGAACATCAACAATTATTTTTGGTTTAACTCCATGCATGAAAGTTTCAAATTTAGTGATTTCTCAAAATCATTATATTCATCATCCCGAACATGCATCATCTCATGTGAAGTTCACCAAGGTAAAATTGAGGTAAGAAATTAAATTTTAATTTCTTCTCATTTATTAATGATGTGCAAAGTCATAAAACAATAAACCTTAACCTCATATGCAACATCTCTTATGTTAATGTTTTATGTCTTACTTTTCCTATTCTCTACCCTTTTCATATTTTCCATTTATACTCAGTATTTCCCTACCTTATTTCCTTATCCCTATACCACTTTATGAACCTTCCATCAACAAAAATGCAATATAACTACCCAATCACTCTGATGATTACCATTCAATGTTATGTTATGAAACCAACGCCAAAAATAGAAGAAAAGAGAGATCAATGCCTTAGAAATCAGCCACTTAGAGGGGGAAACCTATAATACATTACATAAATGAAAAATTCTTAGATAATACAAATGAAAAAGCTCCTTCTATATATAAGATTCCATGGGGTCACAATATAATCCTTGCCAACCTAACAATAATAATGTAAGGGCACAATAATAACAATATTGGGGTTATAGGGGTACAAAAACAACAATAAGGGGCTTACACTAACAACAATTAGGGGCTATACTAGTAATATAGGGACCTAACATGCCCCTCTCCTTCAAAAAATTGTTGTCCTCAACGCTTGAGTAGCTTTGGATGCTTTCGTATAAAAGTTTCATCCTCCCATGTAGAATATTCAGTGGGTAAGTTCTTCCACTTGATGAGATACTCTGACATTGATTGATTTCGTAGCTATCGATTTCTTAATTCCTTGACTTTCACGTTCCAATATGATATTTCTTTCCTAGTCAATTTTTGGCAATATTGTTTGAACTGGAAGTTTGTCACCTATAACCTTCTTTAAGCATGAAACATGGAAAATTGGATGCACTTGTGAAGAAGCCGAGAGATCCAATTTGTATGCCATAGTACCAATCTTTAGCAACACCTTGTAAGGACCATAGTACTTTGGTGATAATTTATTATCCTTCTTAGCTTGCTTGAGGGACAGTTGTGTGTATGGTTGTAGTCATAAAAGTAACCAATCTCCTACATCAAAAATTCTCTCGCTGCAATGTTTATCTGCCTGTTGTTTCATTTGATTTTGTGCCAAATTTAGGTTATCCTTTAAGAGTTGAAGAACTTCTTGTTGATGCTAAATGTGATCTTCCACTTCTTGAGCCTTAGAATTTTCTCTTAAAGATGATGTGATGGACAGTGGATAATACCCATAAAGTGCCATAAATGGGGTCATTTTTTTTGCAGTATGGAAGGAAGTGTTATAACACCATCCAATGAGAGGTAACCACTTGACTCATTGTGTTTTCTTGTCAGATACAAAAGAATTAAGATATCCTTCCATAAATTTATTCACTATCTCAGTTTGACCATCAGATTGAGGATGATAAGATGAGCGACGAGCTAGTTGAGTACCCAAACAAGAAAATAATTCCGTCCAAAAAATTCCAGTAAAAATGGGATCTCTATCACTTACAATAATCTTTGGGTTCCATGTAGCTTTTGAATTGTTTCCATAAATGCAGTAGCAACTGTACTTACTTTAAATGGATGAGATAATGCACAAAAGTGTGCACACTTGGTAATTCTATCAACTACCACCATGATGACACTCTTTCCATCGGACTTACGTAAAATTGTGATAAAATCCATTTAAATCTCCTCCCAACGTTGACTTGGAATGGATAAAGGTTGTAGAAGACTCGGGGTCTTAATTGTCTCAACTTTATTTTCCTGGCAAACCAAAAATTCCGCCACAAAATTTTGAATATCAAATTTAAGGCCATCCCAAAAAAATTCTTTCTTCACCTTGTGGTAAGTTTTTAAAAATCCGGAGTGTCCTCCTAAATAAGAAGTGTGCAATTCCAAAAGAATCTTTTGTTTTAGTTAGGAATTCTTACAAATATATAAGCAATATTTGTACCATAAGGAATCATTTTTCCAACTAAATGTATCAGATGTACTAGGATCTTGCTGCAACTTTTGAATGAGTGTCCACACTTCTTCATCCTTCTTCCATTCATCTCTTGCTTCGGTTATCCAATCTGGTTGGATAATATAAATGGCATAAAGAAATGCTTCCACCTCTTCATTCTTTCTTCAGAATGCATCCGCAACAACATTTAGCTTCCATTTTTTGTATATTATTTCAAAGTCATAACCCAGCATCTTTGTGACCCATTTTTGCTGCTCTTCTTAAGATAGTCTTTGTTCCAAAAAGTGTTTAAGACTATCATGATCAGTTTTTACCTTGAAGTGTCTTCCCATTAGGTATGTTCTCCATTTCTTTAGTGCATGCAGTATTGCTAACATTTCCTTCTCATAAATAGGTTTCTGTAAATACTTTCCTTTGATTGGACAACTTTCAAAAGCAACGGGTCTTCCTTCTTGCATTAAAACAACACCAATTCCATTTCCTGAGGCATCACATTCCACAATAAAGGTTTTTGTGAAGTCTGGCGTAGCTAAGACCGATGCTAGGCACATTGCCTCTTTAAGATGTTCAAAGGCCTTAGTTGCTTCAAGAGTCCATGAAAATTCATCTTTCTTCAATAATGTTGTTAGAGGTGCTACTATTCTCCCATAATTCTTAACAAACTTGCGATAATACCCTGTTAACCCGAGAAATCCTTGCAACTGCTTTATGGTTGTGGGGACTTTCCATTCCTTAATGGATTTAATTTTGTTAGGTTCTACCTTAACACCCTCGTGAGATACAATATGACCCAGATATTCCACCTCTTGTACTCCAAAGAAACATTTGGATGTTTTTGCATATAATTGTTTCTCCTCCAATAGTTTGAGCACCCTGTCAACATGTTGAACATGATCTTTCCAAGACCTGCTGTAGATTAGTATATCATCAAAAAATACTAGCACAAATTTTCTAAGGAAGGGTTTGAAAATGGAATTCATCAACCCTTGAAATGTAGAGGGTGCATTGGTAAGGCCAAAAGGCATGACCAAAAATTCATAATGACCCTCATGAGTTCGAAATGCTGTTTTTGGAATATCTTCAGTCTTCATTCTAATTTGATGATATCCTGAACGAAGATCCAACTTGGTAAAATATATTGCTCCATGTAATTCATCCAATAATTCATCAATCACAGGAATGGGAAATTTGTCTTTAATGGTGAGCTTATTGAGCTCCCTATAATCTGGACACATTCGCCATGATCCATCCTTCTTGTGTACCAATACTACAGGAGCAGAGAAATAACTTTGAGTAGGTTGAATTATACCCGCCTCTAACATTTCTGCAATCATACGTTCAATTTCGCTCTTTTGGAAGTAAGGATATCTATAAGGCCTGATGTTTGGAGGAACACTTTCTGGAATCAAATGAATAGCATGATCATGATCACGAATAGGTGGGATTCCTTTGGGAGTTTCAAACACCTTGGAATGATTGTCCAAGACTTGTTGGAGATTTGCAGAAATAGATGATTTCGATGTTGGAACTTCTAGTGAGCATAATTGTGCAATTACGCCTCGCTGTTCTTTCTTTAGAAGCTTTGTCATGACATTAGAGCTTATTATCCTTCCTGGCTTCCCCGCAATACCCCGTAATTCGACTTCCTTTCCTTCTGAAAAAAATTTCTTGAAAATTTCTTGAAAATTAAAAGCTACCGTCCCCAAAGATTGTAACCATTGTACTCCTAGTACAACATCAACACCTCCCATAGGAATGGAAAGCATTGGACTATTCAATATATATTCCCCCATGGTTAGCTTGATATTATGGCATTTTCCAGAGAAATTTATAGTTCCTCCATTTGCAACCATCACTTGACATTCTGGTGCTGGGTATAGGAAACAATTCACTTCCTTGGCTACCTTACAATGAATAAAATTATGGGTACTACCTGAATCAATCAACACTATTACCTTTTTCTTCTTGATATGTCCTTCTATCTTGAGAGTTTTAGGAGTGGTAATTCCTACCAATGCATTACACAATATGGACGGACTCATTTCTTCCTCTTCTTGGGTTGGTTCTTGGTGTATATCCTCTTCTTGTTCATTTTCTTCTTCCTCTTCACAATCTATGTAAAATAATTTCTTCTCAGCACACTTATGACCTTTAGTGTATTTTCTATCACAACTGTAGCAAAGCCCTTTTTCTCCTTTTTCTTCCAATTGTTGTGGTGTCAACCTTGTAGGTTGTGGAAGTCTAGGAGTAGCAACACTTCCATATTTATAGATGTGAGTGGTAGGCTTCCTTGTCGCCATAATTTTACATTCAATTTTTCTTTCCAATATGAATGCCTTCTCCAATGAATCAGGTTCCCAAACACGAACTTCATGTTGGATGTTATCCTTTAAAGTCCCTATGAAGACATCATTTATGTGTTCCTATTGAATATCAGTTACCCTTATATTCAATTTTTGGAAGCCCTCAATGTGCTCCACCACTAAACCCTTTTGTTTGAGATTTATCAATTGGCTAAAGAAGGTTTTTCTCTTTGTATCCTCATAATGTGCTATCATTTCCTCCATAAAAATTGACCAAGTGACAATTTATTTATAGGAGCAAAGCCATCGATACCATACAAATGTATATTTTTCTAAATGTAAAGTTGTGATGCATACCTTTATGTGTTTTTCACATTATTGAGATCAAAATATTGCTCCATATGTAGTATCCATGTTACGGGATCCTTTCCATCAAACTTCCTCATATCCATCTGTGGAATATGGTGGTTCTTCCATCCAACATTAGAGTTTATGAAATCATGATTAACATTTATTTTGTTCTCATCATGAGTTTCCTCTACTATCTTTTCGCCATTAGGAAACATTTATTGTATCAACTTTGTCAAACCTTCCATGTCTGCTTTTAGATCATTCTTCATGTTTTCCATGTTGTCTTTATTTTTTTCTTCCATGTCATCCATCTTAGCTTCCATGCCAGCTTCCATGCCCTCCATTTAATCTTCCATGTAATCCATTTTATATTCCATGCCTTTCTTCAAACCATCCATCTTAGCTTCCATGCCTTTATTTAAAACTTCCATTTCATTTTTTGTTGCTCTTTGCGAGAGTGAAATTTGGTGCACTTGCTCTTGTAATTTTGGTATGTCATGTTGCAATTCTTCGTCTTCATGAGTCATAGTAGATCCTTATAAAGGATTGATGGGTTTTTAATTCTTTTTAGGGGGCATTTTAGAACCCAATACTGATATCTATTCTACAATATGCCCTTGGAATCAATTCAAACTAAATTTTCACACAAGACTTAAGCAATTCGAAAAAAAATGCACACCTTTTTCTTGCTTTTAAGGAGCTCGATATTGAAACTAAATTATATCTATGATTTTGAATATTAAATATCAAAAATTTGACCTTGTAGTAGCCCTCTGAAGCTTCTTTCAAATTCCATAGGTCTAACCTGATTTGGATTCTTCAATAAATAGTTATGCCCAATATCCCACAATGACCTAATTATGGAATGGTTCAGTAGAGCAAAATTTTATGGCATGCCACATGTCACTGTTTCCTCCTTTGGCTCTAAAATTGATACACCAGAAACTACAGCCTATTTTCTTGTGGCTAAGTTTTACATAATTCCAATCCGATGCTCAGAGAGAGAGAGAGAGAGTTATGACGATTTTCTCACGATCGCCTCTTTGAGATGAAATTCGGGAGACTGAAAAACCCCTAAATTCCACATATCATATATCCGAAAATATTGTGAACCAAGATCTCAAATTTTTACACGATATTCCTCAGGATTTCATATTTTCTCTGTAAAAATTTCAGAATTGGAACCTTCGTATAAAACAAGTTATAGCGAAAATTCCATGATGACCTGTTTAGGTTAAATTCAGAAGCATGAAAAAAACCCTAACTTCCACAGATGATATCTCCAAAAATATTTACAACCAAGGTCTGACATTTTTACACGACGTTCCTCAGGATTTCAGCTTCGTTCAGTAAAAATTTAATCTTCTAAGCCTTCGTATAAAAAACATTATAGCGAAAATTCTACGATATCATGTTTGGAGCATTGAAACCCTAGAATCCAAAGCTCTGATACCAAATGTTATGAAACCAACTCAAAAAATAGAATAAAAGAGATATCAACGCCTTATAAATTAGCTGCTTTGAGGGGGAAACCTCCAATACATTACATAAATGAACAATTCTTCGATGATACAAATGAAGAAACCTCATTCTATATATATGAGTCTATGGGGTCGCAATATAATCCTAGTCGACCTAACAATAATAATGTAAGGGCACAATAATAAAAATATTTGGGTTACAGGGGTACAACAATAACAATAAGGGGGTTACACTAACAACAATAAGGGACTATACTAGTAATATAGAGACCTAATAGTTTGCACACACGGTTTTTAAAAACCCATCATCATAATGGTATACTTCATTTCAAATCACTTATTGGATATGAAATGATATTTGAGCATGCATATAATTCATATAACATTTCCCAAGTTCCTTATGGTAATCGCTCAGAGGAAGAGTGTCATTGGATAAGCTCATACATAGATATTTGTGGGGTCATGGGGAGACTTGGTGCTATTAGAGAAGAACCTTGATTTTTGGAAATTTTACTAGCATAAGCTAATTACAATGCCAACAAACCCATATACATCCATATGGTGGTTCCTTGTCCTTAGAGAATTCTAGGATCATAAAAAAGTTGTCAAAAAATCATTTGTAGAATGGGTTTATATCCAAATTACACATATATGTGACTTAGTGATGGTAGTAATAGAGAAATAAAATGGCCCAAGCCACTTTATTTACCCAAACAGGGGAAAGGTGGTTCAAAGAATAATAAAGTTGAATAGATGATTCCTCTACTCAATTGAATAGAGGCCAAATTGGGGAAAGGATGTGCCTAAACTGTGTATTAAAGAGAAACAGAGAAACTTTTTATTCATGCTAAAAAATAAATTACATGTGATGGGATATTTTTTGGTTATATTTCTTTATAACATCCATATTTTCTTACATTTTGAAGCAAATAATTATATGAATTTTCCATTCTATTGTGTTTGGGTGGAATGTCAAACTACATCCAACTTAATCCTAGGAACATTAACCACAAGCTATGTCATCATGACCTAATTAAAATTATAGTCATAGAGGAGTTGCACATGAGGATTAATAGTTGGGTTGCACTATTAGTTCTTAATGGGTTTGTTGATGTAGGGAAATACATTACCCCAATAGGAAAATGTTATTCCTAGGAATAATTAAAAGAATAATGAATACCTCAGAATCCATGAGGTTGAAATATTAACCACTTGTGGGGAAAATTTAAAAAGAGAATTGGTAGATAAGAGATGTGGAAAACACGCTCCAACCAAACTAGTATTCCCTAGGAGAATCACTAAGAGTATGGCCAAAATGAATACCAAAAAACATAGTGTGGCCATCAATCACTCCACCTCCAACCAAAAATTCCACTTCCTTACATACTGAACCATTATCAACTAGGCATAGTCATATTTAGTAGAAGGAGTCTATAACCCCCTTTCCTAAGAAGTCCATAACCAAATTATCTAAACATAAGACCCTTGTGTACAAACAACCTAACTTTTTTGGACCTTTAACACTAATGGCAATGATTTTTAGGGTAACATAGAGTGTTATAAGCCTATTAAGTAAACTATTTCCTCTAATTCCCTAAGTACTCCAATCTCTTCAAAATTAAAAAGAAAAACAAGAAAATTGAAATATTAAAGGAAGAAATTCAAGATTTCAAGATCCTTAACAGGTAATGCGAAGAGTGAAAACATAGTTTTGAAGGAAATAGTGCTAAGATAGAAGAGGAATTGAAAAATTGACATGAAAGAAGAAAAAAATCTTCAAATTCACCAACAATTAGTACAAACAAACTCCACAATGCATAACAATACTTTGGGAAAGGATCTCAAGGTAGAGAAAAAGAGGAAAGGGGCCAATGTGAACATATCAATTGGTACCCATTAATAAAATTTAATAATTGATAAAAATTTTCTCAAATTATAAAAAATTTTACACTAGGACATTAGCCATATATATTATTCTCATGAGGGCATGCAAACTAACAGTTGTGTGGGAGATGCCATAACTCTAATTTGATGCTATTTTTCCTACCATTCATTTACTTTTTGACCCCTTAATCCTCCCTTTTTACCTTGACATTGTCCCTTTTACCATAATTTTCAATGAAAATTTCATACATAGTATGTAAATATATTGTTAAGTTGATGTATTTTCTATTGTTTTGGGTAAATTAGGGAGACTAAGAGCAGTTTTATTACTAATGATCATTTAACTAGTTTATATCCTATAACTCATATCTGGATCTAGTAACCCATGTCATAATTTCGTATACTAGTGTTCTTCTAGAATACAATATAAGACATGGGTTTTTCTTCTAGGTGCGTTGAGATGGTTCCATGTTCATTACATAAATTCCAAGGTAAATGGAGTGGGAAGAACTATCCTCCAGTCAAATCCACTATCAAATGATGCCAAGAGAAACATACATAGTAAGAAATGTAATCATGAGAAATAATCAAGTATATTCTTATGAATATCCATGTAATAATAATATCAATTAATTCAATTCATGGAAAATTATTCTCGAGGATCTACCAAAATTTTAAACTTTCTTTTTTTCACCTTTCACATAATCTACCTATGGGTTCAAGGAGTGTAACAGGGTATTCATTAGAGTATCCATATTTACCCTTTTGTAATGTATCCACATATATAATATAGTGATGAAACAATGTAATGTAATGATATACATATCTAGAGATAGATATATAGGGAATATCATTATGCTATTTTTATCACTAAACTAAAAATTTAATTTATTAATGCAAATTGATCAAGATGGTGCTTTGAGATAGAATTGTGTGTGTGTGTGTGTGTGTGTGATTCTCTTTTAAATTTGTAGTTATCTATAATTGTGAAGCCATTTGGGAGGGGCCCTCAGTTTGTTCAATGTTTCTCTTCATTTCATTAGCATTATAATTAATAAGTATATTTATTTTGTAGTCTATTTCTTTGAACTTCATAAAAAATGTGTTCCCTATTTAACTATTTGAAAAATTACTTTGTTTAATTGCTTATGGTAATATTCAATATGTGTTATGTTGTCTGCAATACATTGAAGACAAATATTCACTCATTTAAGGTTTAAAGACATGTTGTGCTTCTCATTTCATTGTGTGAACACATGCATTTTATCCAAGTGAAATATTGCAACCTATGCCATTGATATAACTTTGTGTTTTCCAATTCAATGATGAAATACATGTTTGTGAAGTATTATTTTATACAAAAGATTGGTTTTATTTTCAACACTTTCCTTTATGTTTTCATTTGAAATAAAATCTAATAGCCTATAGGGAAACAATTTCTTTGAATATTGGAATCAAGATCTACGTCATAACCTATTACAAAAACATTCAAGATTGTTTCTTGAATAAATATTGTCATTCAAGAATAGGAAGGAATTTATGGTTAACCATCCAATGAGAAACATATTTGTAGAACTCTTTGCCTCATTCCTATTTATTTGGATTCTAAACATATGATTTTACTATGAAACATTAGATTACATTTTAATCTTTTTTCTCCTACATTAGAAGTCCATTAATGTCCTAAACCTTCCACATACTGTGTTAGGATATCACAAGATTATGTCAAAGGATTGATAATTCGATATCTTGAATTTAAGGTAATTAAATTTATTAACAGCCTCACATTACTTCTATGAGCACATTTTCTGACATGGCCCATTTAAGGCTTCTATGAACCCATTTTCACTTCCCCCACTTGTGGAATAAAACCCCCTGCCTTTTTTTGGGCCTTATTTGTAATTGATTATAAGTTTTATATTATATATAAAATATATAATTAAATATGTTGGATTATATCTATCTCATTCATTCATATATCTACATATATATATATATATATATATATATATATATATATATATATAAAGAGAGAGAGAGAGAGAGAGATCATAACTAGAGTTGTTGCATTACTTCCCCCTTTATATTATCACAATCGTCGGTCTTATTTTATTTCCAAAAATGGAATTCATGCCTTAATTCTTCAACAACAACATACTCTTCCTTGAAAACTTACATACATGTCAGCTATATTATACCCATTTCATGTGAACTAGGTTTTCCCTACCCTAGGTAATCTCCTAGGTCTTGAAATATCTGTCAGACTGAGGATCATGCGAAAATATCCAATGTATATTAATTAAGAAATGAGAGATATTTATTACATGGGAAACATGTGGGTTTTTAGTTTTCACAATCAAATATCCATTACATCACCTAATTTTACACCTAATTACTTTGAAGCATAATCCTAAAATACTACAATGTCCAAAATCCATCCCCCACCTTAATTTTAAGGGATGTTTATGAGCCCAAGCATCGTCTTAAACTTTTCATATTTTTCTCTTCCAAGTTCTTTGGTGAATCTGTCTGCAATTTTCTCAGTCACGGAACAATGTCTTAGATGAATATTTTTGGCCTCCACATGGTATCAAATCAAATAATATTTTGTGTTGATTTGTTTTGTTCAATCATGGAATATGGGGTTGTTGGCCAACTTGATTATTGAAGTATTGTCGAGAAGTAAAGGACTTGAGTTCACTTGTTTCTCCTTCAAGTATTCAAGTATTTTCTTGAGCCACACAATTTCCTTTATCGCTTTTGCAGATGCCACATATTCTATTTATGTTGTCATATTTGTTGGAACCGGTTGTTTGCATGACCTCTAAGAGAGAACTATTGATCCTAGACTCATGAGATATCTTGAAGTTGATACTCCCTTTTCCTTGTCCCCATCAAAGTATAAATCAGAATGTGTAATAATACTAAATTCATACACCTTAGCATACTTAAATCCATAATCTTGAGTTCCCTTTAAGTATCTCAAGACTCTTTTCGCAGCAGACCAATGTCACTCACATGGTTTATTTATAAATATGGAAAGGATGCTCACAACATATGAGATATATGTCCTGGTCATAGTTAGGTAGTTGATACTTCTTACAAGTTGTCTATATTTGGTTGCATCCTCAAATCCTTTCCCTTCTCTCGACGTAAGCTTCAAGTTCTGATTCATTGGAGTGGAGAGAAGGATACAATATCCCATGCCAAAATTTTTTAGTAGTCCTCCAACATACCTTTTTTGGGAAATGAATATGTATTTTGGATTTTCATTAAATTCAATCCACAAATAGTAATGAAGATTCCTAATTCTTCCATTTCAAAACCTTTCATCAAATATTTCTTCAAGGATGAAATATAAGTTTCATTGTTTCTCATTACTAACAAGTCATATACATATACTACAATATACACAACTATTTTTCCAACCTTTTTGACAAACAAAGTTGCATCATTAAGATTTTAACGTTCAAAATTTATCTTCAAAATATGCTCGGTTAGCTTTTCATACCATGCTCATGGTGCCTTTTTTAGAACGTAAACAGATTTGATGTGATTTGATACCTTTGGTTCTTGTCTCATTACAAAAAAAACTTTAGGATGAAACATGAAAACATTTTCTTTCAAATACCGATTCAATAAAGTTGTGGTTCACATCCATCTGATGGATTTTATGTCCTTTCTATGCTTCCAAAGAGAATATAATGGTCTATATGGTCACCCATTTTGTTGTGGGAGTGAAGGTTTCCTCATAGTCAACACCTTCTTTTTGTGAAAATCGTTTTTCCATGAGCCTTTCTTTGTGCTTATCAAGTGACTTGTATGCTTTATACTTTTTTTTGAAGACCCACTTGTAGCTAATTGGTTTCTTTAGTTATGGAGGGTCCAACAACTTCCAAGTCTCATTTTTTATGAGTACATCATATTCCTTCTGCATGGATTCTTTGTAATATCCCCAAATGGATATTTTGACTAAATTTTCATAAATTCAGTTAAACCCCAAATTTTTCGTAAACTCAACATGCATTTAACAGAATATTTCCATGTAAAATAAAAATACAAGTAAATGAAAATCCATAGCACCATAATGCAGGAAATAACTCATCTTTATTATTATATAACGGGGTTACATGCCGAAATGAGAGACAACTGAGATAAATGAAATATAATTGGCCATAGGAAAATATGTTTCACTACTGCACTGTGTTGGCCTGCAAAACTAAACTGAAACACTATCCCTCGGGCAAAAACTACCACTGAAGCCACTGAAGCACCTGTTGAATATTTGAATGATCCTCGCTCCAATATCTTTGAAGGTCTGCAAAACTTATAAATGAAGTCTCCTCAGAGAGATTTGGGTTTCCGTCCAACACTCACAAATCACTCGAGGATTTTTGTCCTAGGGCTACCAATAGAGTATAGAACCAAGTTCTCAAACTTCCCATACAAGAAAGTGATCTAATATAAGATATCTCCAAATGACCTTCACTTCTCCTTTTATAGATCTCATGGATAGATATCCAATCCTCTAGAAGCATCTTATTTTATTATTTTATTATTATTCTAGAAGATTCCCCATTGACTCTATCAAAGTGACTTTAATTTAATTACATTTCACTTAAGTCACTTTTAGCCCCTTTTCCTCTAAATATTATTTTTCCTTTAATTAAATGACTAATTAAAGTCATTTTTAATTAAGGAAAATAGTATATCACCCGTGGTACTATCTCTGGCCACTATAAGTCACTTCTCGGCATCCCATTCTGAAGATATCCTCATTCTGGTTCCAATGAGCTATTACACTAAAGTGTTGTATCATGTATTCCTCCCAGAATGCCACCTTGAACGGAATTAATTGGGTTAATCCAAAAAATAACTCACTTTTCTGAAAGTTGTCGGAATGCACTGGAATGAAAGGAAAAATGTGCGAATGATGGAATATATCAAGAAAATGCCATCGGTCCTCATAGAAACTCCTCAAAACTCCTCCAAAAATCCCCTGGGCCGCTAATGACACCAACCTGCATCTGTGACATCTCTGCTCCAAACTGTGAAAGTCCATCCTAACCCTATCATAGGTGATACCAAAAAAAGGAATATTACAGACCTTCCGCCCAAATATTGCTTTCCCTAAAGCAATCCAAATATGTGGGCCACCCTATTGGCTTGATGCAAATAAGACCCAATTCCCGGATCCCATACAAACCCGTGGGTGTTGTTATGCACCTGTGTCAAGCCACCGGGAATAGACCCCTCAATGTCGGGATCCCAAATTGATCTCTAACTGTATCTGTCATCAAACAATCCTCTCGGATTCCAACACCACGATGGTCAATCATCACCCAATTCCCACGGCTCGGACTGCGTACTACCTCTAGCTATAGTTGTTACCCCATGAAGGGAAGTCTATGAGTGAGCATCAAAGCTCCACGGCTCCTGTTGTGTTGTACCTCTAACTTTATAAGTTTCCCCACAAACTACATACCAACTCATCACTTCTCTCCAATCCAACTCCCGGTCTAGGCCGAGGTCAATCCTGATCTGTGGATGTCGAGGTAGTGCTACTGAAATATTGATGGACTTTCGGTCCACAATCCATGTCCTAGTGGAATATGTAACATCTCTCTCGTCTAAGTGCTTCTACCGAAATGTACCCGGGACTAAGAATGATACTCTATCAATAAAATACCAACTCATCACCTCTCTCCAATCTAACTCCGGACTCGATTTGATGCTAACCTTCCTCTCCTAAAGTCGGGATGGAATGCTGAAGAAATATCGGCTTGTGCCCCACTGCCAATGGGAATCTATAGCATATGTCATTTATAAGGGCCCCTACTCTGATATTCTCCCTACGAAGAAGATCTTCCCATAAAGAGGGTACCAACCACTACAAGGAAAAGACCCTCTAGTGGATGTTTTTGAGGAACCCCACAGAAAAATTCCCCATACATCCGTTTCTAGCGGAGGTTACTAGAGGAGGTTGGAGGGCGGAGGGTTTTGCGGATGGTTTCCTCTCGGTGCACTTATCATTACACGTCACCCCGGTGCTCTCGAACTAAGAAAGCACCGGTGCAGACCAAAGCATTGGCGCACCGGACACCATGCACTCTGTACACACCTACCCGGTGCATCTTATTATTCTATAGCACCGGTGCGTCAAAGATATTCCACTCCAGTGCATTATAAAACACCGCGCCAAATCTAAAACAACCCGGTGCGGTAGAAAGAAATTGCACCGGTGCATCATAATACATCGCACCAAAACACAAACTGACCGGTGAATTTGTAAGAAATAGAATCGGTGCGCCTATAAACAATGCGCACTAGTAAAGGGTTAAATTAAAAATTTAAAAAAAAAAAACGGAAAAATGACCTGGATTTTTCAGTTTTCCAGTGATTCTGAGCTCTCAATTACCAGTGCGCGCCCTACCATAGAACGCACTGGTGCGCACGAGACATTGGCACACCGGATAGATTGCGCGACAAAAACACACATCCGAGGCATCCTATTACTATAACGCACCGGTGTGTCACCACTCTTCCGCATTAATGCATCATAAAACATCGCGCCAAAACAGAAACGCACCAGTGCGTTCTTATCCAAGAGCACCGGTGCACCGATAAACCACACGCACCATAATAGCGTTACATAAAAAAAAAAATTAAGGCCAAAAAACCGGTGCTTTATGAATATTCCGCACCGGTGATTTACGGATTTTCCGCCCCGGTGCATCATCAAAATTTTGCGTCGAAAGTGAAACATCTTGGTGCAGTGTTAGGGAACCGCCCTGGTACATTATAAAAAATGCGCCAAATTTGACACAGCCCGGTGCGGTTGTAGGCAAGCGTACCAGTGCGCCTGTAAAACCCTGCGCACCAGAACAAGGTTAAATAAAAAAAAAAATATTATAGCCTAAAAACTTATTTTTCACTTTCCTCAGTGCTCCAGAGCTCTCAAGCACCGATGCCATTTCCCCTTGTTTGAGCCGCCCTGACATCGGTGCTCTCATTGCACCCATTACACGCACTACTGCTCTGCATTGGCCACCACTCTCCAACTTGCATTTTGAAAAATGGTGGGCAAAATTTCGTTTGCAAAGTTTACAGCCAATATGCCTCCTCGACGGCGAAATGTACATGTATTTTTCTATTTTTTCCATAATTAATCCTTATAGCGGATTAGAAATTGAAATAACCTTAAAAAATAACCATCTAAAAAAAAAAAAATTGTCGCGCGGTGCGCCGGAGTTGTTCGGCTTGCATCGAATAGCGGTGTTGCCTGTAAAATTTATAGGCTGCACCGCCACCGGTGCTAATGGTATCTGCACCATTTTTGAGGTGGTACCCAAAGGCGCCCCAAATAATTTTAAAATAAAAATAAAATAAAATAAAAGGCGGTACGCTCATTTATCCAAGCGCACTGTTGACCACGGGAATCATAGTGCGGTACGTTGACGGAATTATTCGGCCCGGTGTATGTCAGCGCACCGCATTTTGGATTCTGAGAGGGTCAACGGTGCAGCTGGGTAAAATACTGCACCATCAGCTATGTAATTTTCATGAAGTTGGTGTGCTGACACGACTATATGTGCTAGGGTGTATATTTCAGTCAGCGCACTGTTATTCTGAACTTTGATGTAGTTAATGGTGCTTGAAAAATAGACAATTGGATCGAGGTCGGTGTGTTGTATTTCACTAGGGGCACCATGACCGGTGCTCTACATTCTTAGGATGCACCGCGACCGGTGCGTGACTATTTTTATGGCGCATCGACTTGTCTATTTGTTTTTTTTTTCAAAAAAATATATATATATGTATATTCCTAAATACATGTCTGTTTTAATAAAAACAATTATTTAATATGGCAATGATTCAGAGAGAAGAGGAAGAACAACAACAACAACAAGCTGAATAGTATGACATGATTCTCTAATGGGAGGCCCGAGAGAGGGGGAGAGATGCATACCCTCGCCCTATTACTGCAGATACCTAGGAGATCCTCAGGCAGGTAGACCTACTTCCATAAAGGTGCTTAGTGTGTTTTTGAGATATCTTATCCGCAGGTGGAATGCCCGCCGACAGGCTTTCCAGGTTGGTCCTGACCAGTGGTACACACCCACTAAGGAGGATATTTATTTTATTACAGGACTATCGAGGAGAGGGGTGGATTTTCCCTCATTCCCAGATGTGCCAGCTGGTTGTGTAGCAGGGAGTCATTTAGTTTACTCCCAGAGATACATTGGAGCACATGTACTATCTCCTTCAGAGTTTCAGGTACCTGGAGGTAAGTTACATATAGGTGCTTTTGGTAGAAAGGACATGCAGTGCCTCTCCCCTATCATTTCGACCATTTCACACAACACCATTGACGAGTAACGCATTAGTTGCTCGCTTTGATATTATGTTGATTCTTTAGTACAACAGCCATGACTTTTCAAGTGGTCCACCATTTTTTTTCGGCAATTTTGTACGACCTTAGATAGGTGTCGTGCTCATGCACAAGGGAGGGTCAACTTCCCTTTTGCTTCAGAGTTGTTTTGTTTATTTTTTGAGAGGTTTCCATAGATAAGACCTAGTTTTGTTCGACAGCCTTGTAGGCCGATGTTTGAGGCCCGGATGCACATGTGGGGGAAGATGATTTCCAAGAGGGGAGACACTTTGTTTCCAGCCAGGATATCACATGATTCACTGGACTTACTAGCCAGTGTTGACGGGCTGCATCCCTTCATTTTGGTCCCATGTCCTTATCCTGGCTTAGATTGGCGAGGGTGTCCCAACATCCTCTTCACAGCAGATGAGCCACCAGATGATAGAGGTAATATTAATGTTTTATTTATATTTATTCTAACATGTTCTTAATTAACTTGTTTTTATAAAATTGTGTAATGAAATTGTCTAATTATTGTTGTGTACTTGTATATATTTTGCAGACATTGGCTCTTTTGATGGCAAGGAGATGCCGGGTCCACCACATGATCCAGGTGTGGATCCTGATGATGACGATCAGGATATGGCTGATGTCGAGCATGATCATGATGAGGATGAGGCCAGTGCAGCAGAGAGACATGCTCCTACTCATCATGGTGCACCGGTGCCACCCTTTTCTACGCATGGTCGACCTGAGACCAGATATAGGATGGAGTTGGCCAAGCAACTCTGTGCATTGATTGTTGATGCAAGCATCAGGCCCGCTCATTACAGAGACATACAGGTCAACGATAGGCCATTACGGATGTGGAGAGGCATGCCGCGTGACATGTATGGCCTGATGCGGCATGTCATAGGAGCTACAACAGCTGTTACGCGAATCAAGAGGACTATCTATAGCTATAGGCATAGTCAAGCCACGCCACATGATGGACATGAGTCTGCGAGCAGTGACTCACATGCATCTCATGATCGTTCACCTTGTGGCATGCCTGATGAGCATGACACTCCACTCTTAGCATTTGATAGTCATCATGGAGATGAGACTGGACCATCGGCCACGTCCAGTCAACAGCCTGTCATGTTAGATATGTTCATATTGCTAGGTCATGTTAGATATGTTCATTTAATGTTTAGCTTGCAGATAGATGTGTATATGTGATCGCATGAGTTATTTGACATATTTAGATGTATATTTGATGTTTGTGTTGTGATGATCTTAATATATAATGTTAATTTGATGTTTGAATGTGTTTATTAGATGAATATGATGTTTTTAAAATGGTTATCATGATCGTGATGATGTTTATTAATTAATTTAATATTAAATGACCAGGATATTTATTAAATATTATGTCGTGATTGTAATTGTAATTTAAATTTTAATTGTATGTAAAATTGTAAAATTGTATTTGTATTTGTACTTACTGTAATTTAAACTGTAATTGTATGTAAAATATTTGTTAATGTAAAATTTTAATTGTAATTGTATATATGAAAAATTGTAAAATTCTAATTGTATGTAAAATTCTAAAATTGTAAATGTAATTGTATATAAAATTCTAAAATTGTAATTGTATTTGTAATTGTAATTTTAATTGAATTGTATGTAAAATATTTGTAAAATTGTAATTGTAATCGTAAATGTAATTCTATGTAAAATTGTAAATGTAATTGTATGTAAAATTCTAAAATTGTAATTGTATTTGTAATTGTAATTTTAATTTAATTGTATGTAAGATATTTGTAAATTTGTAATTGTAATTGTAATTGTAATTCTATGTGAAATTGTAAATGTAATTGTATGTAAAATTAAAATTGTAATTGTAATTCTAATCGTAATTCATGTATGTGAAATTAATGTAAAATTGTAATTGTAATTTTAATTCTAATTTTAATTATTGTACTTTTAATTGTAATTGTATGTAAAATATTTGTAAAATTTTAATTCTATTAATGTGAAAATTTTAATTGTATTAATGTGAAATGATTTTATTAAAATATTTAAATTTGTAAATTTGCAAATAATTGTAAAATAACAAATCTAGAATAATATGAATTTTTGTAACATAATAAAGTTTAGAAAATAATGAAAATAAATTCATGTACTTTATAATTATCATTATTTTATTATGATCTTACATACACAAAAAAAAAACTTTATACAGTCCGGTGCACCACAACTCTTCCGCACTGGTAACAAATAAACGCAAATAAAAAAAATGCAACTCTATTTTCTTTAAGTGAAAAAAAAAAGCGGCAATTTGAAAAATGGGCGGAAAAATATTTTCGAAAATATAATTTCATAAAATAATTATTTAAATACTAAACACTTTTCATTATTTCACTATTTTTGCTAAAATTTTCAGCTAGATATTTGTAGGAGACAGACCTGGAGCAAGAGAGCAGGAGGGCACTATGGAGCAGTGAAACATGTTCGAACATAAGTATTCAGACAATCAAAAACCAAACCTCTGGTGATTCAAACCATGTATCATAGAATTTGAAACCATCTTGTGATTAAATTTGATTATTTTTTTACTTTTTTTCTGCAGTTTTATCCATTTTTACCCTAAACCCTTCATTTTTTTTTTTTCCCTTTCTTCTCCATGTTTATGTGATTTCAGAATTAGGTTTTTTTATTTTATATTGACGTCCAACCCACGGTACGACTTGCATAGTCGGATCCCAATCCATTCAGCCATTGCGTGAATTTTTGAAAAAATGGATTCTTCTTTATCGGTGTGCCCTACATACTATACCGCATCCATGCTCTGTATTATACAGTGCACCACAAAAGTAATGTAGTAAAAAAAATGAAAACATTTTTTCTAAATCCGTGCACCAAATCTGAAATAGGGCACCGATGCTCCATTTAACTAGGAAAGCACCATACAATGTATTACATCGTTTTTGCGGTGCATTTATAATACCCCACGCACCATTAGGTCTATTACACTTTTTTTTGCGGTGCGTTTATAATACCCAATGCACCGTATGGTGTATTATACTATTTTGCGATGCGTTGTTAATATCCCCATGCACCGGCGGTAGTTCAGACCTCGTGAAAGGCACACCGGTACCTTGAGATTTATTTTCTACCTGAAAAGTTGAGAATTTATTTATAAATATATTAATGAATGATATGGTACAGGTTTTATATTGTAAAGAAATGTCTGACAAGAGATCAAGTAACAAAAATACTGTTACTAACGTCAAGAAAAGCAAAAAAGGAAATTTCTTTGTAAATTCTTTATAAAAAATATTATTTTTGAACTATATGTAATTTTAACTAATATGTATTGTTTACTATGTATCATGCAGAGCCACAAAATGACGAAGCTTGATATGATTATTTCTGATCTAGGACCAGAAGAGCATAAAAGTTTAATGGAAAAATTGCAAAAGGATGAATCAGGTGAATGAAAAAAATACTATCGATCCAATATGAGTTTCTTTTTTTAATTATCATTAATAATATACTTAAAATTATTAGATAACATGTGTCAAACAGTCTACTAATTCACATCTGTTTAATTTTGTACAGGGACCAACAACTTAGAAAAGGAATGTTGTTCTAAGAAAAGAAAAAAAATAGAACAAGCAAATGAAAATCAATTGCTCCTTCGCTCATCTAGAGTGGTGTTGGAAGTTAATGAAAGGGGAAAAACTTTTACAAAATTTTGAGGGGTCTAGTGGAACGAATGTATAGACGTTCTTTCCAACAAAAACAATGTGCTTCAAATGTAATATATAATCATTGAATTTTTCGATCATTAGGTACAATAAATAAACAATTTAGCATTAAAGATTAATTTTCAAGAATATTCTTGCAGAAAAGAAAAAAAATGGAACCCATTAAGCACATAAAACAGGACGACAAGGAAGAAAATGGTTGATCTCTAAGTTTGTGAGTAATTGTTACTTCCTTATAACAACTTAACTAGATTTCATTTTTGTATTTTTTAAGTTGTTTTACAAAAATCATCATTGAATGTCTTCAAACAGGCGCTAACATACAAAGAAGAACCATCAGACGAATTGAATGAAATTGGGTTAAATATGGGTTGTGAGTATATGTTGGCATATCAGAATTTAATTGTGGAATTTGTAATCATCTATCGATCTTGTTTTACTTAGCTCCGTCTATAATTAATAGAACAAAAACATCTTTTATATTAAATATATGATTTTTTATGGGGTATAAAACTTGCAGGAAACAAAGTATGGAACTACACCAACAGATGAATTTTGAAAGATGGCATGGTACATGGTTTTGAAAGAATGTGTATAATTTATGAGTCAATTGTTGCTATGGTACATCATTTTTATTTTCGATTTACATTGATGTATATTATTTAATATTGCAATTTTCATTATTCTCACCAATGTATATACAATCATTTCAATTTATTTTTATGTTTGTAGATGGAAGGTGAAGAAGAAGAAAACAATCAACGCCATGAACAAAACACTCCAAAAAATAACCCAAGTCATGGAAGTAGCTCTAGCAGTGACAACAGTTCAAGCGAAGAATGATGATCACTATGTTTGGATATCAAAGCAAGGCATTTTATTTTTTGAAATATATATGTCTGTGAAATCATACATTTTGTTTAATGTAATGGACATAGTGTCCCAATTGAAAGACAAAGGGATACTAATAACTGTCCCATTTTGTATGATAAAGATTGTCTTATATATATATATATATATATATATATATATATATATATATATATATATATATATATATATATATATATATATATATATATATATATATATGTATATATAATCGTAAAATATGTTTTAATTTATTCTATTGCGTTCTTCATTGTCGTTCTCAAATTCACTAATAAAAATTTAATTCCTCTGAATATTGTTATGAGATATATATGTGTCGACTTTCGATGAATATGAATTTTAAAAAACTACAATAATTATGATATGATATAACAAATTAATCCAAACATCACATTCAAATGCATTAATAAAAATGTAATTAATATGAATATTGTTATAATATGTGTTGACTTTTGATGAATAATGAATTTAAAACAATCACAATAATTGGACTCTCACAGGTCAATGTTTCTAAAAAATACAATATGAAAACCGCTGTGTGTCAGTAATTGTACATCGGTGCATCAATGTGTCTATACGCACCGATGTTGTTATACAATCTATGGGCACCACACAAATACCGATACCAGTTATCAATATCAGTAAGTTTGTGTGATACTGCGCACCGGGGCGTTTATGTATCTATAAGTACCAGTGCATTTTTATGATCTATGGGCACCGCACGAATACTGATACCAATTATAAATCTTAGTGCTTTTCTGTGATACAGCGCACCGGTGTGTTGATACGACCTATGGGCACTGCACAAATCCCAAGACCAATTAGAATGGCCCTGTTCGTTGTATGACCAACACTATGCCCGGTACGGTTTTACACCTAAACTTCCCAGTGCGTTGGACTGACACAGCCCCAGGGCACCGTCATCATGTACGCACCGATGCGTTAAAGGTAGAGTAGTGAACCGATGAAAAAACATCCGTAATAACCTCCGGCCGCCCATTGTTTTTTAGTTGTGTTGAATTTCCGTTAAAAGCTCTGTCAAAACTTCCGTAACCATAAACAGATGTTGTAGCAAATGTTTTTTTGACAATTTTGGCCAAGTTTATAACACTAAAAGCCTCCTTTATAACCTCTTCTAGAGGGTCTTTTCCTTGTAGTGAATTCATGATATCCCGCCAATCTAACCTGGAAAAAGAATCCAATGTAGTGACATCTGCATACGGAACACATCTAGAGTGTTGTCGCTAGCTCATACTCAACTCACGTTGCTCTGTCTTGTTTTCTAACGAGATTTGCCTATAGAGGAAGGCCCCTCTCTATATAAAAGGCCAAAGTGGGTGAGATATGTTGGAAGGCCCAACAATGTACACTTGGAGAGTGCTACTCCTTGAAAGCATTGTTTCTTTACTAACTGCATGTCCATCTATCTCCACCTCATATATGTATCGGCCCAACTATGGATTCTCCACCATATCCAACAGCTCATCCCTCACCTGATTAGGAATTTCATGCTCTTGTTGTATACTCGACTCCCGTTGAACTATCACATCAATCTCCAACATCTCATGAGGATAAATATCTGCAACTACTGCCTCCCTACTTGATTCCCATACATATGTTTCCTCCTCACCCATGGCTGACCCTAAGGCTAGCCATACATCCATCACAGACTCAATGTGAGCCTCCATATGGCTCTCTGACAAAGGACTATCATGCATGATGTGCATAGGCTCCTCCTCTGCTAACTCATGCTATGTCATATGATTCTCCAGCTGAATCATCACAAGTGACTCCTCACCCAGAGTATCTCTCGTAGAGTCCCCTGACTACTCACCCTCCACACTGGAATATAGCTCTGACCTGCTGTCATCAACTCAACATGACTGTTCTCGCTCCCCAAAAGGATCCTCATATGATCCCATGGACTCATATGACGAAGAGTCCTCATCGCGGCATACAAAAGTAATTTCCTTATGTTCTACCTCTGCCACATCATTTGCATCACTCAAGCATCAGTGATGAGGCCCCCAAGGTTCTTTGCATATGAAGCAAAGTCCCTTCCTCCTCAGCTCATTTTTGCTGCCTGATCCACCAAACTAGTGCAGCTCCTCCCTAGTCAACTGTCTCCTGAATAGCCCAATATTCTGCTCAACTAGCCCTTGGTCTAGCTCATTAGCAGCAGGTGAGACCAAGTGCTCTCTCCTCCACATGCTCAACACCCTAGTCTGGAACTCTTGGAAAATGGCCTCACAATCTCTCATACATGATGACAAGATGGATTTCATGTGTGTTATTATTGTGTCAGCATAATGTATTCTAATGTTGAATATGCATTGCAACATCTGAAGAATCAGGCCATCACATTCAAGATCAAACATGATGCAATATGTTCTGAATGAGGCCATACCTCCTAAAACCTCAAGCTTCTTCCCAAAGGTAGAGCCTGCACTGTTTTACAAATCCTGAAAGGTCCCTACCATCAATCTGAAAAATCTCCTCATAATGTCATCATTATAAGGGGTTGTAGAGGCAGTTAATCTCATGATGTTGCCTAGACAAGCTGCAACTAGAAGTTTGACCCCTCCACAAGTTTCCTCTAAGAACTTGGGTTGTATGAGAGAAAAAAATACATGGTTTTAAGACCCAAATTAATTTTCTCCCATCTAACTACTTTATTTTGGAAAGGAGTTCATCAAGTTCCTCAAGTTTGGAAACAATTCTCCATGTGATCTTCATGTGTTTCAAATCTGTCTGAAGTGCAAGGATTTTGTTCCCTATTTCTAGTTCTTTCTGTAGGTCCCTGTATTTAACCTTTTGAAGAATGGCATAAACACCCTTTGAGAAAGGTTTATTGTTATTCTTGGGTTCTTGGTCCATAAAACATTGTGGTTCAAGGCTTCAACGATTGTGTTGCAATGTGGGTTTAGGAGGTATTTTAAGAACTCCATGTTTATGGTAACAATACAAAGTTATGAAAAAAATGAAAGGTACCACAAAAACACCCTACATACATTAATACATCGCCCAGCCATGAATCGGAAATGAAATTAATGCCAACAATAATGATGCATTATTGGCATGTTGTTACATTGCTCATTTCAATACCCTGCCCCAACAGATAAACCTAGCTCTAGCAAATAATTTAGGCTCTGGAAAATAAATTGGGCTCTAGCAAAATCATTTTTGCAAAACAAGATGAATTCATCCTAGAAAATAAAGATAAAAAATGTTACCCCATATGCAAGGAAATTATGTCTACTCAGCTCTTCGCTGACTCTGGAAATTCTGCAACTGTTGGAAATGTTGTTGCTTGCTGACTTCAGACTGTCAGTTGGGCTGCTTCTACTACTTAGAACATTCCGTGATTTTGGGAAGGTGATCCTTGCCCAAAAATGAGAAAACCCAGAAATGGTTTCCTTGAATTACAACCTTCAAAATCTGACCCTTTTTCTCCTAGCTCCTATAGCTGTTGGCTGAGTAGGGACTGCGTAAATGATTTGATCCACTAATAAGAAAATTCAGGTATTTTAACCACGAACTCTACTCACAAAACCCAAAAAAACCAAGAAATGGTTTTCTCTAATTCCAACTTTCAAAATTTTCCCTTTTTTCCTAGCGCCTATAACTGCTTGCTGAGTTGGGATTGTGTACATGGGCTGATCTACTGCTCAAAAAATTTTGGGATTTTAACTACGGTCTTTTCTCAAAAATCCTAGAAAAACCTAGAAAAATATTGGGCAAATTCTTGTTGAAAAAATTTGGCCTAGCAAAATGCTCGCTAGTAGCAATTCTACACTAGCTGCTGTAATGGATTGGCCAAAACACCTCCATCCGGTGCTCCGAAAATTCTCAAAAATTACTGTCAGATAAAATCCTCAAGCCAATCCAACCAAAACCCAGAAATGGTTTGGGCAAGTCACGATCCTCCAAAATTGACCCTAATAAGCTCTACACTCTCCTAGTAGTTGCTGAATACGTTTTCTACAGAATGATCAACGAAATATTCAACAGCCTTCCAAATGTGTAGCAATTAATCCCTCCTATACTTCCTCAAGAAAAAAATCTCAAATGGTTGAGACTTTCCTCCACAACTAGGCTCAACTCTCCTCCTCTGCACTGGCCTAGAAACTACCACGCTGCTCCAAAAATAGAATATCAATCTCAGCCCTGGAGGTTTGCCTATAGCTGAAAAGCTAATGAACCTAGGTTCGCCTATATCTCTTGTAAGCTAATGAACCTTGAAACCAACAAAAAACACAAGAACTCAACAGTGTCCTCCAATAATGTCTCAGAATAATAAACCATCGATCTTGCTCTAAAATTGAGCTACAGTAAAACCCTTAAATTTCGTTTTTCCAGTAATTTGGAAAGTAAACCCTCATGCTGGAAATATCACTAGCTGTGATACCACTGTAATATCCCTAAATGGATATTTTCACTAAATTTGCATAAATTCACTTAAATCCCAATCTTTCCATAAAATCAAAATCCATTTAACAGAATATTGCCATGTAAAATAAACATACAGGTACATGCATATCCATAACACCATAATGCAGGAAATAACTCATCTTTATTATTATTTAACGGGGTTACATGTTGAAATGAGAGACAAGTGAGATAATTGAAATATAAATGTCCTCAAGAAAATCTGTCGCACTGATTCACTATGCTGGCCTGCAAAACTGAACTGTTGCACTCTCCCTCCAGCAACAAGTACCACTAAATCCACTGAAGCACTAGTTGAAGATCTAAATGATCCTCACTCCAATATCTCTGAAGCTCTGTGAAAATTTTTAATGAAGTCTCCTCAAAGAGAGTTGGGTTTCTATCCAACACTCACAAATCACTCGAGGGTTTCTGTCTTGGGGCTACCAATAGAGTAGAGAAGCAAGTTATCAAACCTCCCATACAAGAAAGTGATCTAATCCAATATGTCTCCAAATGACCTTCTCTTCTCCTTTTATAGACCTGATGGATAGATCTCCAATCCTCTAGAAGCATCTTATTTTATTATTTTATTATTGTTCTAGAAGATCCCCCATTGACTTTATCAAAGTGACTTTAATTTAATTACATTTCACTTAAGTCACTTTTGGCCCCTTTTCCTCTAAATAATATTTTTCCTTTAATTAAATGACTAATTAAAGTCATTTTTAATTAAGGAAAATAGTATATCACCCATGGTACTATCTCTGGCCACTATAAGTCACTTCTCAGCATCCCATTCTAAAGATTTCCTCATTCCAATTCCAACGAGCTATTACACTAAGGTGTTTTATCATGTATTCCTCCCATAATTCAACCTTGAGTGTAATTAATTGAGTTAAGCCCAAAAATAACTCAGCTTTCTAAAAGTTTTCGGAATGTGTCAGAATGAAAATTAATTTTTTCCGATTATGGAATATATCAAGAGAATGCCATCGGTCCTCATAGAAACTCCTCAAAAATCCTCCAAAAATCCCCTAGGCCCATTGATGACACCAACCTATATCTGTGACCTGTCTCCTTCCAACTCTGGAAGTCCATCATAACCCTATCATAGGTGATACCAAAAAAAGGAATATTACATTCTATATGTTCATTGTGAGAAGCAGCCTCTTCAAAGGAAATAGGTTTAAAGTTTGAAAAAAAAATAGTTCACAATTATATAAAGTATTTAATTCATTTATATCACCTAAATTTTCACCTCCATTGTCATCTCTTTTAGAACACCTTGTCCCAGTATTTCTGATCTCATAAGGATGGAAAATTTCAAGTGTCTTGGTCAACCACAATGGTTGTTTTGGGGAAGGACTAGATGGATCCTCTGAGGGTGTAGCATCATCAATGTTAAACTTTTCAATTTTTTTTATGACATCATCCAATTTGATGAGGCTTATGGAACTTCATCATGAGGAGGAGCTATTTCTATCTATTTCTGTAGAATGAAATTCCAAATATTAACGTAGAATTGGGTTCCCTACTTCAAGATTTGGGATATCATTATCAAATTCATGATAATTATTCATCAGATAAATCCTTTCCACAAGATCAAGATGTATGCTATCACTGGAAAATCGAACAAGAAAAATACATCATGAAATGTCAAGTAGAAGGATTTACAGGGCTAAGAAACATTATATAATCTGAAAATTTTAAAGATCTCTAAGGTCAAGAGGAAAAATTATCAAATTTCCCATAGAAATCACAATAAAATTTCACTCCACGCACATTTTTCTTCTATAGTAGCATTGGTCTCTACGACTTTCCCTCAATAAGACACGTGGTCCTGAGTATGGTGAAAGGTCACCATCCGAGACCACTTGACACACTTCAGGAAAATATTCTCCACTTGAGGCCGCCCAAGGACAACCGCCTAGAGCCATCTTGAGACCTCAAGTGAGCACACAATGGAATCAACCACAACTATTGGGTAGTGACCCACAATTGTACCAAGAGAGGGAAGAGGATTTTAATTTTTCCTATAAAATTCCACCATGAGAAGAACAAAATGAGAGCACATTGTTATGATGGCCAAATTGCCCATGAGAAAACTAGCAGTTTTTTGTCTAAGTAGCAATAGAGTGAAGGGATCCATTTGTCCACCATCCAACATCTCAATCCAAAAGGATAAGTTCACCAAGTATCTAGCATCCAATCACTTGTTCGAGGAGAAGAGAGAGGCCTACAGGCCAGCTCAAGGGGCAAGCCATCCTTGCTTTGGGTATTAGAACTCCATAGCACTAAGGACTCACTACAAGTGTGTAACATTCTACCGCTTATTTACTACCAGTGGATAAATTGAGGGGATTAGTTCTCCTTTATATTATTATATCATTTGAATCAATTGAGCTTGCGTTTATGTGTTATTTTTGTTTCGTTTCCTCTTCTTGTTTGTAGCATGCTATGTTCCATAAACTAGTTTTTCTACATGTTAGTATGTTTCCACTAACCATCTAACAACTCTTTTTTCCATGTGACCATTTCTTGTAGGTTAGCAACCACTCCTATCAAGCATCAGTGTTTTAGTACACTTGTTCACTAAACATACCAACTCAGGATTGGCGACTCCACTTATTTTTCCTCTTAAGCTAAGTGGTTGTGTTTTTGCAAAACCTCTTTTTTGCTCAAGATTGTTGCAGGACCAACTCTCCTCTTCCTCAACTTCTCTCATTCACCCTCTGTGAAGAGATTCAGTTCAGGAGATTCATGATTTTTGTGTGCAAGAAAATTGTGTGTGTTCATCATAGACAGACGTGTCGGTCCATGCGCATTCAGCTCAGACATTCACGCAGAGTCACGCACCTGTGTAGGAAAATTGTGCGCGGAAAATAGTGAACCATTTTTTCATTATTTTTATTCAATTTTTCAAGTGTAAGGTGTCTGGAAGCCTAGAATAAATCTTCCAGCACTGTGTTTTGGTGTCCCTTGACTATTAGGACATGTTTTTAGCTTCACTTTAGTTTAGATATTTGCATAGTTCTAATTTTTAGTTTATTGTCAAAAATTCACATAGTTTAATTAGAAGGTAAGTAAGTGGCTAAAATCCACCCATGCTATTAGAATGAAATTATTTAGTGATAATATACACAAAACATGTAGGTAATTAGCAAGGAGTAAGTGACCCATATCCATGCATGCTTAGCTAGTTTCCATTTTGTTTTCAAAAAATTTTGGATTAAGTTTAGTTTAAATTTTGCATTAGGAATTGGGACTAGGATCAAATTATCTAAGAAGGAAAGTAATATATGTTTCTCTTGCACCTCTTGGTGACCCCAAGCATGAATATGAACACTCGCTTTTGATATTTTTCCATCTCCCTTTATAGTCCAACATTTAGTCTAAATAGGAAAAATTGTAAGTGGCCCATTATCTACGCATCATTTACTTTTTGAAAGAAAAAATCAAAACATATTTTAATTAGGAGGGAGTGTAAAGGATCATCGCATATCTCCATCCTACAAAAAATTTTATTGTACACATTCTCACACATATTGCCCCACCATAAGCGAAGTAAACCGCCTTAAAACTGACCATAATTGAACTCTTTAAATCTCCCCACAGGGGCCAAAAGATAATTAATAGTTCAGGTTAGGACCATTGGGGGTAAGCATCCAATAAGCCGCCATGGTCAAATTAAATTATTGAAACATATAATTTTACTTTATATGGAGCTTTAAACCCATCTATCTTCCCATGGAAAATAATTCTCGAGTGCCACAGAGACCCGATTCAGAGAAATTTAAGCTTAGGCTCATTGCGTGCAGTACTATTAGGGGCTACCTGACCCATCTAGTGCTCGATAATGGTAGCTGAATACCAAGAAGCTCAAAACTCAAATACTCACGTGGGACAACGGTACTAAGTGAACAAATATAGGGCATCCTTCCCTATAGGTGATGGTGCAGGAAAACCTAGATCCTCTTTCCATTACCTTGGCCGATTCTTCGACTACTGGAAAGAATCACTAGTTCTTTCAGGACATTGGCCCCAGTACCCACCAGAAGATATATTCACAAGGCCCAGTTAGAAATGACAGTGTGAGGATGATTAGGTCTTCTAGGATTCTTAAGTATCACATGCAAAACAAAAAAAAAACCATTTTTTGATTGACTGATCACATAAGATTAATCTAAATGGAAATTAACCTTTTATTTTCTTTTTGCTTTATGTATGCGATCACTTTTTTCTTTGATGTATAATCTCTCTCCTCTCATAAAACTAAAAAATATTTCCAAAATCAAACCTAAACGACACCATAATGGACCCAACGGGACCTCTTCGATCTAGGCGCTTTTTTGACCTCCCCCCATTAGAGGGAGGAGTTCTAGGTCTTTCACCATTTAGGTGTTAAATATGGAACACATAAACCCTTATTGGTTCATCTTTTGTTGAGGCGACTTTATTTGGGAATGCCCAAGGGTCACCCAATGCAACACTAGTGGAAACCCCCTCAGGGTCACCCCACACCACTCCTCCCATGACCCCTAGAGGGCAGAGGAGTGCTACGCATTGAGGGAGCCAACAAAACACACAGTCGAGTACGTCACACACAAACCCCATACACAATTAGAATCCCGTTATTTCACAGTCTATAATGGCACTCAACACTCAGCTACCTTTCTTAGCATATTTAAACTTACCCGATCTATCAAAGTTAACAAATGACCCCATTGCACACAATCCCACTTCACCCCCCATGCCCACAAATATCCCTTTGAACATTCCAAAGTTCGAAGGGAAGCAAGCAGAAGACCCTGGAAACCATGTAATGACTTTCCACCTATGGTGTTCTTCGAACAAATTATTGATGATACTATTTGATTAAGACTATTTCAACGCACCTTAACCGTACCAGCCGTGAAATGGTATGTGGAGCAGACTTCTGCTACACATGGAACCTTTAGCGCCCTTGCTACTGAATTCCTCACATATTTCCAATTACCCATCCACCATGATTGAGAAATGGAGTTACTGACGCATTTTAGACAAGTTCTAGCCCTCCATATCTCGAACTATCTCCATGAACGGCAGCGATGTCGAAGTTTGTGTAAAGCCAAACTCGACGATCGAGTTTTATTAGACCTATTCCTAAAAACTCTCACAACATAGATTTCGAAGGATGTGTCAACTCAAGGACCTACTTATGAAGAGGATACCATTAGCAAAGCCCAACGTCTCGAGTTGATATACACTCAGTCAGGATATATTTATAACATCCTGCCTAACGCCTCGCACCTGCAAACTTATAAATAATTTCCAGGCGCGTTGAACACTACATATGGATTTATAGGCTCACTGACCCAAAATCACCTATGCAATAGTAATCTGTACCCCAGTTACGCGTATGATCCTAACCAGAACATCCTGCAACTAGGTTACCATTAGAGTCATCATGCACCTCTATAGAACATGACCAATAGGGTGTCGTCATACCATCATCAGCAAGGAGGATCATACCCTCCCGCATAGGGGACATAGTACACAGCTAGGAAGGCTGACGAAAGAGTTCCCCCCCAGCATTCATTCAAAAACCAAGGATAGGGACCTCAAGATCCCCACTCCCCATCACAAAACCCACCGATGCAAAACAACGCCCCGGTGAACTTTGTGAAACCTTCCCAGGCCCAACCGCGCCATTCATATGACCAGGAAAATACTATTCATCCTCCTAACGTGGCAAGGAAAAAGCCAAAAAAAAAAGAAGGGAAATAATGGACAAGGGGGCAATAACCAATAATTCCCTCTGATATCTCAAGCTGGGGGAAACCCCAACCAAAATCAAAACCATGAGCCAAGTAACTCCCAAGGGTAGTTACTTGTGTAATTTTTGGTAAGTATGGCCATTACACTCATCACTATCCCAAAATACCTGAGCTTAAGAAGCTTCAAGGAAACAGAGGACAAGGGGGACCTTCATAGCAAGCAATTGTAATGTAGTAGCCCTTCCCCCACCAAGGGGCGGTTAGTACCCAACAACAACAAACACCCCCCGATGATTCCAGAAATAACAACCATGAATACTATATGAATGGCAAGGAAATTTTCTTTCAAACACGAAATCAAAGTTATGATACCCCACCAAACACCAGTTTGTCAGGGGCTAGCACGAGTGCACCTACAACACCGTTGACTACAACACCGTTGACTATATTAAAAATTCCTATTGAACCTTTGCGAGAAATGGCTAAGGGACCAACAAGGAGAGCAGGACAACACTCCAAAGTGGCCCATAATTATAGCATCATGAACGATTTAGCTCAATCTCACGCTACTATCTGAGCTTTGGAAGTCCTGCAATCTTGCCCAAAGCAAAGGAAAGCCTTAATTTTTGCGTTAGGCACAATCAACCCCGTCGATTCATGCCTAATGGCTTTTAACTTAGATAAAACCACACCAGGCTTCCTTCATTGGTCACCTTCCAGATACCGGTGTCAGTCCAGAACATAACTATCCACCGATGTATCATTGAAGAGGGTGCATCCACATGCATCATGTCAAAAAGTGTTTGGCAGAAGTTAGGATCTCCCAAAATGAATCCACCATACATCATGTTCAGATCATACGATGGGCGTCATTCTACTCCTGTCAATCTCTATCAAAATTTTTGGTCTGCTTAGCCGAAAAGATAGTTCTTATAGACATTGAGATCTTGGACGCTCAACTAGATTACGATATACTCCTTCGGTGCATTTATATGTACGCCATGTCTGTCATAGCATTCTACATCTTTCGGACCATGATGTTCCCCCACGAGGACTGCATCATCATCTTCGAACAATTGACGTACCATGACAAGCGACCCCTGAAAATATTCGATGTCATTCTACCCTGTATAGACACATCTGCTAAACCACTCACACGATACCAAGAATATGGCCTTGGCTAATTCAAACCATCATCTATCCTCAGATCATTGCTAGGATATCCCCCTGTTATACCAAAATCATTTACTGATATCATAGGGGCTCTGGTGTGCAAAATGTCTACATCAAGTAGTGAAGCCATCCAGGAGACAAGAAATAGTAGTAACGAAACTGAGGCCTATGGCATGGCGTCCTCTCTATCCTACACCACCTCCCAAACTCCTTTTCTATACCCTCCACCTGGTTTTGTGTCACAACAAGTTTTGGCAACGGTAGTGTTGCCAAACATATCTTTCATAATACCAGTTTGGTACTTGGTCCCACCTGCCATGTCAGGAAGCACAGGCATCACCGCTACAGGATTAACCTCCCTCACTCTTGAGGAGGCCTCATCTGTTAAGGAAACCGCTACAACCATAGCGATTAAATAAGCTCTCATAGAAAATCTGGTTAAAACGACCAAGAAAACCCATAAAAATGGAAAAATATAGAAAACCCTATCATACCAAGGGAATTACAGCCTTGTGCAGTGTGCGACATAGTAGGCCACCCTACCTATATCTTCCTGGTGCTAGACAAATTAAAACCGCTCCTAAGCTATTAGAGAAATATTGTGATGAAAAGTTCCCATAAAAAGGAACTAGCCAGAAAAAACCAAGGCAAAGCATTGTGTACCAACCACGCATGCACTATATGTAACGATTATGGGCATTACACTAATCATTGTCCAGAAATACTGCGATATAGGGATTCCTTACATACCCTAGAACAATCATATCAAGAGGATCCCACCATACATACAAATGGAGAAGAACCTTGGGTCATATTATACCTTCAGGAGGCATGACAGTCACCAGAAAGGCTCCAGTTTGTTCCACCTTCTCCTATCCAATGTTGTGCACTTTGCGACGAACAAGATCATTTCATCACCGAATGTGCAGCCCTGGAATTGTTTCAATGATGGTATCTAGTTAATGTAGTATACCATGCCGACCTTCTAGAGATCCAACATTCGTGTCAGATATGTGGTGGAAATCACCCACTACACCATTGTCATTACATCTCTCAATTTTTCTTAGCACTAACCACTTTACGCATGGCCATTATTCACCTCTCCCTAGAAGATGGTTCAAATACAGAATCCATGGATAGCTCGACAACACAGGAGGATGTCACAAGTAGGTCCATTCTCTTTCTATAAGTAGAAAATCAGTCGGTCGGGGAGCCCTTAGTCACCCCCATCCGCCCTCCACAGAGAAGACCAACTTGTGCGTTGTGCAACACATGCAACCATTCGGTCACCAAATTCCCAGAACTATAATCGTGACACAGATGGTTCCCAATCACTTTATCAACTGAGCAGGAAGGGAATACCCAAGAAAGACACTTGTCTAGTGTGTCAAGGCAACCATCATGCTCAGCACTATACTTATATCCCTTGAGTGTGCTCACTAATTGACATCATTCATTCATTGGAAACACAGCACTGGGAGATCATCAATCCAGAGATTAGAGAACCTAATGTAAGGCAGATTTCCTCCAGGAAACCTACCACATTTCAATACCAAATTATTGGGTGAGTAAAAAAGAAGCATCGACCTAAAAGGACCCATGTCCAGTCTAGGGCAGCATGTAGACTATGCGATAGACTCAACCACCAGGTCAATCAGTGTAAATAACTGAAGCACCTAATGAGAAACTTTCACATGTTCTCCCCTATCCCTCAGAAACATCTCTCTAACCAAGAGAATATCACACACTGCTATTGCAGGATATATTCACATTTCCACCATAAAATAAATTGTGAGCACCTCCCGAGGCTTCGAGTGGAAAGAGAAGCATTAATTCTACACTCCCCTAGAGATCTTGACCTCCCAAAACCAAAAACTCGAAGATGGAAGCAACATAATCTCTCCCCTACACCTGATCCTTTCCAAGAATCCACTTCAGGGACGAAGAGTAGTTTTGGTTTGCACACCATCTACTTGATAGGCACAGTGATACCGTGCACCATTATTACTGGAAAAAACCACAAAATAGTGGCATGTCCATTAATGGAAATATTAAGGCACCTCTGCACCAAGCACAACTTTCATATCCTAGAAAGTGCCAATACTCTTAGTACGCCTTATGAGGAACCTAGAATTGCTCTCACACAAGCCGCCATGATGGAAATTACTCCCCCACCAAACGCCAATGACATGATACGTCATACACAATTCATATAATTCTGTATCTGAACCATGGCTCGAGCTGTCTACTCATCAGTCATAGGTGTTGATTCAACTGCAACTACAAGAGTAGTTGTACCAACGACGATGGAAACCCAATTTATCTGTACCCTGTCAACTGCATTTGGCTCTGTTAGGAATGTGTTATATTCTTTCCACGATTAATCGCATGCGGAGGGGGAGGGGTGCGAGATCCCCTTGTATGTTGTGCCGAGTGCAGCAGAGGGGTGACAGGGGGGCGGTAGGCCCCCCTGTTCTGTTGGAAATATTGTCATTGATGGCAAAGGATGTCGCAGAGGAAAAAATCATTTACAAGAGCAGTATGCAAAGGCATGGGCAACGAAGAAGAACAGAGGAAGAATGTATTTACAGAGACAAGCAGTGAATTGAAGGAGAGTTGTCCAAAGACAGGGTTGATTTGAATTGACGGATATTAGAATCCCTGCGGAAGTTAATTCATGTATAAATATAATGATGGAGGAGAAAGAAAATCTATGTATGGTTGAGTTTTGGTGATACTCTGTTAGGTGGAAAATACCCAGAGCAATTGGGGTATTGATTGGTCCCTTTCTCATACTAAATTCCCTGCAACTCTGTGTCATGATCTATGGATAGATTCGTGTTTCTGTATAATATTTCGGGGTGCTAAGGCCACGGTACAGTGAGCTTCGAACGGGTGCTGTGTGTACAGGGCACATTATATAAATTATATATAACTCGAGTTTTATTAACATAATCATGGGGAAAGAACAATTAAATCAAAGTTTTACGGAACCTGGGGTACGGAGTGATTGGACGGTTGATCACTGTTTAAAAACTGCGAATGGATTTGCGAAAGAGGATTTTTCATATCGCACCGCTTTTGCGGGATAAGCGATATTCAAGAGTTTGGCTCCGATTCCATAAATCAAGCGACACGCGTCCCTGTACGATTCTACAAAACCACTTTTTACTGTGCGCCATCGCGCATTATAATTCGACCCAGGACGCCCAGCGATATTGTTGAGCATCGCTGATCTAGGACGGGGTCATCGAACGGTCGTCATTTGTTAAAGATGCGCGAAGATTAACACAGGTACGACGGGCCATCGCACGATAACGATTGGTATCGGAGGTTGAGCAATATGCATATACACCATTGATCTGGAAGCTTTCTAATCTAACGGTGATCGGACGCTGGACGTGTGAGAAGTTTACCTATGGTACCATGCACGTATTTGATTGGCTGTTGAATATATTTATGGGCCCGGGGTCAAAGGTTTACCATATTATTTGGAGGGGTTAAAAATACGAAGGGTTAACTTTAATCCTAAAGTTCGGTTCAAAATTGTAAATATATTTATTTATCAATTTTTAAAGTGATAAATAAATCATAGAGAAACGAAAGGGTGCTAAAAGGAGATACCGTCCAGGAATACCATTAGTAATTGAATAGTTTTGACCCATGGTTTTAATAAAGGCGAAAACTGTATAAGGTGATGAGAATTATGAAGAAGGGTGTGCATTGTAAGGGTTGTGAATAAAAATTTCTCAAAAGGAATATCTAGATGGGCGAGCTCTGTTCTTAACTGAAAAATCTGAAACTATGATGCACCCATGAATATAATGATCTGACGATGATGAATCTCTGATGTTTGAATGACGGACGAAATCATGAAGATGAGAATGTAAAGAAAATAAATACATCTATGGATCGGCAAGATATGTCGTATGGAAACTGACGAAACATGGTCTGCAGTGGAGCTGAGGGTCGAAGCCTTCAGAGAGGGGGTTGTAGCTCCCTTCCAGTAGTAGCTGGTAAACGAGAGAAGGTTGTAGCCTTCTGCAGGTGGGTGCCTGCGTGCTGGTATAAGTCTGCACCAGCATACATTGTAAGAAGTTTTCTCTATAATAAATATTGAAGACTGAGATTACAGCAGCGGTGGTTTTCTCCCGAATTGGGTTTCCACCTTAAATCCTGTGTTCATATGTGTTGTTGGTTGGTTTTGCTATTTCTGTTCATGTTTGATGCTATCTGATGCAATAAGTAAAGACATAATAAGATATCTGAACATACATGTTGGATGCAATACTGTAACATAAGGTTTTAAGAAAAATAAAAGAAAAAAAAATAGTTCTGTCCTAAATACTAATTCACCCCCCCCCCCTTCTCAGTATTTTTCCTACAATTAGTATCAGAGCGGGTCCTTCTGAAAAATCTTAGCCGCTAGAAGGAATATCAAGCAAGATGAGCAATCAAGATGGAATAGCATCTATCAGGCCTCCGCTCTTTAATGGAAACAATTTAATCTTCTGGAAAACAAGGATGAGATCCTATCTTCAGTCTCCTTAGCAGAGGTATGGGCAATTATTGAACAAGGATATCAATATCTAGTTGCAATACCAACAGATCCGACGGAAAGAAAGAATTATGAAACAAATGTAAAGGCGATCAATGCTCTATTGGGAAGTCTAACTGAATCATAATTCGTCAAAGCCATGCAGCTGAATACAGTCAAAAAAATATGGGACAAAATTATTCTAAGTTATGAAGGTGATGCAAAGATAAAAAGTGCTAAACTCCAAACTCTCAGAATTCAATATGAGAATCTAAAAATGGATAATGAGGAGAGCATTGCCAATTTCTTTTTACTTGATGATATTTTAAATCGTATGAGAAATCTGGGAGAAACAATAACCAAATCTACCTTGGTTGAGAAAGTCTTAAGATCACTAACAACAAAATTTTAGTCAAAAGTATCTGCTTTTGAAGAAAAGAAGGATCTTCAAAATCTTACTGTGGTGCAACTTCATGGCATACTAACTGCATATGAAATGAGAAGAGGAGGACCATCATAATTCAAAGAAGCAGTCTTTAGAACCTCTACAAAAGGGAAGGAAGTACAAAAACCAGAAGGATCAGGATATATCTCAGAAGAAGATGAGATAAACTTTGTAAAGAAACTTCAACTTGGCACAGGACAGTTCAGAGGTAAGCTTCATTTCAAATGTTTTGATTGTGGAAGAGTTGGTCATTATGCTGCTAAGTGTCCTTATAAAGAAACACATAAAAAGGGGAAGGAAGTAGAAAAAAGGAATAAGAATCGTTTCAGCACTAGAAAGAGTTACTATACTCATGAAGATAGTGATGGGTTATCTGATAGTGAGGAAGAATGTGAACAAGATCTTAGACTTCTCATGGCATTTGAAAAAGAATCTAGAGAAGAAAAGGATACCTTTGTGGATGCTCTAGAAGACAGTGATTTTCTTAATGAAAACAATAAACTCAAAATTTGTTTAGAAGAAAGTAAAATAACCGTAGAAACTCTAAAAAATCAGCTTGAAGAAAAGGAGAAACACAATAAGAAATTACAGTGTGAAGTAGTAAGCCTAAGAAAAGAACTTGAGAAAGTAAAGACTCTGAATCTTAGATTTGCTAAAGGATCTGAAACCTTAGATGAGATTATCAAGGTTCAACGTTCTCCTCTTATAAAGACAGGTCTTGGATATATCAGAGAATCTTCTCAAGCTTCAACACCAAATTATCTAAAGGTAGTTACAGCTGGGTTACAACACGCTGCCACACAGCAAGGAAATAAAGAATATTTACAGGTAAAGCATGATCATCTCAATTCAAAGAACACTAACAGGAATGTCTTTCAAAGAAAAACCAATCAACAAGTAAATTCATATAGAAGATTTTATGATCGCAGAAATTTCTTCTTCAATGGAAAATGTTTCTCATGTCATAATTTTGGTCATAAAGCTGTTCAATGTGTTTCATATAAAACCATCATGACAAGAGAAGCAAGAAAGAAAAGGATTGATATTGAAACAAAGAAGAATACTTATAACAATTTTTCTCCTCTTTAAAATGAAGTTGAATGTGCTTATTGCAATAACTTTGGCCATGAAGAATCTGAATGCAGGAGTAAAGTTCAGTCAAAAGAACATGTTTCTTCAAGTTCCAAAGTATGGAAAAAGAAGGAATTACAGGTTGAAAACTATGGCATAGTGTTATTTGCAGAAGATGAAGAAAACCAATGGTACATTGATAGTGGATGCTCAAGACACATGACAGGTGATAAAGACAAACTTCTTGCATATAGTGCTTTAGAAAAAGAAAAAAATGTTACATTTGGAAATGATACTCCTGCGGTCATTAAGGGAAAAGGGTCTGTGTTTCTAAAATAAAAAGTGAAAGCCAATGAAGTCATGTATGTGGATGGACTAAAGCATAACTTGTTAAGTGTAAGTCAAATGTGTGATCAAGGAACTGAAGTTGTCTTTAGTTCAAAAGAATGTGTGGTACGTGATCTTGATACAGGTAAAGCAATTATAAAAGGAAAAATAACTCCAAACAACCTGTATATATTAAAGAATCCCAAAGAGCATTATTATTTGAGTAAATTTTCAGAAAATTGGCTATGGCATAGAAGGCTGGGGCATCTGAGCTTCTCTCAAATCAACAAATCAAGTAGACTTAAAGTTGTTCGTGATCTTCCCAATATTACTATACCTGAAAATATCATATGCAAATCTTGCCAATTCGGCAAGCAAACCAGGGTACAATTTAATGCCAAGGAAGGATCATCAAGTAAGCCTCTTGAACTCATTCATACTGACATATGTGGACCTATGAGGAAAAATTCACCACGAGGTGAAGAATACTATATCCTATTCATTGATGATTTCTCTAGAATGTGTTGGATTGGGCTGCTTAAACACAAAGATGAAGCATTTGAGAAATTTCATATCTTCAAAGCACTAGTTGAGAATGAATTAGATCTAAAAATCAAGTGTCTCAGATCTGATCGAGGAGGAGAATATACATCCAATGAATTCCTTGAATTTTGTGAACAACACGGCATAAAAGACAGTTTTCTGTAGCTGGCACTCCACAACAGAATGGTGTTGCAGAAAGAATGAACAGAACAGTTCAACAAATGGCTAGAGCTATACTTGATGATTCTGGAACGCCTGACACATTTTGGGGAGAAGCAGCACATACTGCAGTAAACATTCTCAACAAAGCACATGTTCGTGTAAATAGTGATAAAACTCCATATGAACTCTGGTATGGTAATCCTCCCACTATAAAGCATTTTAGAATTTTTGGGAGCAAATTCTTTATCAAGAATAATGATGAAAAACTTGGCAAGTTTGAACCCAGAGTAGATGAAGGAATATTTCTTGGTTACTCCTCTAGGAGTAGGGCATATAAATGTTACAATAAAAGACTTCGGAAGATTGTTGAATGTATTGATGTTGTTATTGATGAGTCTCCTGCAGCTCCAAAAGAAGAAAAGGAAATAACAAATGAAGATGATGATGACACATATCCTTCTACATCAAATAGTAATGATACAAACAGTGAACCCAGTGAAGAACCCGAACAGGATTTGTCTGAAAAGGCTCCATCTAGATATGTTCAAAAGAATCATCCAGAATCTCAAATTCTGGGAGAAAAGGGATCAGGTGTACAAACAAGAAGGAATCTTATAGGATCTTCTAGCAATCTGGCATTTCTGTCCACTATTGAACCTCACAGTGTCAGTCAAGCTAGCAAAGATGAATGTTGGATTCAAGCCATGAATGAAGAGCTTGATCAAATTGAAAAGAATCACACTTGGGAATTAGTACCAAGGCCTCATGACAAAAATTTCATTGGAACTAAATGGATATTCAAAAACAAGTTAAATGAAAATGGGGATGTTATAAGAAATAAAGCTAGACTTGTGTGCAAAGGGTATGCTCAACAAAAAGGTATAGACTTTGAAGAAACCTTTGCTCTTGTAGCCAGACTTGAAGCCATAAGAATGTTTCTTGCTTTTTCAAGCTTCCAACAAATCAAAGTTTATCAAATGGATGTTAAATCGGCTTTTCTCAATGGTGATCTAGAAGAAGAAGTCTATATAGAACAACCAGAAGGATTCATTTTGGGAAATGATAAAAAACTTGTTCGTAGACTTAAAAAGGCTCTATATGGTCTCAAACAAGCTCCAAGGGCATGGTACTATCGTCTTGACAAATATATTCATCAACAAGGATTTTCAAAAGGGTCTGCTGATAGCAACTTATATACAAAAACTGAAAATGACAGACTATTGATTGTGGTTGTATATGTTGATGATATCATTTTTGGAAGTAATGAAGAGTCTATGAGTCAGAAATTTGCTTCTGATATGCAGCAAGAATTTGAAATGTCTTTACTAGGGGAACTAACATTTTTTCTTGGCTTGCAAGTGCAACAAGCAACAGATGGCATATTCTTATCACAAGAAAAATACCTCAAGCAGATCTTAAAGAAGTATGGCATGGAAGATTGCAAACCTGTAAGTACACCAATGATAACCGGATGTAATCTCAGTTCTAATGATGATTCCCCCACGGTGAATCAACCAGAATACAAATCTATGATAGGAAGTCTACTTTATCTCACTGGGACAAGACCAGACATCATGCATGCAGTTGGTATTGTTGGACGATTCCAAGCTAATCCAAAGGAGTCTCATCTTCAAGCTGTGAAAATAATATTCAAATATCTACAAGGAACTCAAGACTTTGGACTATGGTATCCAAAGAATGTTGATCTTACTCTTCATGCATACACTGATGCAGATTGGGCTGGAAGTGTTGATGATCGGAAAAGCACTAGTGGTGGTGCATTCTATATGGGGCCTCGGTTAGTATCTTGGTTCAGTAAGAAGCAAAGCTCCATTGCCTTATCTATAGCAGAAGCAGAATATGTGGCTGCTGCATCATGTTGCACTCAACTTCTCTGGATGATGCAAACCCTAAAAGACTTTCAAATCAAATGTTCACCTCCTATCTCCATTATGTGTGATAATACAAGTGCTATCAGTATCTCAAAGAATCATGTTATGCATTCCAAGACCAAGCACATTCCCATCAAATATCACTTCTTACGTGAACAAGTGCTTGAACAAAAGGTGAAATTGGAGTATGTCTCCTCCAAAGAACAAGTTGCTGATATATTTACCAAACCTCTACCCAGGGAAGCGTTTGAATATCTCAGACAAAAACTGGGAGTAGTCTCTGCCATGCAGAGGATCAGGTCTACTTAAATTCAGAATATCAAACTGGTTGTGAGGTGCTGTTAGGCATCCTTGAATGCACAAGCTAAGGAGGAGCATTGGTCATATGAAAGGGCTGCACTGTTGGCATTTATAAGTCATCTTGTTATTTTATAAAGATGCAGCATGATCTCAGGGGGAGCATGGTATTGTCAACTCATTTCCATTGATGTCAAAGGGGGAGGAAAAGCAAAGCAACAAAGGGTTCCTATAAGATTTTCAGAGGACGAGTATTGCCATCAATGCCAAAGGGGGAGATTGTTGGAAATATTTTCATTGATGGCAAAGGATGTCGCAGAGGAAAAATGCATTTACAAGAGCAGTATGCAAAGGCATGGGCAATGAAGAAGAACAGAGGAAGAATGTATTTACAGAGACAAGCAGTGAATTGAAGGAGAGTTGTCCAAAGACAGGGTTGATTTGAATTGACGGATATTAGAATCCTTGCGGAAGTTAATTCATGTATAAATATAATGATGGAGGAGAAAGAAAATCTGTGTATGGTTGAGTTTCGGTGATACTCTGTTAGGTGGAAAATACCCAGAGCAATTGGGGTATTGATTGGTCCCTTTCTCGTACGAAATTCCCTACAACTCTATGTTATGATCTATGGATAGATTCGTGTTTCTGTATAAGATTTCGGGGTGCTAAGGCCATAGTACAGTGAGCTTCGAACGGGTGCTGTGTGTACAGGGCACATTATATAAATTATATATAACCCGAGTTTTATTAACATAATCACGGGGAAAGAACAATTAAATCAAAGTTTTACGGAACCTAGGGTACGGAGTGATTGGACGGTTGATCACTGTTTAAAAACCGCAAATGTATTTGTGAAAGCAGATTGTTCATATCGCACCGCTTTTGTGGGATAAGCGGTATTCAAGAGTTTGGCTCTGATTCCATAAATCAAGCGACACGCATCCCTATACGATTCTACAAAACCACTTTTTACTGTGCGCCATCGCGCATTATAATTCGACCCAGGACGCCCAGCGATATCGTTGAACGTCGTTGATCTGGGAAGGGGTCATCGAACGGTCGTCATTTGTTAAAGATGCGTGAAGATTAACACAAGTATGACGGATCATCGCACAATAACAATCGGTATCGGAGGTCGAGCAATATGCATATACGTCGTTGATCTGGAAGCTTGCTAATCTAACAGTGATCGGAAGCTGGAAGTGCGCGAAGTTTACCTATGGTACCATGTGCGTATTTGATTTTTTGTTGACTATATTTGTGGGCCCGAGGTCAAAGGTTTACCATATTATTTGGAGGGGTTAAAAATACGAAGGGTTAACTTTAATCCTAAAGTTCTGTTCAAAATTGTAAATATATTTATTTATCAATTTTTAAAGTGATAAATAAATCATAGAGATACGAAAGGGTGCTAAAAGGAGATACCGTCCAGGAATACCATTAGTAATTGAATAGTTTTGACCCATGGTTTTAATAAAGGCGAAAACTATATAAGGTGATGAGAATTATGAAGAAGGGTGTGCATTGTAAGGGTTGTGAATAAAAATTTCTCAAAAGGAATATCTGGATGGTCGAGCTCTGTTCTTAACTGAAAAATCTGAAACTACGATGCACCCAGGAATATAATGATCTGACGATGATGAATCTCTAATGTTTGAATGACGGATGAAATCATGAAGATGAGAATATAAAGAAAATAAATACATCTAGGGATCAACAAGATATGTCGTATGGAAACTGATGAAACGTGGTCTGCAGTGGAGCTGAGGGTCGAAGCCTTCAGAGAGGGGGTTGTAGCTCCCTTCTAGTAGTAGCTGGTAAACGAGAGAAGGTTGTAGCCTTCTGCAGGTGGGTGCCTACGTGCTGGTATAAGTCTGCACCAGCATACATTGTAAGAAGTTTTCTCTATAATAAATATTGAAGACTAAGATTATAGCAGCAGTGGTTTTCTCCCGAATTGGGTTTCCACCTTAAATCCTGTGTTCATATGTGTTGTTGGTTGGTTCTACTATTTATGTTCATGTTTGATGCTATCTGATGCAATAAGTAAAGACATAATAAGATATCTGAACATACATGTTGGATGCAGTACTGTAACATAAGGTTTTAAGAAAAGGAAAAGAAAAAAAATTAGCTATGTCCTAAATACTGATTCACCCCCCCCCCCTTTCTCAGTATTTTTCCTACATGTTCGGGGTCTAGGGTAGCGCCCTGGGAAAAATTTTTGGGACCCTATTTTTCGGTGGGTGGACCCGCCCATGGTTTTGTGCATGGGTTTGCACATGGTTTTGGGGCATGATGGTTTTTGACCCATGATATTTTGTAGATCCGATCAAGGGAAATACATTTATGTTCTAATCCAAGGTTAATGGATTGGGGTTTATGAATGATTCGGCATGTATATATATGTGTCGTAACACTGAAAGGAATATAATGAAAAATCAAGTTGGTAGTGTCGATTTGGGATCCAGAGGAAAATATCTGTATATATCTATTTTATGTTTTCTTTTATCGCTATTTTTTATTTTCTATTTTTAACATTCATTTGCCGATATTTTCTATACAGGGTTAAAACCTACATTTGGTATCAGATTTGTTTCTGGATTCAAGGGGATGCGTTTGCTCCTAAGGGGTTTTTTTCTCGGGCCTGTGGTAGACCCTGTTCAGCGAGAGATCTCTGTGATCGATTCTTGTGGTGAAAGTAGATGGAGAGAAGTGGAAAGATAAAGATTGACAAATTTAATGGTTAGAGTTTTGAGTTGTGGAAGCTAAAGATGGAGGATATACTTGTGGATAAAGATTAGTGGATCACCATAGATCCATGTACTAAACCAACGACAATGTCAGATGAAGACTGGAAGAAGTTGGATCAGAAGGCAAAGAGCACAATACAATTGTGTGTCTTAGATTCAATATTGTTGAATGTATCTAGGGAAGCTACGGTGAAGACTTTGTGGGACAAGCTAGGGACTTTGTACCAATCTAAGTCTCTGGTGAATAAATTGTGCCTACAGAAAAAGTTGTATAACCTGAGGTTGAAGGATGGAGACTTGGTGACAGAGCATCTCAACGCCTTCAATACTGTGGTAAGTTAGTTGTAATCTACTGATATTAAAATCTTAGATGAAGATAAGTGCATCAGTTTGTTGTGCTCTCTACCAGATTCATGGGATAGTCGGGTTATTGCAATAGGTAGCAATACAATGACCTTGAATTTTGATGAAATTGTCTCAGACTTGCTGTCAGAGGAAATGAGACAGAGAAATATGGAGGGCCGGAATGGAGATGCCTTATCTATACGAGGAAGGTCCTAGAACAGAAAGAAAAAGAATTTTTTGAGTGGGAGATCTAAATCTAGAGGGAGATATAAATCTCCATGAAAGATTGTAACGGTGTGCTGGAAATGCAGAAAAGAAGGGCACTACAAAAAGGACTGCAGATCTAAAGCTCCTGAGAAAGGAAGGATCTGATGATGCTCCTTTTGCAAAGGAAAAATCCACCTCAGATGAAGTTTGGGATGTGTATTTGGCTTATTCTTCAAATACACATGTAGATCATGAGGCATGGTTGATTGACTCAAGTGCATCCTTTCACTTCACTCCCCATAGGGAGTGGTTCTGCGAGTATGAGAAGTATGATGGTGGTGATGTATTCTTAGGGGATGATAGGAAGGATAGAATCGTCGGACGTGGAAAATTCAAAATGAAGCTTCAAGGTGGAAGGATTAGAACACTTCCTGGTGTTTTGCATATTCTTGCATCGACCAAAAATCTGATTTTTGTATGAAATATGGATGATGAAGGTGTAAAATCAATGTTCGGGAAAGATACCTAGAAGATGGTTCGGGAAGAACTGGTATTAATGCGGGGAGTTTGGATTGGAACTTTGTACAAGCTTCAAGGTAGAATTTTTATTGATGGGTGCAATAGTTCTCTGGTTCCTGAAAGTGGAGTGGAAAGCCTAGAGGTCTCTGGAGAAAAGACCATGCTATGGTATGAAAGGCTTGGACATATTGGAGAGAAGGGGCTTCGGATACTGCATGGAAATGGTATGGTATAATTTTTGTCAAATTTCTCTCTAGATTTCGATTTTTGTGAACATTATTTATATGGGAAGCAAAATTAGGTGATTTTTCCTTCTGGTGCTAAGAGGGCGAACAAGATATTAGAGCTTGTCCACAATGATGTGTTTGGACCTGTGTCGGCTCCATCACTGGCTGAGTTTGTGTACTATGTTTCATTCATAGATTACTTCTCAAGGAATACATGGATATATTTATTGAGGAAGAAATCTAAAGTCTTTGATAGATTTAAAGAATTTAAGGCTCTAGTGGAAAACCAGACAGAGAAGAAAATAAAGGTTCTAAGGACAGATAATGGTGGAGAGTTCTTTAAGAAGGAATTTGAATATTTCTGTAAGAAGTGTGGTATAGCATGGCAGAATACTACTCCATACGCACCTCAAAAAAATGGATTTGCAGAAAGAATGAACAGAACACTGATGGAAAAGGCAAGAAACATGCTCAGTGGTACCGGGTTAGGACAAGAATTCTGGGCAGAGGTAGTGGAGACTGCATGCTACCTGGTTAATAGAACACCTTCATCAACGTTGGAGGATAAGAATCCACATGAGGTATGAACTGGTAAGAAAAACTCTCTTTCACATCTGAGGGTATTTGGATGTGATGCATATATACATGTTCCAAAGGAGAAAAGGACCAAGTTAGATAATAAATATGAAAGGTGCATCTTTATGTAATATCCCTAAAATAGGGAAAATCAACAAGGTTGGGATTATATTATGATATCCCAATATTGTAGATCTAGCAATATTAAAACAAAATATGAGGATTGCAACTAAGTAAACAATAAATCTAAATACACATCAGAATCTGCAGAAATAGTTGAGCCATTTTATTAATATTTGGAGGTGCAAAATGCAAATACAACAATGCTCAAAATATGAGACACTCAAGCCAAAAAATTAGCCTAGAATGACCCTGCAATCATATCCCAAGAGGGACTGCGTAATTGCTGCTCTGCTGGAAGGTATACTGCGTTGTCCCTGCTACAGATGTAGTGACTGCAACTGCCTGTAAGATAGAAAGTCAGATCTAGGCAGAATGGGAGCTCCGATGATGCTGAAATTGTAGATTTGGGCTCTACGATGGATTCTCAAGATAACCTTGGAAGGATTTCTTAGATCTGTAAGTCTAAGACAACCTTATCCCTAGGGCTCCCTAAATATGCTACTAGGAATACAAATCTGAAGCTAGATCTGATAATATGATGGCTGCAATGATGTACAATGAGATCTAAGCAAGAAGGGTTGATCCCTTCTCTATATCCTTGGGCTAAAATCTCAAGATGTAGCTCCTCCAATATCCTCCATTGAAAATAGCTGCAGAGTGAACAGCAGCTTCAGAAAACTGTGCTGTGAGAGAGGGAGGCTCCTTTCCCCCTAGGAAAATATGTCAAATCATCTCTGGGGTGATGGCAACAATAGATAAAATGTGAGGAGGTTATCCCTCACAAGATTTCCAGCTGAAAATTCCTTCCTCCAATAGATCTTCAAGACTGAACTACACAATCCTTGAAGGGATTGCTGCAACAAGGAGGCAAAACCCCAAGGCCTGAATGCCGGATATATATTTGATGCTCTTGGAAGACTGAAAATGAAGAAAAAGTGGTAGGATGAATCCTCCACTAGTTTCATAGTTGAATGCTATAAACAACCTCCTGAAGATGGCACCAATGCCTGATATGGAATGAAGAACAATCCTCTTTCCAAATCTACTCAAGAGAAGAGGTGGGATTCCTGCCCGGGAACACCCTGAAAGCTCTGCTAAACAGCACAAGCTTGCATAGAAATGTCCTAAGACAAATCTAGATCTAAAGAGATCAAGAAATGACTAATCCAAATCATGCCTTCCATTGTGCCTTCACCTCCATTATATGCATGAGCCTTCTATAGCCTAGGCGCACTCCAATACTGCGCTGTACATGTGGACAAAGTCCCCATGTTTGACTACATTGTTGATCCATGCCCTCCATCTTGTTCACATGGTGATCACCCTCTCCATCATGCATGCATCAAATGCACCACTTCCTCCACTACCTTATCATGATTGATCTCCTTTGAATGTATCATGATCTCAGTTGACCTTATCAAAGATCCATGTGATTTAATATTTAATATACATGATCTTCTTTGACTATTTCACCCTCTATAATCTATCTCACAAATGAGACATGATCTCCATTAATGGAGTTGATCCACTACTCCATGATTCTAGATATAGATCAAAAATGTCCACATACACACATAAAAGTGGATCTTATTCATATTTGGGATTTTTGGGTCCCTCCACCCTTTTATTTACTTAATTTATTAAAAATATCAAGGACTCTAATATTCCCAATGTGATGTTCAAATTTGTGTATATAACAGTCCCCCCTGGCAAAATGTTGCTTGTCCTCAAGCAACAGAAAAGGTAGATGCACCAGCCATCTATTCCCCTCTAAATGGCATTCACATAAATAAGGCCTCTTCCTTTTGCTGCAATATATTATGCATGTTTGGTTCCATAGTTGTCTTTCAGAAATATATGAGATGACTTCCAACTGTATGGTTAGATGTCCTCCTCCCACCATGAAGCACAAAGTGACAATCATATGATATCCAACATCATCATAAGTACATGAGAGACATAAAATAAAGTAGCTTTTTCCACAAAGGAAAAGCTTCATCATACAATACATTCCTTCATCCCATGTTCCATGAATTTGATTGAGCATTGTTATGCCCTCATTGTTTACCCTGTTGGCCTTAGTGGATCCAAACTTCATCATTTCAAAGTTATGCAAAATAAGAAGGGAAGGAGTAACATGGGTAGACAAAGGTGTCAAACCATATTCTCCTAACAATAACCACTAGAGTAAGGCCCTTTGTTGCCACCCTCCATTTCCTCCATGTAAGATGGATAAGCCAAACTCCCCCAACCACAACCAAAATGAACATTCCTTCCTTTGCTGCATTTTATCTTTGATGTTCAAGGCATGAATCAGAAAATTATGAGCTATTGGGTGGTAACAGTACTCACCCAAGAGCAGCCAGTGCAACCATGCCTCCCTCTTCATTTCATATGTGGTTTTCAAGGCATGGATCAGGAAAAAAGGAGCCTTTGGAGAGTGACAGAAATCTCCCAATGGCAACCAACATAACCAAGAATGCTGACCCATACAAATCTACAAGTGGTCATGCAACCCCTTGCTTATCATCCTTACCCATTCACTCCAATGTGGATGATGAATGAGGTACTGCATAATCATGGTATCCTCCCTTTGTAGAATACCATCCTACGCAAACAGTTGAAGGACTTTGCACTCCATGAAATTTTGAAATGCACCTCTCATGAGATCTCTTAATGAGATTCTCCTTTCATCAAAGGCCTTCCAAAACCAATGAAGTTTTGGATCTACTGCAGATAGAAGTTTCTCTTTGAGCTGCGAGCTGCTCATTGAGAAAGGGTCGTCTAGAAAGGAGAAAATGTTTATCAGCTCAAGATGTCTACCATTTGTCATCTTCACCTTCATTGCTTCATGAGTGAAGCTACCTTTTGAATGCTCCAAGAATGATTTTTTCCTTTCTTTGTCACAGCCACTAAGTGACAGTGCTGTAGATCTGAAAGGTAATACATGCACTGCTCCAAAGCAGGGTACAACACTGATCTCATAATCAGTCATTGTACATAGGATAATGTTAATCCCATTTTCTGAAACTCTACATCTCAACCCGAAAGGCTGAATGCAGCTCAACAATGATGAATAGGGATAGTCTTCAGTCTCCTCCTTGATTAGATCAAGGGTCCTCTGCGCTGTGATATGTCTCTGCTTCAAATCAGCATTTTTTTCTAACCCTTGGTTATGAATTGGTCTTGAAACAATATGTTATAAAATTTTATGCATACCTTGGATCAACTGATATGTGGGAACCTCTTGACAGAACACAAGAGTTTCTCAAATCGGGACAATAGAGTCTCCAACTACTAGTAAGAGTGATGGCCTCTTTTCTTCAAGTGTACTAGCACTAGTATCTCCCTCCTCCTCCTCATTCATCTCCTGATCCATGCATGGGACTCCATATGTCAAGAGCTCAAGACTACCTTGCAAAGATGCAAGTATCTCTTCTCCAGATATAAGTACTTCTGTAGCAGGTGGTGAAAGTAGTGACCTCTTGTCCAGAGTGACAAGATTGACATTCTCCTTGGTTTCCTTGGGAGATGTCTCTTTGTAGCACATCCATATCTTCTCTACATCAAACTCCTTACTCAACTTGTGAAATAAATCTGAATACTTGGTCACCTTTGCATGCTCTAGGTGCCCAAACCACCAATCTTCTCCTTCATCTAAGAGATGAAGTGCTGCAATTTGAATAGCCTCTTCTTCAGCCAGAAGATGTAGCTTGAAAAATGAATCTAACTCCCTCCTCCAAGACTTGACATTGCTTGAGGAAGATCCATCAAATGTAGGAAAATAGAATCTATTATGCCTCTTTCTTCTATCGCTACTATAGGATCCTCTTTCTTCTTTAATATGGAAGAATTTTTGGAGAGTTAGCTTCTCCTTGAAAGATCTAGACTGTGCTTTGTACTTTTCAAGGTATAGACTGAGAGTCTCATGAGTCTCAGGTCCATTCCTTTCTTCACTTCTATACCTCTCACCTCCTTCAAAGAAAGTGGGCATAGTGGATTTATGAGGAAATATAAGATTCTCTGGTCTTCTTGTCTGCTGATAGGAAGTACTTTCCTCATCACATCTTCTTCTTAGATCTTCTCTCTATTCTTCCTTCTTCATTTGATTGACCTCCTTGGAGAGATATTGCATGGATCTAAATAAAGGAGTGACAGTTTTACATCATTCATGATAGAAATCATCTATCTGTTCTTCTTTCAATGCAAAATATGAAGTGTCCACAAACTGAGCCAAAGATCATGCTCTGATACCATTGTAATATCCCTAAAATAGGGAAAATCAACAAGCTTGGGAATATCTTATGATATCCCAAGATTGTAGATCTAGCAATATTAAAACACAATATGAGGACTGCAACTAAGTAAAAAATAAATATAAATACACATCAGAATCTACAGAAATAGCTGAGCCAGTTTATTAATATTTGGAAGTGAAAAATGCAAATATAACAGTGCTCAAAATATGAGACACTCAAGCCACAAAAGTAGCCTAGAATGACCCTACAATGATATCCCAAGAGGGACTACGTAAGTGCTGCTCTGCTGGAAGGAATACTGCACTGTCCCTACTACAGATGTAGGGACTAAAACTGCTTGTAAGATATAAAGTCAGATCTAGGCAGAATGGGAGCTCAAATGATGGTGAAATTATAGATCTGGGCTCTATGATGGATTCCCAAGATAACCCTAGAAGGATTTCTCATATCTGTAAGTCTAATATATCCTTCTCCCTAGGGCTCCATGAATATGTTGCTGGGAATGCAGATTTGAAGCTAGATCTGATAATATGATGGCTGTAATGATGTACAATTAGATCTAAGCAAGAAGGGCTGATCTCTTCTCTAGATCCTTGGGCTAAAATCTCAAGATGTAGCTCCTCCAATCTCCTCCACTGAAAATAGCTACAGAGTGAACAGAAGCTTTAGAAAACTATGTCATGAGAGAGGGCGGCTCCTTTACCCCTAGGAAAATATGTCAAATCATCTCTGGGGTGATGGCAACAATAGATCTAATGTGAGGAGGTTATCCCTCACAGGATTTCTAGCTGAAATACTGGAAGCTTCCTTCCTCCAATAGATCTTCAAGACTGAACTGCGCAATCCTTGAAGGGACTGCTGCAACAAGGAGGCAAAACCCTAAGGCCTGAATGCTGGATATAGATCTGATACTCTTGGAAGACTGAAAATGAAGAACAAGTGGTAGGATGAATCCTCCACCAGTTTCCTATTTGAATGTTATAAACAACCTCCTGAAGATGGCACCAATGCCTGATATGGAATGAAGAACAATCCTCTTTCCAAATCTACTCAAGAGAAGAGGTGGGATTCCCGCCCGGGAACACCCTGCAAGCTCTGCTAAACAACCCAATCTTGCATAGAAATTTCCTAAGACAAATCTAGATCTAAACAGATCAAGAAATGAATAATCCAAATCATGCCTTCCATTGTGCCTTCACCTCCATTATATGCATTAGCCTTCCATAGCCTAGGCCCACTCCAATACTGTATTGTACATGTGGAGAAATTCTCCATGTTTGACTGCGCTATCAATCGATGCCCTCCGTCATGTTCAAATTGTGATCACCCTCTTGATCATGCATGAATTAAATGCACCACTTCCTCCACTACCTTACCATGATTGATCTCCTTTGAATGCATCATGATCTCAGTTGACCTTATCAAAGATCCATGTGATTTAATATTTAATATACATGATCTTCTTTGACTGTTTCACCCTCCATAATCTATCTCACAAATGAGACATGATCTCCATTAATGGAGTTTGTCCACTACTCCATGATTTTAGATCTAGATCAAAAATGTCCGCATACACAAATAAAAGTGGATCTTATTCATCTTTGGGGTTTGTGGGTCCCTCCACCCTTTTATTTACTTAATTTATTAAAAAGATAAAGGACTCTAATATTCCCAATTTGATGTTCAAATTTGGGAATATTACAGTCTGCGCCTCCCCACCCCCCCACCCCCCCCCCCCCCCCGGGCAAAATGTTGCTTGTCCTCAAGCAACTAAAACGTTAGGTGCACCAACCATCTATTCCCCTCCAAATGGAATCCATATAAGGAAGGATTCTTACATTTTCTACAATATATTATGCATGTTTGGTTCCATACTTGTCTTTCGGAAATATATGAGATGACTTGCAACTGTATGCTTAGATGTCATCCTCCCACCATGAAGCACAAAGTGACAATCATATGATATCCAACATCATCATAAGTACATGAGAGACATAAAATAAAGTAGCATTTTCCACAAAGGAAAAGCTTCACCATACAATACATTCCTTCATCCCATGTTCCATGAATTTTATTGAGAATTTTTATGCTCTCATTCTTTACCCTGTTAGCCTTATTGGATCCAAACTTCATCATTTCAAAGTTATGCAAAAGAAGAAGGGAAGGAGTAACATGGGTAGACAAAGGTGTCAAACCATATTCTTCTAACAATAACCACCAGAGTAAGGCCCTTTGTTGCCATCCTCCATCTCCTCCATGTAAGATGGATAAGCCAAACTCTCCCAAACACAAACAAAATGAACATGCCTTCCTTTCCTACATTTTATCTTTGATGTTCAAGGCATGAATTAGAAAATTATGAGCTATTGGGTGGTAACCATACTCACCCAAGAGCAGCCAGCGCAACCATGCCTCCCTCTTCATTTCATATGTGTTTTTCAAGGCATGGATCAGGAAAATATAAGCCTTTGGAGAGTGACAGAATTCTCCCAATGGAAACCAACATAACCAAGCATGCTGGCCCATAAAAATATGCAAGTGGTCATGCAACCACTTGCTTATCATCCTTACCCATTCACTCCCATGTGGATGACAAATGAGGCACTGCATAATCATGGTATCCTCCCTTTGTAGAATACCATCCTCCCCAAACTGTTGAAGTACTTTTCACTCCATGAAATGTTGAAGTGCACCTCCCATGAGATCTCTTAACGAGATTATCCTTTCATCAAAGGCCTTTCGAAACCAATGAAGTTTTGGATATACTATAGATATAAGTTTCTCTTTGAGCTGTGAGATGCTCATTGAGAAAGGGTCATCTAGAAAGGAGAAAATTTTTCTCATCTCAAGATGTTTAGCATTTGTCATCTTCACCTCCATTGCTTCATGAGTGAAGTTACCTTCTGAATGCTCCAAGAATGATGATGTCCTTTCTTTGTCACAGCCACTAAGTGACAGCGCTGTAGATCTGAAAGGTAATACATGAAATGCTCCAAAGCAGGGTAAAAAACTGATCTCATAATCAACCATTGTACATAGGATAATTCTAATCCTATTTTATGAAACTTTACATCTCAACCCAAAAGGCTGAATGCAACTCAACAATGATGAATAGGGATAGTCTTCAGTCTCCTCCTTGATTAGATCAAGGTTCCTCTGCATTGCGATATGTCTTTGCTTCAAATCAGCATTTTGTTCTAACCCTTGGTTATGCATTGGTCTTGAAACAATATGTTATAAAATTTTATGCATACCTTGGATCAACTGATATGTAGGAACCTCTTGACAGAACACAAGAGTTTCTCCAACCGGGACAATAGAGTCTCCAACTACTAGTAAGAGTGATGGCCTCTTTTCTTCAAGTGTACCAGCACTGGTATCTCCCTCCTCCTCCTCATTCATCTCCTGATCCATGCATGGGACTCCATATGTCAAGAGCTCAAGATTACCTTGCAAATATGCAAGTGTCTCTTCTCCAGATACAAGTACTTCTGCAGCAGGTGGTGAAAGTAGTGGCCTCTTGTCCATAGTGACAAGATTGACATTCTCCTTGGTTTCCTTGGGAGATGTCTCTTTGTAGCACATCTTTGTCTTCTCTACATCAAACTCCTTACTAAAATTGTGAAATAAATCTGAATACTTGGTCACCTTTGCATGCTGTAGGTGCCCAAATCACCAATCTTTTGCTTCATCTAAGGGATGAAGTGCTACAATTTGAACAACCTCTTCTTCAGCCATAAGATGTAGCTTGAAAAATGATTCTAACTCCCTCCTCCAAGCCTTGACATTTCTTGAGGAAGATTCATCAAATGTAGGCAAATAGAATCTATTATGCCTCTTTCTTCTATTGCTGCTATAGGATCCTCTTTCTTCTTTAATCTAGAATAATTGTTGGAGAGTTAACTTCTGCTTGAAAGATGTAGACTGTGCTTTGTACTCTTCAAGATATAGACTGAGAGTTTCATGGGTCTTAGGTCCATTCCTTCCTCCACTTCTATACCTCTCACCTTCTTCAAAGAAATTGGGCAATGGATCTATGAGGAGATCTAGGATTCTTCGGTCTTCTTGTCTGCTGATAGGAATTATTTTCCTCATCACATCTTCTTCTTGGATATTCTCTCTGTTCTTCCTCCTTCATTTGATTTACCTCCTTGGAGAGATCTTGCATGGATCTAAAGAAAGGAGTGACAGTTTTTACATCCTCCATGATAGATCTCATCTATATGTTCTTATTTCAATGCAAAATATGAAGCGTCCACAAGCTGAGCCAAAGATCATGCTCTGATACCACTGTAATATCCCTAAAATAGGGAAAATAAACAAGGTTGGGAATATCTTATGATATCCCAAGATTGTAGATCCAGCAATATTAAAACACAATATGAGGACTAAAACTAAGTAAACAATAAATCTAGATACACATCAGAATCTGTAGAAATAGCTGAGCCATTTTATTAATATTTGGAGGTGCAAAATGCAAATACAAAAATGCTAAAAATATGAGACGCTCAAGCCACAAAAGTAGCCTAGAATGACCCTGCAATCATATCCCAAGACGGATTGCGTAACTGCTGCTCTGCTGGAAGGTATACTGCGATGTCCCTGCTACAGATATAGGGACTGCAACTTCCTGTAAGATAGAAAGTCAGATCTAGGCAGAATGGGAGCTCCAATGATGCTGAAATTGTAGATCTGGGCTCTATGATGGATTCCCAAGATAACCCTGGAAGGATTTCTTAGATTTGTAAATCTAAGATAACCTTCTCCCTAGGGCTCCATGAACATGCTGCTGGGAATGTAGATCTGAAGCTAGATCTGATAATATGATGGTTGCAATGATGTACAATCAGATCTAAGCAAGAAGGGTTGATCCCTTCTCTAGATCCTTGGGCTAAAAGCTCAAGATCTAGCTCCTCCAATCTCCTCCACTGAAAATAGTTGCAGAGTGAATAGCAGCTTCAAAAAACTGCACTGTGAGAGAGGGAGGCTCCTTTCCCCCTAGTAAAATATGTCAAATTGGCTCTGGGGTGATGGCAACAATAGATCCATTGTGAAGAGGTTATCCCTCACAGGATTTCCAGCTGAAATACTGGAAACTTCCTTCCTCCAATAGATCTTCAATACTGAAATGCGCAATCCTTGAAGGGACTTCTGCAACAAGGAGGCAAAACCCCAAGGCTTGAATGTTAGATATAGATATGATGCTCTTGGAATACTGGAAATGAAGAACAAGTGGTAGGATGAATCTTCCATCATTTTCTTAGCCGAATGCTAGAAACAACCTCCTGAAGATGGCAAAAATCCCTGATATGGAATGAATAAAAATCCTCTTTCCAGAGCTACTTAAGAGAATAAGTGGGATTCTCGACTGGGAACACCCTACAAGCTCTGCTAAATAGCCCAAGCTTGCATAGAAATTTCCTAAGACAAATCTAGATCTGAACAGATCAAGAAATGAATAATCCAAATCATGCCTTCCATTGTGCCTTCACCTCCATTATATGCATGAGCCTTCCATAGCCTAGGCCCACTCCAATACTGCGTTGTACATGTGGAAAAAGTCTCCATGCTTGACTACGTTGTTGATCCATGCCCTCCATCATGTTCACATGGTGATCAGCCTCTCTATAATGCATGCATTAAATGCACCACTTCCTCCACTACCTTATCATGATTGATCTCCTTTGAATGTATCATGATCTTAGTTGACCTTATCAAAGATCCATGTGATTTAATATTTAATATACATGATCTTCTTTGACTGTTTCACCCTCCATAATCTATCTCACAAATGAGACATGATCTCCATTAATGGAGTTGCTCCACTACTCCATGATTTTAGATCTAGATAAAAAATTTCCACATACACACATAAAAGTGGATCTTATTCATCTTTGGGGTTTGTGGGTCCCTCCACCCTTTTATTTACTTAATTTATTAAAAATATCAAGGACTCTAATATTCCCAATGTGATGTTCAAATCTGGTAATATTACACTTTATTGGGTATAAGGATGGTTTAAAGGCTACAAGCTTTGGAACCCAGAGACAAGGAAGGTAGTGTATAGTCGAGATGCGGAGTTTAGAGAGTTGAAAGATGTTTTTAAACATGAATTCCTACTAAAGGAAGCTAATAAGATAGGGTTTGAGATAAAGGAGGATGAATCAAAATCTAAAACAGAAGAATATTTAGAAGAGGAAGAGCCACAAAATCCAACTATGAGAAGATCAGTTTGGGAAAGAAGGAAGCCAGAAAGGTATAGTCCATCTGCTTTCTATTTAAATATTTCTTTAACTATCACTGATGATGATCCCAAAACTATCAGGGAGGTAGTGGATTCAGAGGATGGTAAACTCTGGAAAGAGGTCATGGTTGATGAAATGGCATCCTTGCACAAAAATGAGGCATGGGATGTAGTCGAGTTGTCGACTGGAAGGAAGCCCGTCAGGAGAAAATGGGTGTTTAAGAAGAAGATGAATGTAGAAGGCAAGGTGGATAAATACAAAGCTCAATTGGTAGCAAAAGGTTATTCCCAAGTGCCAAGAATTAATTTTGGCAATATATTTTCTCCTATTTCCAAGGTTACTTCTATTAGATTACTTTTATTTATTGTTGTTGCATTTTATTTTTAGGTATAACAGATGGATGTGAAGAAAACATTTCTTCATGGGGATCTGGAAGAGGAAATCTACATGAAGAAACCTGAAATCTTTGCAGTGAAGGGTAAGAAACAACTGGTATGTAGGTTAAAAAAGTCTCTGTATGGGTTAAAACAGTGACCAAGGATGTGGTATCAAAAATTTGATACCTATTTAAGGGAAATTGGCTTCACTAGAAGGAAATAGGATCACTACGTGTATTTTAAATTAATTGGTAACCGTGTTATTTATTTTGTCTTGTATGTGGATGATATGTTGTTGATTGGAAATGAAAAAGAAATTATCCAGGATTTGAAGACCCAATTGTTCTCCAAATTTTACATGAAGGATCTTGGTGATGCAAACTATATTTTGGGCATGGAAACTAAGAGAGACCAGGTAAAGAGAAAGCTCTGGTTAAACCAAAGGAAGTATGTTGATACAATATTACAGAGGTTCAATAGGTAGGATAGTAAATTAGTGAAGGTTCGTATCCCTGTAGGCTTAAAGCTATCTATTGAACAGTGTCCAAAGACACAGGAAGAGGAGGATGATATCTCCCGTGTTCCATATGCAAGTGCAGTGGGTAGCCTAATGTATGCAATGGCCTGTACTAGACTAGAAATTGCACATGCAGTGGGAGTATTGAGCAATTTTATGCCAAATCTAGAGAAGGAGAATTGGACAATAATGAGGCGGGTTTTCAGATATTTGCGTGGCACTAGTGATTATGGTTTGTACTGACAAGGAAGACCAGGATTGGATAGAGTTTTGGACATCCTTAGTTTTGTTGATGCAAACTGGGCTAGAGATCTGGACCAAAGAAGATATACAAGTGGGTATTTATTTAGCCTGTTTGGAGGTGCAGTCAGTTGGATGAGTAAAAGACAGTCTGTAGTGGCTCTTTCAACTACAGAGGTAGAATACATGGAAACTACTCATGCAAGCAAGGAATCAGTTTGGTTGCAGAGATTGTGTTCAAGTATGGGGTTGGTGCAGCGAGCTATAAGGATAGACTCTGATAGCCAAGGTGCAATTTTTTTGGCTAAGAACCTTGCTTATCATTCAAAGATAAAGCACATTGATGTTCAATATCACTTTGTGAGAGATATGGTTGAGGGTAAAAGGTGTTGCTGGTAAAGGGACACTTTGAAGAATTTTGCAGATACATTGATGAAGTCTGTGATCACTCAGAAGTTCTCTTGGTGTAAAGAAACAATGGGTGTTGTAGAGCTGTACTAATGACTAAGCTCTCCTATGGCCCCTTGCGGAAAGAAAACAACAAGTGGGAGAATGTTGGGTATGTGCTATATTCTCTCCACGATTAGTCGCAAGTACGAGGGGCTCATAGGGGGGGTGAAAATCCCCCTGTATGTTGCACCGGGAAAAGCAGGGGGGTCAAAGGGGGGGTGGCAGGCCCCCTGTTTGGGGTCCAGGGCAGCGCCCGGGAAAAATTTTTTGGACCCTATTTTTCGGTGGGCGGACCCGCCCATGGTTTTGTGAATGGGTTTGCACATGGTTTTGTGAATGGATTTGCACATGGTTTTGGGGCATGATGGTTTTCGGCCCCTGGTATTTTGTAGATCCATTCAAGGGAACTTCGGTTATGCTATAATCCAGGGTTATTGGATTGGGGTTTATGAATTCTTTGGAATGTATATATATGTGTGTTGTAACACTAAAAGGAATATAATGAAAACTCAAGATGGTAGTACCGATTTGGGATCCAAGGGAAAATATCCGTGTATATTTGTTTTGTGTTTTATTCTCTCGCTATTGTTTATTTTCTGATTTTAATATTATTTTGCAGATAATTTATGTACAGGGTTAAAACCTATAGGTTCCACCACATCAGCAATGCAATATTATTCATGTTTGTCGACCAGCTCCGTTAGGACTGAACCCCTTCCTCATGACCTTGCGCAGACCCAATCCCCCTTAGCATCCTTATTCCACTCATATGAGGAGATCCTTGAGGCCATTACGGAACCAGATTATCCGTGGGATGCGATGCATCACTTCTCATTTTTTCTTCTTGAAAAAAACGTTTAGCTCTAACAAAATAGGAAACCAAGAGATTTTTGCAATCGAATCAAAATATTTCCTTCGATTGGGGAAATTTGATTGGTTCAAAAATCCAATTCCAGTGCCTGAAGTGTTTGAAGAAGGGAACATGTCAAACATTTCCCCTACTATCAAGGTGAATATCTCTTGAAAGCCTGAGAAAGTCGAAAAAATCTCGCTGGGGGCAGCATGTTCCCTAGAAGAGATAACCTCTTACACCCATTTATTGCAAGAGTATCGAGATATATTTGCATGGGACTACTCGGAAATGCCAGGAATTAGTACCACTATTGTAGAGCACCACATTGACACTTGGCTTGACGTACCACTAATACACCAGAAACAACATCAACTACACCCATCCAAGGCAGAAGCAATTAAACAAGAAATCCATAAGCTTCACAAAGACGGGTTCATCTACCCCATCACTTACACATCATGGGTCTCTAACCCTGTTCCCTTCATGAAAAAATAGGGCACCATACGGGTTTGTACCAATTTTCATGATTTGAGAAAAGCATGTCCAAAGGAAAATTACCCTACCCAATTTATCGACTAGGTTATCGATGCTTGTGCGTGATCCGAATGGAAAATGGCATCAACCCATGGTATTCATCTACCCATGTTATCCATCCACCCATGATTTACCCTTGGTATTGTAAATGGCATCGACCCATGGTATTCATCCACCCATGATATTTATTCGCCCATGGTATTGTAAGTGACCCATGGTATTCATCCACATATGGGATTTACCCATGGTATTGGCCTATGGTATCTAAACATGGTATTGTAACTCAAAAAATGCTATAAATAACAAGCCTCAGTTTGTTAAATGACATATTGTCTGCCACAATGTAGCTTCTACAGTTATTTTATGTTTTAATAAAACAAGTATCTTTGTGGTTTTATTTGCAGTGTGTTCTCTCTTTTTTCTGGCATTCTAATTTTGCAGATCTGTCAGATCTATTTCAACTTTTTAGATCTTGGGGGCCTCCCAAGATCTAAAAAGTTGAAATAGATCTGACAGATCTGCAAAATTAGAATGCCAGAAAAAAGAGAGAACACACTGCAAATAAAACCACAAAGATACTTGTTTTATTAAAACATAGAATAACTGTAGAAGCTACATTGTGGCAGACAATCTGTCCTTTTACAAAATGAGGCTTGTTATTTATAGCCCTTTTTGAGTTACAATACCATGTGTAGATACCATAGGCCAATACCATGGGTAAATCCCATATGTGGATGAATACCATGGGTGGATACATACCATGGGTCACTTACAATACCATGGGCAAATAAATATCATGGTGGATGAATACCATGGGTAAATTCCATGGGTGGATGGATAACATGGGTAGATGAATACCATGGGTTGATGCCATTTTCCATTTGGATCAGTGCGGGACAAGAGGACCTCTCCTTCATGGATGGTTTATCTAGGTATAATCAAATCCAAATACCTCACAACGACCTATACAAGACCGTATTCACCACCCCATGGGGCATGTTCACATACCAGGTGATGCCATTCAGTCTTAATAATGCTGGAGCAACTTTCCAACAAGCCAAGAATTATATCTTTCATGACTTGGCACACCTCATCCTTACCTACTTAGACAACCTCACAATTCGATCCAAGAAGCGATCTGATCATCTTGAGGATATGTGACTGTATTCCAATGATGTTGGCAATACAACCTACGCTTGAATCCCCTCAAGTGCATATTCTGCATCACAACAGGACAAATTCTAAGTTTTATTGTGTCCCAACAAGGGATTAGAGTGGACCCCCTCAAGGTCCAAGCTATCAAAGAGGTACCACCACCTCGAACCCTCAAGCAACTGCAAAGCTTGCAGGGAAAGGCCAATTTTCTGAGACGCTTTGTCCCAGACTACGCCACTTGCGCTTAAGGATTCCTATGCCTCCTTCGTTAGGATATCCCATTCAAATGGGACGATCAAGCCCAAAAATCATTTGAGGCACTTAAAGACACATTATCTTCAACAACATTGATCAGTCCCCCAAACTACGATAAGGATTACAACCTGTATCTATCAGCATCCAAGACCGTTTTGATAGGGGTGTTAATCCAGGAAGGCCCCGATGGGAAAGAACACTTAATTTATTGTGTTAGTAAAACCTTATCAAGTCCCACATTAAGATATGAGCTTGAAGAAAAGACTGCCCTAGCATTAATACACGCATTCCAAAAACTTAGAGACACTACATTATTTTAAGGACTACAACAATCATCGAATATATTAACCCCATGAAATACCCGCTCACACGTCATTTAATGAAGCATAAGTACGCTCACTGGATAGTTATATTACAATAATTCAACTTACAGTTTGGCTTCCCTAAGAGAAAGAAGGCTTTAATTTTAGCCGAGTTCATCACAGACCTCCCAAGTCAGACCAAAGGATCACCAATCAATGATTCTCTACCGCACAAACATCTCTTCCTAGTGACGATTGACAACCCTTGGTATGGAGATATTCTCCTATTTTTATGAACCCAAAAGTTTAGAACCAAGCTCACCCATGATGACCATAGGCGCATCCGCCACCAAGCCCCCCGATACCTTCTCATGAGAGATGTCCTATACCGATGGGGCATCAAAACCATTTTACACCAATGCCTCACTCACGACCAAGCTGAGCAAGCCCTTAATGACTGTCACAATGGAGCTTGCAGTGGCCATCTCTCCAGAATGGCCACTGCTGAAAAAGGCCTACGAGCAGGATATCTTTGGCCCATGTTATTCCATGACTACATTTTAGCAGTCAAAAGGTGTGAGAGATGTCAATTTTTAGCTCACAAGGCAAGAGCGTCTCCTGCCCCCCTACACGCTATCATAGTCGTTGGTCCCTTCAGAAAATATGGGATTGACTTCATGACTTGAAACCCCACGTCATCACGCAACGAAAAAATACATTATTGTGGTTGTTGACTACTTCACCAAATGGGCAGAATCAATGCCCACATATGACAACACAGTAGAAATAAAAACCATGTTATCACCCGGTTTGGTGTACCAAAAGAGTTAGTCTTCAACCATGGAAAACACCTCGAAAATGAGGTTTTATAGGATCTATCTTATCACCTCAGATTCAAACATGAATTTGATTCACCATACTACCCCCAATCCAACGGACAGGTAGAAGTTGTAAACAAAGTACTCAAAACAATGTTACATCACATGGTGAATAACAACAAAACAAACTGGCACCATATGATTTTTTCTACCCTGTGGGCGTACTGAACGGCAGTGAAAAAATCAACAGGGTTCACACCCTTCTACTTAGTGTACGGGATCGAAGCCGTGATTCCCATAGAAAGTGAGATCTCGAACTTACACGCTGCTGTCGAACTCGTCGACAAAACCCAGCCTTTAGAGCAATGCTTAGTACAACTAGAGCTTGTCGACAAAAGTCAACGATAGTCACTCCAACACAATGAGGCCCATAAAAATTGAGTGAAAGAATTGTTCGATCGCAACATCACCCCTCGATCATTTACCAAGGGAGAGTTAGTCCTCCTCTACATTGTCGTGAAAGAAGCCCTCGAGCCAGAAAAATTTGAAACCTTCTGGAAAGGTCCCTATGTCATAAAACACTTTCTCCGAAAGGGGGAATGCAAATTGACATAGCTTGATGGAACATGCCTGAGAAACCCCGTTAATGGTCTCTACCTCAAGAAATTTTACCCATAGGGGTTAGAAGGGTTCAACCCTAGAGATGACATACCCATAGAAAAATTTGTTTTTTATCGCAGACTTGTTCCAAAAAGTGCTCTGGTGTCACAAATGGATCTTCAACCCAACCATTATTTTGTATTCGTTGATGGAGCATCGCGATGGTCTCAAAATTTGGCAGTAGCCAGCTGGGTCATCTACTACCCTGACTAATCACCATTCTCCACCAACAGAGTATGCATCGTATCAGCTACAAACAATTAGGAAGAATATGATGTTGTCATAGGGCTCATGAGCAGTGCCTTCAATCAATGCATCCACCACTTACATATCTACCTTGATTCCGAGTTAGTGGTTTCGTAGTTAAACCAAGAATTTTAGGTACGAGATTCAAAACTGTTTAGAAAATATTTATGTGCAAAAATATTAAGTTGTCAATTTGATCATATTACATTCACACATGTACCAAGAAATCAAAACCAGATAGCAGATCACATTGCTAACCACATCCTAGAATGGAATTCATCTCATATAAACCATCATACATAAAGCCAAAAAATACAAAAATACAGATATACATCAGTGATACACAACATCCATCAAAACATGTAAACCATAAGACACATCATCTAGAGCCTCAAAAAATACATCTTGCATATATACCAAAAAATATGTGTGAGTAAAAATAACAAGTCATGTATCTGACCCACAGGCCAACCAAAAATTCATATACACATGTCATCAAAAACAAGGGAAGCATACTCATAAAGGGTGCTTTCCATGTGTACAAAATATCTCTAGGGTTGCGTCCTGCTAGGTGGGACACCTGGACCCATGGCTGGACCTGGTGCCAGTACTGAGGAAACCACCAAAACTGAAGCCGCCACATAGCGCAAAGTCGGATGTTAGCCCCTCTCTTGGGCCATCAATGTCTCCAACCAAACATCATCCAAATCGTCAACAAACCCACGGTTCGACATACTTTGGGTCAACCTGTCCACTCTGTCCCAAGAATCCACCAAGTTAGTGGCTTGAGCCTTGGATGCAGCAAGATTCTCCGCCATCTCAGCCATATGCACATCAACCGCCTTGACACGAGGGATCGTGGTAGCACACTCGACAGTAGCAGAGCTACTACTGTCTCCGGAAGGGACAGATCCACCATTGGGTCCTCCACCCTGAGGCTGCTATTTATCTCCCCCCAACCCCCCAACCTGGGATTGAGCTCCTCTAACCCTTCGGTTGGGTTGGTGCCCCACCAACCAAGTAGTAGACTGTCCAACTGTTCCCACATATGCAATATAAAAAATATTATGTCAGTGTCATCACAATACACATATAAATCATAAATACTCAACAAATGCAGAAAAAAGCACAAAAAGAATAGTTGTCTGTCCCCAAGCGTACCTAGTAGAAAGACCCATATCCGGGTCTCCCCGATATCCCATCCCAGAGTATGGAAACTCGAGGAACATCTGAGGGTTGGCCTTGAAGAAAGCCTCGGTGGTCACGTTCCAATAACGCCCCAACTCACCTCCCCCACTGCCAGGCATCATTGGGGCCCATCGCCACATACGAGGGTCCTGATGAAACCCCATAGGCACGGCCACTACAGGTTACAAAAACACCACTCTCTGAAACATAATGGTACAAATAATGTTAGGATATGTAAATAGCTTAGATCCAACTTGGACCTTTGCTAGCTGGGAAATCATACCATAATAGCAATGATGGTTAAAATCAAAGAAATGCCTAGCCCGAAGTCGGCACAAAACACCAATCTATGGCCCCGATGCCCTGTTCGGCGACGATGACCCAGTCAGTCTCACAATCATAGCCAGAGCACATTGCTCGGCTAGGTCAATCACCGATGATATAAGAATACACCCCTCCGAAAGGGGATCCCCGCCACAATGATGCTCTGCCCAGTGCTGAAGCACTACCCTTCCAGGAAGGAGTGGACGGGGGAGTGCCTCACCTTGAGGAAACAGATTTGTCACGAAATATATATCTATCTCTGGACAGATAGGGACGTCATACCCCCGCAGCACCATCCCTTTGTGCCGCTTGTTCTAGCAATGGACCAGGTAGCGTAGTAATCGATCCTGTGAGCTCAAGAGGTCATTGTCAAGGAACTTGAGAAGACCCCACTGACCCAGTTGTTGGCGAGCGTTGGCATTTTGCGCTGTAGAGCTATAAAAAGGGTCTCTTTCACCTCTAATTACCTCACATTAATATGTCAATCCGGGAGCGTTTTGTTATTCCAAAGAGTGTCTCAGTCTGAGGCTATCACTTGTCAGAGTAATGCTAGTAGTACAGTGTTTAAGAAATACAAGAGTAAACGGATTCTTGTCTGTAACTAAATTACTTCAAAAGAATAAATCACACATTCAGAAAACTAGGCAGCTTATCAGTCAAGGGTTCGGCAGCGATAACCCATCCCTTTGGAAACTGATGAAAAGGAAATTAGAGCATAGACCACGGGTCTGGGAGCTAGACAGTGAATGCCAAAGCTCACTACAGCCTTAGATCGTCTCTCACACCAAAACAACAAATGCGAGTAAATGGAATAGCAAATAAAGAATTGAACAGCAAATCTGGAATGGAACAGTAATTCTAAAATGGAACAGCAATCAAACAACTAAGTCTCGCGAGTCGTAACCAAACTTAATCTATTAACCCAAATACACTCTTCGCAATCAAATAACAATCTTTCACTCTTAAGGCAAATCACGCAAAACACACTAATGGAACAACATTAACTATTGACAAATTATGGAACAGCTCTAGTAAATCATATACGCACACAATACGCTGAAATAGTAATCTTAATTAACATGGATTCAACTGTGCTCCTAAACATAACAGTATTATCTCTGAATCCAATAATCATGAAGAACACTACTTCAAACGAATCTATGACATGAATGTTCAATATAAAAGCTCTGTAACAGAACAATAAGAATATTCGGTTAAGACTAATAACATGCAATTAACTCTGAAAGGATTAATAACATAATGCAGAGTCGATACACGATTCTATCTATAAAAACCTCAATGATTTAATCTTAACAGAGCATGTAATATCAACTTATAAAGCATATCAGATTACCAAATAACAACGATAAACAAACCACGCGGAAATCAAATCGTAGTGATACAGAAGCAAGTGTCCTCCGGGGCCGGGCCCTTAGCCTCCAAGGGTACACCGCCTTAAGTTAATCCAGACGCAGAAATGAGAGAATCACCAAGCTTATATTAATGCATCGGACAAAAGTACAATGAACCAGTTCTCAACGAGACTCAATAATCAGAGCTGATGTTTAACAGAAAATTACATAAAAAGTCTCTCCCTTAAGCTAACAGTGTTGTCCCTTTATATAAAGGTGACGGCGGAGATGTCCAAGTAACAAGATAAATAAAGCAGCGATCCCTCAGGATCAAAGATCCTGAGGGATTCGCCAAACTGTTAATCCTTCCTCTTTTCTTTTCTTCTCCGCCGAGCTGGTGTCTTCTCCTCCTTTTCTGGGCCGATTTGCTTTGATCTGCTTAGCCTTGTTTGCATTCGGTTCCCCTTCAAAGGGATAGCAGTTATCTCGTCTTTTTCCTTTCCTTTGGAACAGCAACTCCTCGTTTTCACCTTTTCCTGCACAGAAAAATAACAATTATCAGCGGTTAAGTCTTGCATATCAACTCTCACATGTTTTGTTATAATTCTTTATTATTTTCCAAATTCATGATGCAAAAAGGTTTACAAATTCTATTAAAAAGCCACTGAAATGATCATCAAAAGCATACCTTTTTAGTACTCCACACACCCCCCTGCTTACCTTGTTTCATGTCCTCATGAAAACATTGTAGTTGACATGCAGGGCAGTGAGAGAATAGGCTGGAGAAGGAATCTCATGCGGAGGCCTACAGCCATGATGAGTGATTAGATAGTCAAAGAACTGACCTGTTTGCCCCTCAGGCATCTCATACAGGGCTTGATATCCGGGTGCAGGGTGCCAAATAATTGGAGTGCGAAATATATATCCTAACCAGGATGGCCCTGCTTTCAAAATGCTCTCGCCATAGAGGTTCAAACGGTTGGCAGCTAATTCAAAATTCTCATACTTAAATGGTTCTCTGAGCTGGATGTTTGGATTAGAGATTCGGTACCGAAATTTGGCTGCATCAATGGCGAGGTCTTTGATGGAAAGAAAATATTCTAAACTCTGTCAAATGAGTGCCTCATGCATGGGTCCTAACGTTTCAATGACACCCGGAGTCCTTATGAGGTTTCTATGAGCTTTCCACAACTGCACTGGGTTCCTAGGCTCAGCCCTTACCCGTAAATCTAGGCCATTTTCCCGACTCTGGAAAGTATCATAGGCTTTGAGCCACTTAATCTGATTAACCCCGAATGAAATGAATGCTTGTAATTGGATGTCTCCAACAAAAGGGCCAGGGTTCAACTCAGTCTCCTGATCTAGCACAAGGTCATGCAAATAAAGTTCACACAGCAATCTCTGGACCTTCACTCCATAATGTTTACAGCAGTTTATAAAATCATTGACAGTGTTGATTTGTATAGGGGCGCCTGCTTTAACAGCTTTTATTTTTAATTGTAAATACCATTCTAATAAAAATAGAGCATAGTTTTTAGCAGGGGCCCTACATGCTAAAACGTCATTGTATAAAGAACACAAGGTATTCATCTGCTTGATAACAGTATCTAGTCTACGGGTTACCTGTGCAACTTCCTCTTGTTCCTTTCGCCACCCTTCAAAGGCCTGGATTTTGGATTGATTGACGTCCCTTAGTTGCTACTGTAACTCTTCATATTTTTCTCGGGGGACCGTTTTCTCTCTAAGTTGTTCGGCTTCTTGCTGGGCTTGCTTCATCATCTTATGCAAGGTTTTTGTCTTCGGATATTTTTTCCATAGGTCAGTGGAGGCCGGGAGTTTTACCTGAACTTTCTTATTATGCTGTTTGGAGTTCAGAACCCTTATTACCCCTGAGGGTGGTGCCTCTGTCTGGATTTTCTTGTCACTGGTCCTTATATCATCCCTTTCTATTTTAACACGAATATCAGTCTGTTGCTGTTCCTCAACATCATTTGGAACAGCAGCTGGATTTTCAGTAGGGTTTTGAACAGCAGGGCGATTGTTGGCCCTCTTTTTCTTCCCTCCGGTCTTTCTTACCCTCTGGTTTGCTTTCAGAATTCTAATTTTCTGTCTGAGCTGGGTTATTGTATTCAATAATTTCTGCCGTTCCATTCGCAATTTCTTAATTTTCAGCGTTTCATTAGAAGGAACAGCAGGCTGTCAGCTGCGGTTTGGACCATGACTAGTTTCTGGATCTTTCTCTTGGGGTGCTTCCTCGCGGTTCTGCTCTGGCTGTTCTGGGGTAGGAACCTTGACTGGTTCTGTCTCTTCCTGGGCAACTGCTTTTTCTGCTCCTACTCCCTCCGGAATTTCCTCTGGTGTCTTGGGAACAGATTGTTCCTGTTCAGTATCTCTTATCTCCTCTTCATCATGAACAGGCAGATTTCCTTTTTCTGCCTCTACTGCATGTGATTTTTCAGATGCGTTTTCTTCTTGGGGTTTGTCGTGGAGGTCTGCTGGACTAGAAGGTTGGCCATACTTACCCATATTGGCCAGGACTGCGGCCAATTCATCTTCTCCCATTGGGTCTTGTAATGGGCTACCTCCCTGCTATCCCATTTCCTCCTCCTGTTCAGCTTCTGCTTCTATTTCTGTTTCTGAATGCTCGGCTGCTTCCTCATTTTCCTCTTCGGATTGCTCGTCCTCAATTACCACTGGTTGGCTGGTGCTTTCCTGGAGCTTTTCCAACCTTCCTCGCATCCGAGCTAACCGGGCTGATTTTCTGGGCTTCTCTAGCCTTCCTCGCATCCTAGGTAACCGGGCTGATTTTCTGGGCTTCTCTAGCCTTCCTCGCATCCGAGCTAACCGGGCTGATTTTCTGGGCTTCTCTGGCTGTTCGGGTGTATCGATGGCATGCTTGCGCTTTGCCGATTCCTGGTGTATCTCTGTTCGTTTTGATGCACTAGCAACATGTTTTTGTTTTACTAATTCTCTGCGTTTTTCCGGACGTTCTGGTGAGCTTGTAGAATGTTTACGTTTTGGGGATGGTGCTGTCGATCCCCCCTTAATCATTACAATCATCTCTTTCCAGCTGCTCTGCTGCTGGGTGAGACTATGACTAACTACTAATCATATTAACCCATGGTGACTGACGACTGAATCTACATGCTGTGCCTTTTTTATGCTTCGTGCAGCATCATGCAGTAATGAATTCATAAGTGCAGGTAGGTTTACAGAGCATTTCTTCTTTAAAACAGCTAAGAGTTTAAGATGTCGTGGTCTTACCACGTCTTTCCTCCCCTCGCAGGTGATGTAGTTCTGCACTGTCCTTGCTAATTCCGTCCAGGGTTCTCCTAGCGTTGCTGGCAGAATGCCCTTCCCCTTAATTGTCAAGCTCTGACCTTCGTCCTGGAAAATTTCCATGATCTTCTGTAATCTTTCCTTCTTTAATGTCCATACTGGTCCGGTGGCTGGTAGTCCTGAAACTTCTACAATTATATCGTTGGTGACCGCTATCCGCTTCCCCCTTACTATGGAGTGATCATCCTGCAGGTTCTGCAAAAATTCCATCGCTATTGTTTCATTAGACTCCTGCAGGCGACTGAGATAATTCAACCATCCTGCTCTTTCCAAGATCTCCCGGGCAGCAGCGGAGATTGTCAACTTCTGAGGTTCGCTTCGAATTGCCCTTCCTCCCATGGTTTCACTGTGGATTCTCAATGGAACTGCAACTACTTGTGCTGTTTGAAACACAGAGAGGGTGATAATTGCAAGATTTCGAGAAAAAAACACAGAGTATGCAACAATGCAACAGAAACGGATTATGAACAGCAACTTGTGTAAAAATAGAAATGCCATGTCGTTAAGCCATGCCATACCGTCGTACACTATCTTTCCCGAATGGTGAGCTGACACGTAATTCAGGGAATAATGAGGTTAACCTCCTAAATTCCATCGCTACTGTTTCATTAGACTCCTGCAGGCGACTGAGATAATTCAACCATCCTACTCTTTCCAGGATCTCCCGGGCAGCAGCGGAGATTGTCAACTTCTGAGGTTCGCTTCGAATTGCCCTTCCTCCCATGGTTTCACTGTGGATTCTCAATGGAACAAAAACTACTTGTGCTGTTTGAAACACAGAGAGGGTGATAATCGCAAGATTTCGAGAAAAAAACACAGAGTATGCAACAATGCAACAGAAACAGATTATGAACAACAACTTGTGTAAAAATAGAAATGCCATGCCGTTAAGCCATGCCATACCGTCGTACACTATCTTTCCCGAATGGTGAGCTGACACGTAATTCAGGGAATAATGAGGTTAACCTCCCCCCCCGCAATGTGATAGGCTGTCCCAGCCGGCAAATGAAGGAGCAGCACCCGATCTGCAACCGAGTCAGAAAGGAACAGCATATGGAATTATGCCATGTTTAGAAGGACAACGAATTACCGAAATCGAGGCAGAGAGTTGATCGCGTATTACGTAAGAGGCTGCTGTGTTATGATATGAGGCTGGTGGGTAGGACATCTGTCGTACTTGCCAAATCTCAAGTGGTCATGGTCACTTCCTTTGCCAGAATTGGTGATGATAAATGTTCATGCGATGTATAAATCGGGAGATAATATATGATTAGTTCCTAGGATATAAGAAACAAAATAGTATTAGTATCTTACCCATTGGTGTAACCAAGGTGACTTCAATACCATTAACAGTGCTCTACTGCCGACAGGTGTCCATAACCTTGGCAGAGTTGTGCTTAGGAATGTTGTTATGTCAAAATGTAGACCATTATGCTGGCTTGGTGACCAGTTAACCATAATGCCATTCACGAGGAAGGAGCGAAACGTGGGCAGGCCGGCTCATGATGAGACCTCCTGTTCCAAGGTTCGTTTATTTGATATACCTTTTGGACCATATCCCTGGTGTGGTGGCCATAATGGGAATGCCACTTCACTTCCATCCTCATGATCATGGTAGGCTGGCTCTTGATGAGACCCCCTATCCTGCATTTGACATCTCACATATCATGTTCAGATATTTTTTTCTTTTTCATAGAGTACTTTTCCTTATTTATACACAAAGGGTGGTTCAACACTCCTTAAGAGTAGGAATGGTGGAAGAAGTCTTATCATCTCAATAGGAAGATATAAGCCCTTTGCTCTTATTCCTAAATAATAATCCAAGAGGGTTAAAGGGATCAGCATGATAAAGATAACCAATCAGGGCAAAATTAGTAAAACAATGACAACAAAAGATAAGAAATAAGTATGTCCTTCCTTTTGTCCTCTTACTAATGCAGAGCCTTATAGATATAGCGATTTATGGTTTGCGGATTTCGGTATGTTGTGATTTTATATTCATTGCACAAGTACATAGCTGTATCTTAAAGACTTGAAAGAATACGGGCAAGAAGCATCCTCAATTTAGATCACCAAAAGGAATAAGCTGTTTCACAAGGAGAGCAAAAGTATGCTAGTGGTGTTCCTTTGGAAAAAGAAACAACGACGGATGATAGAAAAAGGAACAGCAAAAATTAAAATGCCGTTCCTTTGAAAAAGGAACAGCAAAAATAAAAATACTATAAAAACACTCAAAATGCCGTTCCTTTGAAAAAGGAACAACAGCAACAAAAGAATGCTGTTTTTTTTTTTGAAAAAAAAGGAACAGTGGTAACCAAAAATGTTGTTCCTTTGGAAAAGGAACAGCAAAAGACGTAAAAATGCCGTTCCTTTGGAAAAGGAACAGCAAAGATCCAGAATGTTGTTCCTTTAGAAAAGGAACAACAAAACAAGCAAAGCCAACAGCATAAAAAACACACAAATGCCATTTTTTTAGAACGGCAAAAATCGAAACTTTGAAAAAGAAAAAGAACAGCAAAAATGACAAGAAAACATTTAATTCAAACATATGTACAAGAACGACTCAAAGACAAGAACTTATGTACAAATTGTAAAAAGAAATGAATTCCTTAATGAATTACAGGTGAGGAAGATTTCTCTTCCTCTCCTAAAATCTCTATATCAGTGTCTCGGCGTAGCTGCTGGCAGAAGGATTCCCGAGTGAGTGGTTTGCGATAGAGACGAACTCGGTGGCCATTTACTTTGAATGCATATCCAGAACCGTCAATGGTAATTAGAGTAAGTGTTCCGTTGTCATGCACCTTCTGGATTTCGTATGGTCCCAACCATCGAGTCTGAAGTTTTCCAGGGAAGTCCTGAAACCGAGAGTCGTATAACAGAGCCCAGTCTCCCTCGTGTAAGACTTTGTTCTTGATGAGCGCATCATGCCATTTAGCTCGCTGATGTTGAATCAATGCTGTATTTTGTAGTGCAGAGAGCCTAATTTCGTCTAATTCATTGATCTGCTGTAGTTGATTAATTTGTGCCTCGCTTAGATCTAGGCCAACTTCCTGTGATGTCCGTAATGTTTGGATTTCGAATTCTATGGGGAAAATGGGTTGTTTTCCAAACACTAATTGATAAGGTGAGTAACCGGTGGTGCTCCTCCATGTGGTTCTATAGGCCCAGAGTGCTTCAGGTAGTCGGGTAGCCCAATCACGCCTGTGTGACGCAATGGTTTTCGTTAGGATTGATTCTATTATCTTATTGCTACTTTCTACCTGCCCATTCGCCTGTGGGTGATATGGAGTAGTGATTTTATGCTGGACGTGATAATTGTTGAGTGTTGCAGCTAATTTATGCCCAGCAAATTGTGTTCCTCCATCTGTAATTATTTCCCTGGGAAGGCCATAACGTACAAATAGATGGAACATGAACTGTATGACAGAGTCCTCTGTGGCTCTTGGCAATGCTTCTGCCTCAACCCATTTGGTGACATATTCTGTTGCCATCAAGATATATGTTTTCTGATTTGACGAGGGGTTGATGGGTCCAACGAAATCAAGAGCCCATCGCTCGAATGGTTCGATGACTAACTGTGGTTTCAGAGGCATCTCATCAGCTTGACCAGGTCGTCCTGCTCGCTGGCAGCTGTCACAGGCTTGGACAAATTTATTTGCATCTTTGAAAATCGTAGGCCAGTAATATCCTGTCTGCAATACTTTGTGTCCAGTTCTTCGCTCAGCGAAGTGTCCACCACACGGTCCATCGTGACAGGCTTTTAGGATGTCAAAGATTTCATCCTCTCGAACACATCGCCTGATATGCATGTCTGCCCCTGTGTGAAACAAATAGCCCCCAATCCATGAGAATCGAGCACTCTTCTGAGCAATCTGCTTGCGCTCATTAGGGGTTAAATGTTTTGGTAGTTTACCTACTGCGAGGTAGTTGGCAACATCAGCATACCAGGGTGTTTGAACGGCAACAGCAAACAGGTGCTCATCCGGAAATTGATCTTCAACTGCTGCTGCATCGATTGGTTTTGGTATTCTCGAAAGAAAATCGGCTACAGGGTTTTCTTTGCTAGGCCGATCCTTGATTGTGATATCGAATTCCTGCAATAAAATCAACCATCTAGTTACTCTGGCATTTGTGACAGGCTTATTTGCTAAATATTTTATGGCAGAATGGTATGTATACAAGATAACAGGATAGCCTGTAATATAATGTCTAAACTTATTGACAGCATGTATTACAGCTAGGAATTCTTTTTCAGTAACAGTGTAATTTAATTCAGCAGGGGATAAATTTTTGCTGATGTAATATATAGCATATGGTTTTTTATCCTCTTCCTGCCCAAGGACTGCGCCAATAGCTGTATCTGAGGCATCAGATGATATCTGGAACGGTAGGTCCCAGTTTGGTCCTCGAAGGACTGGGGCTGTGGATATGAGCTTCTTTAGATCCTCGAAAGCACGGTCACATTTTTCTGTCCAAAGAAAATCAACGTTACCAGTTAGTGCATATAAAGGAGCAGCAATGTGCGAATAATGTTCTATAAATCGTCTATAATAACCAGAAAATCCAAGAAAGCTATGTACCTCTGTTTGAGTAGTAGGAGTGAGAATGAGCAAAAGTATTTGGATTTTGGCCGGGTCTACCTGAATGCCGGCTGCTGAAACATAATGTCCTAGAATAAGTCCTTCAGTCATCATCATGAAACATTTTTCGTGGCTTAAGCAAAGCCTGGTAACAATGCAGCGTTGTAGGACTTTTTCTAGGGTGTCTAGAGCTGGATCAAAATCATCTCCATATGGTGTAAAGTCATCCATGTAAACTTCAATTCCATCATTTATTAAATCTGCAAAAATGCTAAGGATATCCCTTTGAAATGTGGCAGGAGCATTACATAGGCCAAAAGGTAGAACTCGATAGGCAAATGTTCCCCAGGGACAAGTAAAAGTAGTTTTATCCTGGTCTTCAGGGGCAATCTGAATCTGATTGTATCCACTAAAGCCATCCAGGAAAGAAAATAATTTCTTTCCTGCTAAAGTATCTAATACTTGGTCTATGAATGGGAGAGGAAAATGATCTTTCTGTGTTGCCTTATTTAGTTCCCTATAATCCACACAGATTCTCCATTTTCCATTCTTTTTTGGTACCACCACAAGCGGAGAGACCCATTTACCATCAGAAATAGGATAGATAAAATTGACATCTAAAAGTTTCTGAAGTTCAGCTTTTACCACATCCTTTAGATGAGGATTAAGTCTCCTTTGCGGCTGACGAACAGGTCTGGCATCTTTTTCTATATAAATGTGGTGTGTACATAACTGGGGATCGATTCCTTTCATATCAGGGTAATCCCATGCAAATGCTTCTTGATATTTCGTTAACAGATGGATGAGCTTAGTTTCTTATTCAGGTGTGAGATTAGCATTGATGTTTAAAGTTTTTCCCGGTGCAATTTCCACAGTTTTACTATTTGCAACAGAAGTAACAGGTATCGTTTGGTCATGCGTATCTTTCAGAGGATCTTCCTCTAATTCATTATCAAATGCTGCTTCTATCATGTGACACTGTGTGTGAGATTCAGTTTGACTAATGAAATTATTAACGGCATCATCTTCTGTTTGGTCTTTAAAATCAAGTGCCTCTTGTATAGTTAATGGAGATCTGATGTTATCAGTAAGGTATGATACAGGGTGCTTATTAGTTTTGATTATTGTGACACTTGGCTGCGCTGGAGGATATAGAACTAAATTTTTGCTATTCGGTCCTACGGTTATGGTCATATTTCCCTGCCGGTAGCCAATGTAGGCATCGGCAGTGGCAAGCCAAGGTCTACCTAAAATTAGCGGGTGTCCATCAAGTCGGGTTTTTGGATTAATTATCAGGAAATCGGTTGGATACTCCCAGGAATCAACAAAGACCATGACATCCTGTAGAATACCCTCTGGTCTAACCACAGATCGGTCAGCCAATTCTAACAAAGTAGAGGTGGGTTCTACTGATGTAATGCCGAGCTTTTGGCAAGTAGTGGTTGTTAAAATATTAAGTGCAGCTCCTAGATCAACTAAGGCATTAGACAGGGTCTGACCATAAATTTGAACAGTTATAATTGGATTCCCTGGGTCTTCATATTTAATGGGTGTTTCTCTCCCAGATAATAGGTCAGATAAAGTACCGACTACTTGGACTCTTAGATTATTTGTTATATTCCTCCTTGGTTTCTTTATGCACAACTCTTTGATAGTTTTTGCGTATATAGGAATGTCTTGAATGGCTTGGAGGAATGGAATTTTTATGTACAAATTTTGTAATTCTCCCAGAATGTCAAAGTCAGGATATTGTATGGGTCGAGGTATGACTAATCGTTCTGGGAACGGAGGAGAGGATGTGGTTGCTTGATTATGAGTCTGTTGCTTATTTACATCCTCTTGTTGCAACTGATGTTCTCTTGGTAACTGATCTTCAATATGAACTGTTTTATCTCCCTCAGTTTCAATTATGCGTCCAGATCTTAACTGAAGATCATTGCACTCCCTCAGGTCGGGTCCTATTTCTGGTGATTCTATGATTTGGATAGATTGGACCTGTCTGTTATTTGGATTGGGATCGGGTTGGGCTGGGAGTTGCGGTCTCGGGTTAGACTGGGGATTTTGTTGTAAGGCTGGCAGAGTAGGTTGAGGGAGCGGAATAGTTCCAGCTGGCTGGTACATCGGTCTTTGCCAGCTTGTCTGCCAGGGTGAACTTTGTGAAGTAGGGGGAGTCCATTGTGAAGGATATGGGCCATTTTGCCAATATGGTGGAGTGTAAGGGAAATTCGGCCAACCAGATTGGCTTGTTTGATTCAGCCATGGATTTGAAGAAGGAAATGATTGTGGTGACCAGTTTGAAAATGGGGTTTGAGATTGATTTTGCCACATACCATATTGTTGAGCATTATACTGTGGGGGTTGAAAAAAAGAGGTTGAGTCCGGAAACATACCAGATTGTCTCGGCTGCCACTGGCGACGCTGGTTGATCGAGTTCACCAATTCTAGTTCTTCTTCTGCTTCCTTATATACCGCTTTCAATCCAGGAAGTGAGGGGCAGCTCTCTGTAAGGTGATCTTTTGTACAGATGGCGCACGTTTGGACTTTATCCAGTGGACATTCCTTGTGGCTATGTTTTTTTCTGCATCGGGGGCAGAAGATCGCCAAATTCTGTTCTGCCTCCATCTGCTTCTGTTTAGCCTGCACAATATCAAGTTGTGTAGTTAGTGTCCCAAGAATATCAGTTTTAAAATTTTCTAATAAATTTCCAATTTATGCACGTGTTACTCCTTCTGTTGATACTTTGTTATCTCTTGCAAACCGATCATATTCTGTCGGTTTTATTCTTGTGCTGCCTCTCGAACTCCTGATACATAAATCAATGATGTCAGAAAAATTCTCTTGATAAATATCCCCTTTTCCCATGATGTTTAATGTTTCAATCCATTGTTCCTTCATGCCCCTTATTAATGCAGTTTTTAACACATTATCAGGTAAAGGTAGCGATGCATAAGAAGATCTTTGTAGATTGTACTGAAAACGTTCCACATACTCCTCCAATGTTTCATTCGGTCTGGGTGTCATTTGGAATATTTCGTCTTTTAATTCTCTAGACCTACAATAATCCTGATATTTTTTTAAGAAGGATTCTTTCATTTGATCCCAATTGTTGATAACCCCGCCACCTAGTCCCATAAACCATCTTAAAGCGGCCCCTTTTAATGTAGAGGGGAATAATTTCAATTTCTGGGGATCGGTGGTGTAATCATACCCCCTGCATAACACATCGAATTCGAATAAAAATGCATCCGGATCTTCTGATGTGAGACCGTGAAATGTAGGGATATGCTGAAGAGGGATAGCTTTCATGGGTGCATTTGCTGCAGAATCCACTATAGGATATTGTAATGTAGAGGTTTGAGCATTTGGCTAGTTCTGAGCCATGGGATCGAATATATGCCAATAACCTTCTGGGATATCTAGGAGGGTATTCCTAGGTTGAGAGGGAATGGTTTTGACAGGGATAGTTTTAATGGCACTTCCCTTATCTGGAATAATGAGAATACCAGATGTCTGAAGAGATTGGATTCCTTCAACAATGATTTTCGCAGCACTCCCCTTATCTGGCTATCTAATGGCTGATGTGTTCCAATAGGAGATTTTGGTTCCTTGGTTTCCCCTGTTTCTCCTTCTCCTTCACAAAAGTTGCTGGAATTCCCTTCCTGCAATAGTTCTGGAGTAGAATTTTCGATTTCTTGAAAGTCCTGCTCTTCAGTTTGACTATGCACCTCAGCAAAGGCTACAGATGGTGATCCTGTGGCCTGAAGGGAACTAGTAGGTTGTTTAGAAATGTTTTTCCTGGGGCCTACTGATGGCTGAGATTCTGTTTTCTTATAGATTTCGTCTATGAAGGTCGTTCGGCCAAGGGTCACTAGCCCCTTAGCTTTTTCAGGCTTGGATGGGGGTTTGATATTCTTTTCTGGTCTTTTCTGCTTAGTCATGCACTCAAATGAATTACCAAATTCTATTCAAACAAAGCAAAAACAAATCTGTTAGGAAAGCGGACAGTGGAGCAGGGCTTTTACCTGCTCCGCACGTAGGTTCTTACCTTCCGTTTTTAAGATCCAACTCCTCCCTAGCAGGTTCGTACACTACTCTGAAAAAGACAAATGGCTACACTCTTTCCCCGGCAACGACGCCAAAATGTAGAGCCATAAAAAGGGTCTCTTTCACCTCTAATTACCTCACATTAATATGTCAATCCGGGAGCGTTTTGTTATTCCAAAGAGTGTCTCAGTCTGAGGCTATCACTTGTCAGAGTAATGCTAGTAGTACAGTGTTTAAAAATACAAGAGTAAACGGATGCTTGTATATAACTAGGTTACTTCAAAAGAATAAATCACACATTCGGAAAACTAGGCAGCTTATCAGTCAAGGGTTCGGTAGTGATAACCCATCCCTTTGGAAACTGATGGAAAGGAAATTGGAGCATAGACCACGGGTCTGGGAGCTAGACAGTGAATGCCAAAGCTCACTACAGCCTTAGATCGTCTCTCACACCAAAACAACAAATGCGAGTAAATGGAACAGCAAATAAAGAATTGAACAGCAAATCTGGAATGGAACAATAATTCTAAAATGGAACAGCAATCGAACAACTAAGTCTCGAGAGTCTTACTCTATTAACCCAAATGCACTCTTCACAATCAATCAATCTTTCACTTTTAAGGCAAATCAAGCAAAACACACTAATGGAACAGCAATAACTATTGATAAATTATGGAACAGCTCTAGTAAATCATATACGCACACAACACGCTGAAATAGTAATCTTAATTAACAGGGATACCACTGTGCTCCCAAATAGAACAGTATTATCTCTGAATCCAATAATCATGAAGAACACTACTTCAAACGAATCTATGACATGAATGTTCAATATAAAAGCTCTGTAACAGAACAATAAGAATATTCGGTTAAGACTAATAACATGCAATTAACTCTGAAAGGATTAATAACTTGATGCAGAGTCAATACACGATTCTATCTGTGAAAACCTCAATGATTTAATCTTAACAGAGCATGTAATATCAACTTATAAAGCATATCGGATTACCAAATAACAACGATAAACAAACCACGCAGAAATCAAATCGTAGTGATACAGAAGCAAGTGTCCTCCGGGGCCGGGCCCTTAGCCTCCAAGGGTACACCGCCTTAAGTTAATCCAGACGCAGAGATGAGATAATCACCAAGCTTATATTAATGCATCGGACAAAAATACAATGAACCAGTTCTCAATGAGACTCAATAATCAGAGCTGATGTTTAACAGCAAATTACATAAAACGTCTATCTCCTTAAGCTAACAGTGTTGTCCCTTTATATAAAGGTAACGACAGAGATGTCCAAGTAATAAGATAAATAAAGCAGCGATCCCTCAGGATCAAAGATCCTGAGGGATTCGCCAAACTGTTAATCCTTCATCCTTTCTTTTCTTTTGCGCCGAGCTGGTGTCTTCTCCTCCTTTTCCGGGCCGATTTTCTTTGATCTGTTTAGCCTTGTTTGCATTCAGTTCTCCTTCAGAGGGACAACAGTTATCTCGACTTTGTCCTTTCCTTTGGAACGGCAACTCCTCGTTTTCTCCTTTTCCTGTACAGAAAATAACCATTATCAGCGGTTAAGTCTTGCATATCAATTCTCACATGTTTTGTTATAATTCCTTATTATTTTCCAAATTCATTATGCAAAAAGGTTTACAAATTCTACTAAAAAGCCACTGAAATAATCATCAAAAGCATACCTTTTTAGTACTCCACATGCGCCATAGCCATACACAATTCCAACTAGTCTCTCTCTCTCCACAACATCGTGTCACCAAAACTGACACACATCAGTGACATCAAAACACCAAAAATTCCATTTTTTTTTCAAAAATTGCCGTAGCCTTTCGACATGCCTCTTCTTCAAATAGGCACACTAACCACACGAGCGTTGGCATTGGGCGTCACGTTTACCCATACAAGAAGAGCCACAGGTGTGAAATCTCCTCAGAAATCCTCAAATTTCCGTGGAGGTCTCTGCACCTGTACCTTGATCTCCCGCACGGTCAAGGAAAAAAATGGCTAGGGTTCCATACAAACCCAATTTGTATGGACACCTGCTGAGTAAACACTGAAAAATAAAATTTTGGATGATCAGAGGCATACCTGACACTAGCGGCATGAATCCCGGGTGCACATGCTGACTGCAACGACAAGAAAGGCTTAGTAGAAAGCTCTAACCTCTCAAACTCTCAAATCTTAGATGTCACCAATGAGTTGAAATGAGCCATATTAGCCTATACATCACCCTTTTCGAATTGTTTTAAGGAATATAACAAGAGCTCATAAATCCCAATTGCACAACCGAAAGCAACACAGTGATCAGCACCTCATAATGCCCAAAAGAGGCTTCACACATTCACGCCTCTGAAAAAATATTTTTTTTCAGTTTCGACAGATATGCCCTCTCTTATCATCTTTTCATTCAACACATTTATCAATATATTTGAATGAAAAATATGCTTTCACTTGGGGTATTTTTTGTAGGTATTATATAGTATGATAAATCACCTATTGCCCCACACACCGAAGGTTCCAGAGTAGGTATCATTCTACCCTCAACATGATAGAGTCCCAGAGAAACTTTGTGTATCCTGACATCATTTCTCCACAAGAAATCAACCATAGGTTCCAAACACCCGACCATGTTTATCATATCCCCACCTTACACATGATAAGCATCCTCGTTGGTTGGTAGATCCTCCCCCTCCATGGCGTCCATCACTCAAAGTAGACCATGCATAAAAAAAATATGACACCATGGCCATATCACCTTACACCGAGAAGCATTTTATGATCATTCATTCACCATGCATCAAGTCAAGTTTTACCATATCAAAATAAAACCCCTTTCCCGAACTACCATTTTTTCAAGTAGATCATATATGCACCACTGCATCCCGCATTTGGCCTACCATCCCTCCATCAACAAAACCCATCTGCGATATTTTCCATCTGCTTCATCATCCCAGCACCAATACTAACCAATGGGGCCCCCACCCTCAGCAAAAACACCTTCCTCACATCATCAGTGAGCGATATTTTTCATGTTTTTCGGGCACCCATCTCTGTCTTTTGTATGATCCAAACCCATTTTTTATTCTTTTGTAAAGTGTAAAAATATTTTCTTAGGAGAACATCCTCCACCCATCCATCCATTTTTCTCCCATGGCAACAGTCCCTAATCACCCTTGGTCAGAGCTTCAGACCTTTCACATAAAGCCACCACGACATTCATAACCAGCATATACCCACCCTGGACATCCTACTAAACCCAAAGGCTTCCTCATCAGAAATCGTTATGACTGCTGCCAAACTACTTTTTCAAAGTTCTGACCCTGGGCCACTAAACTCCCATCATTAATTTTTAGCCATTTCTCACCATCATGCCTATGTTAAACCTATCATATTAGAGACCCTCACCCCTTGCATCAGTATTTCTCTCGAGCGGCTGAGGCTTATTTCTTGTTGACTTCAACAACCATTTTCCAAAAATGAAGTAGTACCTTGTATGGCTCCCCAGCTCAATAGGGGAATCCTCGGATGGCACTGTCGTAATCATTATTGCCCATAGATATCATCGATCATCCTAAAACTCGAATACAACACAAGCTTTCATGTCAAGATGGTATCATACTTCAAAACCATTACACTTTGTCTGAATTCGTAGAAGACCCGTGCCATTATAGGAATCTCTTTCAGCAATTCTTACATGGGAACACCCATGCATACAATGAAAATTTATATGCCATACCAATATTATGCATGTGGGCACCACATTCAACCTATTGTCAAATAAAAACACCCCTGATGGCGTCAGCAATCATCTTCATCAACCAAATCAGCAGGTCACTACCATATAAGTGACATAGAAAAAACCTTTATCTGTTAGATAGGCCTTTAACTAGCCAAATCATCACAAGCATGGGACATGCCCACCTCATAGAAACATTATAGTTATTGTATTATACACTCTCTTGTAGGTTTCCAAAAGAACATGGTCTCTCTTTTACTCACAGTAAGGGGTCTCCAACCTTGGGCTGCACGCAAGTCTCTCTCTCTCTCTCTCTCTCTCTCTCTCTCAACATGGGTTATACAAAATATAAACTATAATGTATTTCGGCAATACAGTTCTTCCTAGACCTCACACATTACGGGGCAACTGTTATCACTGTAAAATGAGACAACCAAAATACATCATGAAATGTCAAGCAAAAGGATTTACAGGGTTGAGAAATATTAGAGAATCTGGAAAATTTAAAAATCTCTAAGGTCAAGAGGCAAAATTATCAAATTGCGCACAAAAGACACAGTCAAAGTGCGCTCCACGCACATTTTTATTTGATAGTAGCGTTTGTCTCCGTGGCTTTCCCTCAATAAGCCATGTGGTCCTCAGTATGGCAGAAGGTCACCATCCGAGACCACTTGACATGCTTTAGGAAAATATTCTCCACTTGAGGCTACCCAAGGATAGCCGCTTAGAGCCACCTTGAGACCTCAAGTGAGCACACAATTGAATCAACCACCACTCAATTGTACCAAGAGAGGGAAGAGGATTTTAATTTTTCCGATAAAATGCAGCAAACCAGCAGTGTGTTGTCCAAGCAACAGTAGAGTGAAGAGATTCAGTTGTTGGTCATCCAACATCTCAATCCAAAAGGATAAGTTCACCAAGTTTCCAACATCTAATCACTCGTTCGAGTAGAAGAGAGAGGCCCGCAGACCAGCTCAAGGGGAAATCCCTCCTTACTTTGGGTATTAGAGCTCCATATCTCTAAGGACTCACTTCAAGTGTGTAACATTCTACCACTTCTTTAATACCAGCGGCTAATAAGAGGGGATTAGTTCTTTGTTTGGATTATTAGCTCGTTTGACTCGATTGAGATTGCGTTTATGTGTTATTGTTTTTTTTTTTCCTCTTCTTGTTTGTAGCATGTTATGTTCCATAAACTAGTTTTTCTACATGTTAGTATGTTTCCACTAACCATATAACAACTCTTTTTTCCCTCTGACCATTGCTTGTAGGTTAGCAATCACTCCTATCAAGCACCAACATTTTAGTACACTTGTGCACTAAACATACCAACACAATGTCTTTAAACAAAGTGATCACTTTTGGTGGACTCAAGGAATATGAAATATCTAGAAAGTATGAATTTGTTATTTTCCTCATCATAAAGACGATAGCCCTTGGTTGTATCTGAGTACCCCAAGAAAATAAATTTACGATTCATTTCCTAAAGTTTCTTTCTTTGTTGTTTTGGAATCAAGGCATAGTAGGCAGAACAAACCTGAGATGCTTAATGGAGGGGGTGTGGCTGTACGACATTTCATAAGGTGTCCTATTATAAATAGCATGTGCATGTATTATTTACATAGATTGCACAGAGAACAACTTCATCCCAAAACATCAGTTTCATACCATATTTATCATTGTTCTATTCATCCTCTCAACTACACTATTTTGTTGAGGATTGTATGGAAATATTGTTTGATGTTGGATCATGTGTTGTCTAATATAGGATTCAAAATCATTACTAGTATACTCCTTACCATTATTAGTACGATGGACACCAATCTTAGTTTGTACTTCATTTTCAATCCATACAAGAAAGTTTTTAAATGATTAAAATATTTTAGACTCGTCTTTTAACAAAAATACCCAAAAAATTATGATTTATTCATCAATTAATGTCATGATATATTTATTTCCATTTCCAGTGGGTACATGCATAAGACCACACAAATATGATTGGATCAAACGAAGTTTTCTACATGCTCTAGAATTAGATTCATGCATTTTCCAAGAATCTAGGTAGAACATTGCTTTAATTTTCAAGGAATAGTTGGAAGACTAGTAACACCATTCTTCTTCATCAAATGAAGATTGTCATAATTAATATATCCAAATCTTTCATTCCATAGAAAGCTTTAAGACATTGCACCTTCGTAATGATGAGCGACATGAACTAAATGTTGTGCAGAAGATGTGGATGTGCCTAGGAACCTCTCTTCTTCCTGTCCAATAATCATAACCTTGTTGTTAGAAGTCCTCCTTATCTCAATCCTTCCCTCAAATATATGAATGGAATTTACTTGTTTTCGAACATGCACAAGGGATAACAGGTTCCTTCGCAATTGAATAATATAGAGAACATGATGTAGGAAAAAATTTGAAAGTTCGAGAAACTTGAGTCTTATTTTTCCAACCCCTAAAGGCTTGAGACTGGACTTGTTAGCAAAATATACCATGACAACTATGTTTTCATCAAATTCTTCAAATACTTCTCTTTGAAATGTCATGTGGTAGGTGGCACTTGAGTTAAATACATCCTCATGCAATCCAATGTTATAGTGAGCGACAACATAATGAGAAAAATTTGAGTGCATTACCTTTCGCTTGTTCTATATATTTTTCTTTATCTTCTTGATTATTGATCTTCTCCCACGGAATTCTACATGTTTTGGCTTCATGTCCTTTTCTTCCACAATCGACACAATGTAGATCAGGTCTCTCTATCTGATTTTGTCTACCCCCTTCCATCTGAATTTCTTTCTCCCACATCCTCTTTTATATTTTCTCCCACATCCTCTTTTATATTGTCTCCTTTGGAAAGATTTATCCTTCCTATTTGGGAAACACATATAGTTTCTTCAATAAACTGTGATGCTTGTTTCTTCTTTCCAAATAATTTTTCTCTTTCCACAACTTTTGTTACCAGGGTGTGAAATGTTATACTTTTCATCTATCCACTTATCCACTTGCTTGTGAATATTCAAGGTAGTGAGAGTAGGTAGAATAGATGGCATTTACAAAGGTTGTAAGAGGCAGCTTGATCTTTACACCGGTGACATCTATGCCATGCATTATAGCTTGGATTTCTAAATCTAATGCCATGGGGTCATGATATTTCAATTCAAGATTAAAAAGTTCGGATTTCTAAATCTAATGCCATGGGGTCACCATATTTCAATTCAAGATTAAAAAGCTTCTTAAACAACTTTATGAGTTCTAATTATGGATGACAATTGAGACAATAAGTCTCCTTACCTCCGACAATATGTCTCCTTACCTCCTCTCTTACTGTAGCATTGATGAGGGAATAAGTTTCCTTGTCCTTACTCTTCGAAATCACAAGTTCTCTAGAAGACGTGGGCTTGAGTAGTGCTTCTCCCTTCAACTTCACTTTAGATTCGTCATCATCATCCTATTCTGAGCTTGAGTGGTGTTTCTTCCTTCATATTCACTTTAGATTCGTCATCATCATCATGTTTTGTGACTTCTAACTCTATATCATAAATCATTAAAAATAAGTGTGCTCTTTATCTTTCTAAACCACTGTGCATAGTTTTCCTTTCTAGTAAACACTACACCAACTATGAAATTCAATTAATGCATTTTACATCAAATAATGCTTAAACAACTTCCAAATTTCCTTTATAAAATATTTTTTTTTCTCTCACATAAAACTATTGAAATGTATTTTCACTTATATGAAATGTATTTCTACTTATATCTGCCCAAATGATTTTTCAAAATCATCTATCACAACGGACTATATGCTCAGACTATCGAATTTGAGTCAGAAATTTGTACGTGTCTAGTCAGAAATTTTTACACGTCCAACAACCTTTGAATTTATATCTGTATGTCAAGCAATTCTGCAAGTATTGGAGAAGGCCGACAGGGGTAATCGTTCCGTGCTTAAGATTTCGATACCAAACTCAAATCTTCGGCAATTAGAATTCAGTCGAATGGCTATATGTTTGGGCATTAACACCTCTGTGAATGTTGGGAATGTGCAGTCGTTCGAGCCACTGGAGAACATAATCCCCAGACTCACCAAAGTCACAGAAATACAGCGTGAAAAGATACAACTAGGACTTTCAGTGCCTTACTACTGGCGGGTCTTCATTTCTGACAGGTTAGAAACAACAGGTATATATATATATATATATATATATATATATATCCATTCACCATACATACCTATGCACCTTTGACTGGAATTATTTTTTTGGACAATAAATAAAGAAACTGATGAACCACAAAATAAATGAATTAAAGTTTCATGCAGTATGGATCGACCGTTCCCGCTCCCGCTCACTCTCACTCTAGACACACAATTCCGAATTCTGGTGTAGTTCGAAATTGCTTCAATAGCCTATCCATCATAATAGCTTAGAACAAAGCAACTCTTGTTCAAACATATTAATGTTGTCAAACATATTAATGGTGTCATGATAATATAATAATAATTGATTGCAAACATATCGATTTCCAGTACATAGAGGAGGAGGGCGCATATGAGCATTCAACTCTGATACCATGTCAGACTGAGGATGTGCGAAAAGTTTCAAAGTATATTTATTAAGAAATGAGAGATATTTATACCTGGGAAACGCGTGGTTGGTTAGTTTGCCCAACCAACCGTTCGTTACAACTATCTGAAATGAGAGATATTTATACATGAGAAACGTGTGGTTTGTTAGTTTGCCCAACCAACCATTCGTTACAAGTATCTGTTACATCACTTTGCACCTAATTACTTTTAACCATAATGATCTTAAAGGATTACAATGTCAAACAATATCAATATGTGGTTATATGTATGAATATATCTATGTTTCACAAGGAAACCATGAATAAAATTTTAGCTCATTGTAGTTTTTAGTAGGCCTTCCTTGTTTCTAGAAATTATACAACATGAATCTCTCACAACATATCTATTTAAATTGTTCTTATATGCAACATTCACCTTTATAGGCTTAGGCATTCCTTTCTCTACTAAATAGTTTCTTGGGTGATCCATCTTTCCAAAGTTTTCATGAGCAACAATATAATCAACTTGTAAAGTCTCATGAAGTGTCCTTTTGAAACTTCTATGTAATCCATAACTTATGAAAATCATAGAATTCTAGTGTCGTGCTAATGACCTTCTTCATGGAATTTACAACTTACAATAAACATAATACCTCTTTGTAATCAATAACTTATAGAAACCATAGAGTTTAAGTGTGGTGCCAATGGCCTTCTTCATGGGATTTACAACTTACAATAAACATGCAAATACTATGAGTCATCTTTCTATTTTAGTTAACTTTTGAAATAGTTATTACAACAATTGAATTCCAAATAAGATAAGATGTTTGATACAATACTTAGGGTTTAGTTGTATAGGAAATAGTCCATATTTTTGTAATGTTTTTTTAATAGATAATTTATATAGCCTAATATAAAATAACTACTTATACATTCTATCATAAAACTACAACATCCACAATAACACTACAAAGAGATATAGAAATCATAATATCAATAATTTAATTATTTCTATTGTCATTACATAAAATGCAATGATGTATAGTAAAAACAAGTATTAACACAATGTAACCAACTATATGAGATATCATACATGTGTAAGACTCGATATATATAACATATATAATAGCTATTGAATTAGATATTGGTAACATATATAGTAACATGAGAAATGATAATGATAGCCATGCATTTATGAATTTAGTTATCCCTATATTACACATGTGTTATTTTATTTCAATGATATATTTATGTTTTTTTATTTTAAATGGTTTAATTCTTTGTGTCAATAATACTTAGAAGGGGTATACTAAATATAAGTACCCTTAGACATATAATATTGTTAAATTCTTTCCAGTGCATTAAATATGATATAGAATATTATATTATATTGTGATAATTATGATAAAATACCTTATGGCATGAACAAGCCATGTGTAACACCATAGTATTGTTAGATAGGGATAGGTTGTGGTGTTGCGAAAATGCAAATTTCTATGTATGTGTGTGTCCATGTCTTGGATTATAGTCTTATTTCAAACAATAAAAGGCACTAAGAAGGTGTAGTCTTGGTGTTGATTCCTGGTTGAAGAGGAAGGTATTCACATGGTTGAACAAGTATGAGGGTACAGGCTACATCATGTCATGGGAATATCATATCCTGAACCAATTCAAAGATACAGTGAATGCATGTGAATAAGTAGATTGCATTTATTTTGTGATTATGCATAAATATATAATGGAACATATGGTTGAATGCATGTACCATACTAATTTACAAATAATTTATTAATAGAAAAATGATGAAATGATTAGTATTTAATATTTTGGGAATATTTCATGACCTATTGTGTATGTTGTAGTGTAAAACGTTATAGGCATGGGAAGTGATGTTTTGTTTGGCTACATGAAACCTTAATTATTTATTAGGAGAATGGAGTTACAAAAAGATATGTCTTGGATAAGATAATGACATTCAAACATAACAAAGATGGGACCACTTTCTACACAATTGCAAGTTAAGTATATGTCGAAATTTTTATATCATTCAAAATCAGATTATTGTAATAAAATTTAAAGAGTGGGTTGAAATATAAGAGATACAAACTTGATTCATAATATTTATATTATTATGTTTATGATCTAGACATGTGGTGAAATCTACTTATTAAAAGAGAATGATTGTTGTTGTTAGTTGGAACAATATTCTAAGAAAATTGATGCAACTGTAACACTATGTTGGTGTTTTTCCTACGTGTAAAATCCCTATAAAGATGGATAGCCCTTGGATGTTGTAGCAAAGAAAGGGATGCATGAAATCATAATGAGGAAATTTGTTGCAAAGAAGGGGCAACTTGAAGTTGCATTGGAAAGACATTGAGTTAAATTTTCACCCATGGAGCTACCTAACAGAAAGAAATATACATATATCAATAACTTAAGCTTCAGTTATATGGGTTGGGATGGAAGAGTGTTGGTTGATTGTAATAATTATAAAGGATTCTTGTTAGTAAAAACTTTTCAAATTAGTGGGTTGCATAAGAAGATTTAGAGCCAAATGTTTGACCTTTGTAGATTTCATTTAGTTATTAAATTTTACACCAAAGTTATGAAATCATTTTAAATATAAATAATGTCTCTATAATTAACATTGAATATTTTTTTAATATAAACTAAGTATGAAGAAAATAATTATTAAAAAAAATATAATTTATTCATTATAATTTATGAATGTAAAATATATAATCTATAAATATTATGATTTGAGTATTTTAAAAATTTATTCATTATAATTTTTTTTTTTTAATTAACCATTTTCCTTTTTTAATAATAAACTCAAAACTAATTAATTGAATTAATAAAATATTGAGTTTTAAATGTACCAAAGGTTTACTTTAAACTAGATAGGTTCACTTTATATCATATTTTAAAATATTTACTAAACTTTTAGCCATTGCAATGGATCACCTGTCCTAGTTGTTATTGTTGCTATGGATCCATCAGTGAGAACAAATTGCCTATAACGATTGCTAAGGCGCTAGTAGTTACGATAAATTTGGGTTTTCAATCACATCTAAAGATAAGTGTGTTTCAGAGGTGCCATGTAGCTGAGCAGCGCACTAAAATTAATAGATATATAATATAATGCCATGACATAAATTTATAGTGGATGGAAAATTAGAGTACCCCACAACAATGTTTCAAAAATGATTAAATATTTTACTATATATTTTAAGCGTATATGTCATATTCATTACTTACCTTTATACATTTTATGTCATATTCACTATTATTTCCGCGCAGAATATTTCACTATTTAGCTTTATTCCATTCATGCTGGAGCTGTCTACTCAATCAATAGAGTGTCGTCTTAAAGTATCCTTCACTTGGCACTGTTCAATTGAGTCCAGATTTAATTTAATAATTTTTAAAACCGTTAGTACAAGGATCATATTCTTAACGAAAGTTAGATAGGCAATGGATCCAATACGGTAGCGTGTGTGATTCGTTCAACGATTTTGTCAATTATATACCTTGCGTCCATTATGGCTGCTTCAGGTAAGAAATGACGGTGCTGTCTCCATACCAGTTTGTCAAACACGAAACCATTGCTTAGTCAATGATGGGGAGCTCTCTCCAAATTTTCAGTCCTTTCAAATGATTTGAACTTTCTATACTAGTTGACAGTCACGTGTTTAGCTAATAGAAGAAATAATGATAATAGCAAATGTACACATAAATCAGGTAAGTAATTATTTATCTTCTAAAATTTCAAGGAAAACTAGTGTAACAGTCAATTTAATGTTATCTTGGTTTAAATGTAATCATGTCTAACTTATTATTATAGTAGTATTTAAATGTAATTATGTTTATAGGCAAGTTTATTAACATTGAGTCAAGTGAGTTTGTTATTCAACTTATTACACTGAACAATCTCAAGTTTTTTAAGACTTCAATATTGTTGAAATATTACTTTCAACCGCTACATTTTATAGTGGCCGCTTTCTATATTTGTTTGAAGAAGTTCTGTCACCAGGCCACTTGCCAAAATATTCAAACAGTCAAAGTCAGGGTACATAGATCTTTGTTTGTCAAATAGAGGTTTTCGTGCCAGCCTCTGTACATTTAAAACAGAGTGGTATTTTTGTTTAAACATAGGAGCGTTTAATTTCAAGGCGCGGGAGAGTTCGTTTGGAGAACGGTGGTCCCCACGGCCACATCAGCAGCCAACACGACGTGTGGTCCCCGCGGCCAAGTCATCAGGCCAGCCAACAACAGGAGAACACACGGTAGTTTTTTATTAGTACGGGATTTTGATTTGCCCGGTCACTAGTCAGAAATCCAGACCCAAAATAGTTTTAGGGCGGATTTCAATCGATTTCGGGTCACACTCAGCCCGCCGTACGCCAAGCCCAAATATGACCCGATACAACTTTAGGGCGGATTTAAAAGGGATTTCGGGTCACAAATTAGGTGACGACAGCAGGGCTCTTTTGGTACCCGAAATTTGTTTGCAATCCGGTTTAATTGATGGTTGGAGTCCGAGCCTTTGTCAAAAGTTTAAGGTTGAAGTTTTATCGCGCGACGGTGTATTATTTTTGTGCACGTTTTATTATGTGGGCCCGTTAACATTCATTTTTAGTCAAACTTTAGTTTTGAATTTTTAAATGTAATGTTTATATATATATAACACACAATAGTGTTATTTGAATAGTTAGACAGAACATAAGTTTTTTGTATGAGCACAGCAATGCGTTTTCCACAGAGACAGAGCATAGATATTTTACACAGCAATGTATGGTTTTAGAGTGATACAGTGTGATAGTTTTATGCACTGCGTTTGTAGCAGTCATATTTTGTTATTCCCTCGGTTGAGGAAGAATTTGTAATAGTTTTTTTGAAAGGAATAGAAATTTGTTTTCAAGTGGAAACTCTGTCTCCTGTCAAGAAATTCTTAATTTTCTCTGTGTTAGAAGAGGAGAGTATTACTCTCTCCATTGTTGTTATGGAATTTTCAATATTTCAACATGGTATCAGAGCTAGTCTAGGCTCTTTGAAGATCAAAGAAGCTGAAGGAAATGAGTTCTTTGTTGCAGCAACTTCTCCAGCAGTGTGAAGACTCAACCAAAAAGAATTCAAGGTATTTCTCTATACAATTTATCGTGTTACTGTTTCAGATCAATCAACTATTTTTAATACACAGTCAAGTGTTTTAGAATCATAGTTAAGAGTGCAGAATGGCTGGAGCCAGCACTAGCATGGGTATTGGAAATATCCACCTCCCACTATTTAATGGGAACAATTATGACTACTAGTCAATAACTATGAGAGCCTTATTTGTCTCCCAAGACTTATGGGAATTTGTTGAGGATGGCTTTGAAGAGCCAACAGATGAAGAGGAGTTTGATGATTTAACTCAGGCAGAGAAAGAGTTGTTGAAGAGCAATAGGAAGAAAGAATCCAAAGCTCTCTTCTTATTGTATCAAGCAATGCATGAGAGTGTGTTTCCGAGGATAGCAGCAGCCAAGAGATCTAGAGAAGCATGGGAAACTCTCAAGACAGCCTATCAAGGCATGGAAAAAGTGAAGACAACAAAACTTCAGTTGCTGAGGAGAGACTTTGAGACTCTCTGTATGAAGGAGTCAGATAACATTGACTCATTCTTCACTCATGTGATTGGAATGGTCACACAAATAAGATCTCATGGAGAGACTCTTGAAGACAAGAGGATTGTGGAAAAACTCTTGAGGAGTCTACCCTCAAGATTCGATGTGATTGTCACCACCATAGAGGAGACTAAGGATCTCACAAATTTTTCAGTGGATGAGCTACATGCATCACTGATGACTCATGAGCAGAGATTGGATAGGAGTGAAAACTCATCTCTTGAGCATGCCTTTAAGACCCAAATGTCTTTCGGAAGAGGAAGAGGGCAAGGCAAAGGAAACAATAGAGGAAGAGGCAGAAGCCAAAACAGAGGTGGAAGGAACAGTCCAGCAAATGCTCAAGGAAGGGGCAGCAATCCAAATCAGCATCAAGGCCAAGGCAGCAGCCAGCAAAGTGGTCAGCAGAATGCTCAAGGACAAAGGTATGATAAGTCCAATGTCCAATGTCACTATTGTAAAAAATATGGTCATTATGCTAATGAATGTAGAAAGAAGCAGCATGATATGGGAAGTAGAACTAGTGCAAATTTCACTAGAGAAAATATCAGCCAAGATAATTTGTTTTTAGCTTATAATATGGCTGAAGAAAAAAGTGAGGATTTATGGTTTCTAGACTCCGGTTGCAGTAACCATATGACAGGAAACATAGAAATGTTTTCTATGTTAAATGAGAGTGTGAAGTCACAAGTCACACTAGGAACTGATAGCAAAGTTTCTGTTATGGGAAAAGGAAATGTAAATGTTTTAACAAGGAAAGGTGCAAAGAAATCCATAGCAGATGTTTATTATGTTCCAAGAATGAAGTGTAACCTCTTAAGTATTGGACAACTTGTTCAAAAGGGGTACAATGTATTTTTTGAGGATGATGTTTGTACCATCATGGACAAACCACCCAACAAACAATGTATTGCTGAAGTGAAGATGACAAGGAACAGAATGTTCCCTCTTAGAATGAGAGCAGATTTGAAGAATGAAGAAAAGATAGCAGCAGTGACACAAGAGGCTATCCAAAGCAAACCAAAAGATGAAAATTGGTTGTGGCACTTGAGATTTGGACATCTCAACTTTGGAGGTCTTAATTTGTTGAACAGAAAAGGAATGGTAAGAGGTTTACCATTGATAGAGAAGCCGGACAGCCTTTGTGAAGGTTGTATCTTGGGGAAAAAACACAGAGAAAATTTTCCTTCCGGAAAAGCATAAGGGCAAAGACACCCTTCGATATTGTCCACTCAGATTTGTGTGGGCCAATGCAAACTCCATCGCTTGCTAGCAGCCACTACATGTTAACATTCATAGATTATTTTACAAGAAAAACTTGGGTTTACTTTTTGAAAAATAAAAGTGAAGTGTTTGAAAAATTCTACAATTTCAAAGCACTTGTGGAAAACCAAAGTGGGCTGCACATCAAATTCCTAAGGACTGATAGAGGAGGTGAGTATATCTCTAAAGATTTTCTACGTTTTTGTAGAGAAAATGGTATTCAAAAGCAGTTTACAACTAGATATACTCCGCAACAAAATGGAGTAGCCGAAAGGAAGAATAGAACCATAATGGACATGGTGAGGAGTATGTTAAAGGCAAAGCATCTGCCTAATGATTATTGGGCTGAAGCTGTACATTGTGCAGCATACATTTTGAATAGGTGTCCTACAAAAGCAGTGATGAACAAAGTGCCGGAAGAGGCATGGAGTGGCACAAAGCAAAGTGTCACACACATGAAGGTTTTTGGATGTGTGGCTTATGCACACATTCCGGATCAGCTAAGGAAGAAGTTGGACAGCAAGGGGGAGAAATGTATTTTCATTGGATACAGTGAGGAATCCAAGGCATACAGGTTATACAACCCATCAACCAAGAAGTTTATTGTGAGCAGAGATGTTCAGTTTATTGAAGAGGAAGCTTGGGATGGAAGCATAGAGAAAACAGTGAATGTTAAACATTGTTTATCTCATGATGAAAATGATGATGAATTGGCTGAAATACATCCCCAAATAGTAGCTCCAACACAAGGGCAGCAAGGCACACCCTTGAGGAGAAATGAAAGTGCTTCTCCAAGCACACCACAAGGAGGAAATTCAAGTGCTTCTTCAAGCATTTGTACACCTAATGAAAGAGGTAAGAAGTTCAGAAGTTTGAATGACATTTATGCACAAGAGGCAGCAAATGAAGGTATCAATTCTTTGTTTGATTTATATTGTCATGTTGATGACCCTATTCATTTTGAAGATGCTATTAAAGATAGAAAATGGATAGAAGCTATGGATGAGGAGCTTAATGCCATAGAGAGAAACAAGACTTGGGATTTGGTTGAACTCCCAAAAGGTAAAGATGTCAATGGAGTTAAATGGGTCTACAAGACCAAGAGTAATACTGAAAGAAAAATAGAGAGACACAAGGCAATACTTGTTGTCAAAGGTTATAAACAGAAACATGGGATAGATTATGAGGAAACTTTCGCACCGGTTGCTACAATGGAAACCGTGAGAGCAGTGTTGTCCATAGCAGTAGAAAACAAGTGGAAAGTTTACCAAATGGACGTGAAGTCAACATTCATAAATGGAGTGTTAATGGAAGAGGTTTACATTGAACAACCTCTCGGCTATGAAAAGAAAGGCCAAGAGCACAAAGTGTGCAAGTTGAAGAAAGCTCTTTATGGGCTGAAGCAAGCGCCAAGAGCGTGGTACATTAGAATAGACTCTTATCTACTGGAAAATGGATTTGAAAAGTGTGAGGGAGAACCCACCCTCTACATCAAATAAAATGATGGTAAAATGTTGATTGTAGTTTTATATGTTGATGATGTTATTTTCACAGGTAATGATGATTACCTTATTGAAAATTTTAAAACAGTCATGAAAGAAGAATTTTAAATGACTGACATGGATTTGTTGAAATACTTCTTAGGAATAGAAGTAGAACAAGATGAAAATGTGATTTTTATCTCACAGGAAAAATATGTTAATGAAGTGCTTGAAAGATTTAATATGGAAGAGAGCAAAGCAGCGATCACTCCCACAGTGATGGGATTAAAACTCAGCAGAGAGGACAACAACAAGGATTTTGATCCTAACTTGTACAAGAGCATAGTTGGCAGCCTCATGTATTTGACTACAACTAGGCCGGACATAATGCATGCAGTTAGTTTGATTTCTAGATTCATGGGGAAGCCAAAGGATGCACATTGGCAGGCAGCGAAGAGAATTCTGAAGTATGTTAAAGGTACTAAAAGGTTTAGTATTTTATATACTGCTTTAGAATGTTCAAATTTAGTTGGATACACTGACAGTGATTGGGCTGGAAGTGTAGATGATCAGAAGAGCACTCCCGGTTATGTTTTTCACATGGGTTCAGGAGCCATTTCATGGGCTTCTAAAAAACAACCCATTGTAGCATTGTCTATAGCAGAGGTAGAATATGTGGCAGCTACGGCAGTAGCTTGTCAAGCAATTTGGACGAGGAGGATGCTAAGAAGTTTGTGCCAAGAGCAGACAAAAGGAACATTGATTTATTGTGACAATAGCTCAGCGATTGCATTATCGAAGAATTCTGTGTTTCATAAGAGAACGAAACACATTGACACAAAGTTTCATTACATCAGAGAATTGGTAAACAATGGTGAAATTGTTTTGGAACACTGCAGAACTCAGGAGCAGTTTGCAGATATTCTGACCAAACCATTGGGACAAAAGAGTTTCGAATTTTTAAGAAAATGTTTGGGTATGACTGATAACCCAACAGCTGAAAGTAGGGGGGAGTGTTGAAATATTACTTTCAACCGCTACATTGTACAGTGGCCGCCTTCTATATTTGTTTGAAGAAGTTATGTCACCAGGTCGCTTGCCAAAATATTCGAACAGTGGAAGTCAGGGTACATAGATCTCTGTTTGGCAAATAGAGGTTTTCGTGCCAACCTCTGTACATTTAAAACAGAGTGGTATTTTTGTTTAAACACATGAGCGTTTAATTTCAAGGCACGGGAGAGTTCGTTTGGAGAACGGTGGTCCCCACAGCCACATCAGCAGCCAGCACGACGTGTGGTCCCTGCGGCTAAGTCATTAGGCCAGCCAACAGCGAGAGAACACGCGGTAATTTTTTATTGGTACAGGATTTTGATTTCCCCAGTCACTAGGCAAAAATCCGGACCCGAAATAGTTTTAGGGCAGATTTCAATCAATTTCGAGTCACACTCAGGCTGCCGTATGCTGAGTCCAAATCGGACCCGATATGACTTTAGGGTAGATTTAAAAGGGATTTCGGGTCACAAATAAGGTGATGAAAGTAGGGCTCTTTTGGCACCCGAAATTTGTTTACAATCCGGTTTAATTGATGGTTGGAGTCTGGGCCTTTGTCAAAGGTTTAAGGTTGAAGTTTTATCGTGCGACGATGTATTATTTTTGTGCACGTTTTCTTATGTGGGCCCGTTAACATTCGTTTTTAGTCAGACTTTAGTTTTGAATTTTTAAATGTAATGTTTATATATATAACACACAATAGTGTTATTTGAATAGTTAGACAGAACGTAAGTTTTTTGTATGAGCACAGCAGTGCGTTTTCCACAGAGACAGAGCATAGATATTTTACATAGCAGTGTATGGTTTTAGAGTGAGACAGTGTGATAGTTTTATGCACCGCGTTTGTAGCAGTCATATTTTGTTATTCCCTCGGTTGAGGAAGAATTTGTAATAGTTTTTTTGAAAGGAATAGAAATTTGTTTTCAAGTGGAAACTCCGTCTCCTGTCAAGAAATTCTTAATTTTCGCTGTGTTAGAAGAGGAGAGTATTACTCTCTCCATTGTTGTTCTGGAATTTTCAATATTTCAACAATTACATAGATACATAACCTATAAGATCTATTACTATGGGCCACCAAAACTATGTATTTTGACTCTTTTACTAAGTAAGGTTTATGCTAACATTTCTTTTTTAAATTTTATTTGGGAATCCACGTGCTTTCCTCCCTTATTACTTAGGTGTATTGTGATACTTTATTGGCATGGTACACATACCTAACCATGTCTTAAAACAGGATGCCCATATGGATTGTAGTTTACAGATTTTATTTTTAAAGAATTTTCTTTTTTAATTTATTGTTGTTAGTTTAATTTGCAAATTTGATTTTAAAATAGTTTTTTATTTATCATATAGTTATCAACACTTATGGAGTCATTCTCTGTACTTTCCCAAACCAAGGGTTCTCTTCAAGATATCTCACCTTGACTACATCTCAACCTATTGGAATTTTCAACAACCTTTCTTTATGTTAGCTATAACTTCAACATACCACGTGCAGACATTTGCAACCATCAACTCCATCAATAAACCACATTCCCTTACCTCTTATACCACAAATGAGGATAACAATAACAATTATATACTCAACAAGAATATACAAAAATTCACAACATGTTTTACCTTGAAAAACCTCAATCAAAACCAACCTAAATATATATGTATTATTATCTTATTATAATTTAAATAACCAACCTAAAAATAAATCTATTATTATCTTATTATGATTTAAATGCAGCTATGTTTTGATTCAAAAGAAACCAAGTTGTAAGCTCCACTCATGTACTTTACAATGAATAATCCCCTGACCTTTTAAAAACTTGGTATGCTCTTTAATATCATGAACTAATAATCTATGTTGTTTAATATTATGACCTACTAGAACCATGTGAGTGAATCACCGTGGTAATCTCAAAAACTTCAACTCTTTGGCTTAGGCAAACCACAAACACAACATAACCAAGCAATGATTAGGAGCCTCCTTAAATTTATGCTCTCAAATGGGATGAGGCTGCCAACGTGACATCACTACGAGGGGACATATTGCACGTCTCTCTACAGTCTGGACAGTCTATTTTTACTCTCCGATCCGATCTGCAGAGAACGGGATGTAAGCGATTTGTGGGGACTGTGTAGCCTCCCGCAAATCATTGTTCTCTCAAAGTATATGAATTCAGAGATGAGGCTGCCAACGTGAAATCACTACTAAGGGGACAGATTAGACGTCTCTGGACTGTTTGCATTTACTTGCTGATCTGCACAGAATGCAATGGATTGGGCAAGGAGGTTAAAATTCAAAGGAGGGAGTTTCCGACAGCTTGCATAAAAGAGGATATTATCAAAGGAGACATTTCACGTGGTAGAGCTCTCGACTCCAAGTCAATTCGCCCGTCTGTGTGAAAAGGACGGGTGACAACGATCTGTTAAATCTGCGTGCTGTCCTCCCCACAAGAACAAAAACAAATAACGGAAAGTGGCATTTAGATTCTTTGGCAAAAACCATTTGGACTCTTCGAGTCGTCCATCACAAGAAGATTATTAATGTGTAGCACCCACTAGTATGTATATTCTTTTGTAGCACTGTTGGTAGATCCCTTGGGCCTGAAATCTTTGAAATTTTGTTCAGGTTGGACCCATCCCTTACGTGTACTCTTTGTCTGATGCGTCCATCATCTTCTGCTCCCACTCAATTCCAACCGTGCATTCCAGTTCACGAGCTGCCTCTCCCATCAAGATGGCTGCTTAGGGAAGAGAAACGTGGCAGTGGTTTGTACTAATGAGGTTACAATTTTGATTAACCTGAATTAAGGTTTTTCCTGATTTTAGGTTTTTCCTGATTTTTGACGCCCAAAATTCTTGATAGTGTTAAAATTCATTTAAATGTAAAAACAAATCAAACACTCCCAAAATTAAATTTACCAAAATTTGGCCACAAATTATAGCCTTCGTAGAAAACGCCGATAAACATGTTCGTGAAGTTCAACCTCTATAAGAAGCACTGTCCTGACACTGTGAAACCAAACATTCCATTCTGTTCTTCTTTTCTCTTGAGCGCGCAGCTTTGTCTAATTATGATGAGGTCTCTCGCGTGCATTTCTGTAATGGTGTTTCTATGCTCCATTAATAACACTGTGCATGGGCAACTGAGTTCAACGTTTTATGCGACGTCGTGTCCGACGGTGCTGTCGATAGTTAACGCCGCGGTGAAGCAGGCCGTTGCCAGCGAGAAGAGGATGGGGGCGTCATTGCTCCGCCTTCACTTCCACGACTGCTTCGTTCAGGTAGAGAATCAAGAATTTCGTTCAGCGAATAATGAATAACAAATCACTTCTGCTTTCCTGGATCTCTTCATGTTGAATTTGGGTTTTTCTTTGCTGCAGGGATGCGATGGGTCGATACTGTTGGATGATAACTCAACCTTTACCGGAGAAAAGACTGCAGGTGCAAACGCCAATTCTGTCAGAGGATTCGACGTAATAGACACAATCAAAACTAAAGTGGAGGCAGCCTGCAGTGGAGTCGTGTCGTGTGCAGACATTGTCGCCATTGCTGCTCGTGATTCAGTCGTCGCAGTAATCATTGATTCTCCTATTCTCTTCTGGATAGATTTAATGATATTTAATATTTTTGAACATTTTGTAGTTTGGTGTTTCGAAAATATTCGCCAAGCAATTAATTTAGCTATTATATATTTTTAGATTTTAACTGTTATTTTTTTTAAATAATTATTTTTCTGAACCAGAAACACTATTATATTATCATTATTCTTACTTTAAAATTAGATTCCAAAATATTTTCAGAATGTAATTAACTTTTTTATTTAAATAATTATAATTAATAAACGGAAAAATTTGTATACTCCTCACTTCACTTGAAAAAAGAATGGATAGTCATAGAGATAAAAATTCTTTACTGAAATATCCTCTTATTTTCCAACCATTAGCTCTGTCAAGATTTGAAGTCAAATAATGTTATTTGCAATTTGTTAGCTTGGAGGTCAATCATGGGCAGTACTGTTGGGAAGGCGAGACTCAACGACTGCAAGTTTAAGCTCTGCAAACACCAACCTTCCCTCGCCAGCTTCCAGTCTCAGCACACTCATGAAATCATTTCAAAATCAGGGTCTCTCTACCAAGGACCTCATCGCACTTTCAGGTATAATATTTACTTAGTATTTAGTATTTTTTAATTATTAGTATTGAACAAAAGGTATTATTCATTGTGAAATGTTAGATTTAAGATTTTTGTGATCTATAATGTAGATAAATGTTTTTAGGATTAATCACATCATTAAGTAATAGGAATTAATCTATTTTTCTAAATATCCAATGTGAATCATCTAATGTGTTTTATCTTCAAGATAAGAAATAACTACTAGTTTTTAACGACTAGTTTTAACAGCTATCAGCAAATAATGACTCATCCTTACTTCTTTATTCAATAAGATTAAATCATCTTTACTATTTATTCAATAAAATTGATTTCTTTATTCACCTTGTCCTCCCAATAAACTATATTAAATAATTCCAAACATAAATCAAATCTTAATAACCTAATTAATCCAAAAAAACATTTATTTAATGTTAAAAAATAATTATTATTAACATACACTCTTCTTCTTATTATTATACAGGTGCTCATACAATTGGTCAAGCACGGTGCACCACATTCAGAGCTCGCGTCTACAACGATAAAAACATTAACGCTACCTTCGCAAAATCCGTGAAGGCAAAGTGCCCAAGCACTGGTGGGGACAACACTCTCTCTCCCTTAGATGTGCTCACCCCTGCCAAATTTGACAACAACTATTACATTAATCTGAAAAGCCAAAAGGGACTTTTCCACTCGGACCAGGAGCTATTTAATGGCGGTTCCACAGACTCTCAGGTTACTACTTACAGCACCAGTCAAGCCACCTTCTTTACTGACTTTGCAGCCTCCATGGTGAATATGGGTAATATTAGTCCCCTCACAGGCACCAATGGCGAAATCCGCACAAACTGCAGGAAGGTCAATTAAAATTGGAGTTGTTTATCTAGTGAGAGGAATTGTTCGGACGGTCAAAATTCGAATCGGAGAAAAAAAATTTTAAAAATCTTGAAGTAGTCGTGTTTGAATAATGTTTTTGATGGTGGAAATAGATTCAGCACCATCAAAAACTTCTAAAACATTCAAAATATTAAAGTTTAATAGCTATAACTTGCATTTACAAAAATCGCTGCCAGATTTTCTTAAAATCTTACCAGAATTTCCATGATTTTCAAGGTAAAAAACAATCTAATCAAACTAGATCATTAAAATTTCTAAAAATTGTATTATCTATATCTTTTCTCTCAAGTTATAAGCGAAGCTTTACCAGAGAGCAATAAATTACTGTTAGAGTTATATGCGATTTCAGACCGATCTTTGATCATTTGACTAAAAAGTAAAAATAAACAAAATAACAATGTAGTGTGTCTTAAATAAATAAATATTAAATCAAATTGATTTTTTTTTATCAAAATTTAAAGGATAAAAAATCTAATCAAATTTAACACTAAAAATACATAACAAAACAATAGATATTCTTCGCTTTTAAAAATATATATGCGCAAAACTATTTTCAAAAGAGCTTTGAGTACCTTACTTTATTTTATCCATTTCTTATATAATGGTGCCAAATAACCATTAACACGATATTTTATAATTTTTCAAACTATTTATTAAATCAATCAAATTTATAAAATAGTGTTAATAAAACATTATATATATATATATATATATCAATTTTATTTATTTGAGTCCTATTAAAATTGTTGAGTAATTTATATAAATTGTGACAAAATTATTATTCATATCCATTTCTATAAATAAATTATAAATGAAATATATGTCAATTCAATTTTTGTTCATTTTCTTCACTGACAATTAATTTTAAAAAGTGACAAAATGAAATTTGATGTAGTGGTTTTGAACTATACTTTTGATATGAATATTTTTTCAAGAACTACAGCATGTATAATTTTGATATGTAATATAATATATATATATATATATATATATATATATATATGGATATTCATATATGATTTTTTTTGTTATTAATATATTTTTTTAAATTTATAGATCAACTTTGTTGTTGCTAGAAATTTATTTTACAATCTAATATGTGAGAGATGTGTAATTCTGTGCTCAATTTTGATCTTGAGTTGACGTATATCTCTTTTAAAATAAAAATATTTTTTTCTCTAAATTAAAAAAACTATGTAGCTTATAGTAAAAAAACACTAAAATAAATATACACATTTGTTTAATTTTAATTATAAACATTATACTACCTAAATAATCTCTTTTTCATTGTTCTCTAGATTTGTTATTGATATTACACTTAGTATGAAGGAGATGTAGACTTTGCATAGATAAAATATTTTGATGTCTTTTAAATCAACTTTAAAAGAAGATAAATTAATCAAAAGTATAAAAAAAATCTTATAATTTCACCTTTTTAATGAGAGAAATGTATAATTTTTGTAATTCTAAAATATCATTTAAAACTTATTTAAAAAAATAATTTGAATGTATATATATACATATTTTAACTATGGATTTAATAAGAGTGGAAAAAGATCATCTCTCTGTGTAAGATTTTTAAAAGTTTTAAATTTTAAAAGAAATTTATATTTCAAAAGATTGATAAATAATTATTAATTATAGTATTGTTAAAATATTCATTTAATTAATAAAATTATATAAAAATTTAAATTTTTTTTTTTCTAAGTAATACTGATCTATTAACAAGCTGAATAATTTATATCGAGACCGAAGTCAAAAGCTACTGCCTTGAAGGCAGAAGATTCAGGAAAAAACAGAGAAGTGGACTGTCGAAACCCACGCAGGGGTGCATAAAAAGATTTCTCCAAAAACTTCTTTGACCCATAACAAACAGAAAAGGGCCAAAAAACTTCATTGCAACCAAAACATAAAAAACCCCGGGAGTTGGGTGACATAAACAGAGAAAAAGACCAAGCAACGAACCCATTAGTCTTCCGGAATCTCCTCCACGATCCTGCATCCTCCGGTGACAAGCATATCAGGAGCAAGTTCTGCCTGAGAAGCCTGGGGACCAGGCTCAGCCGAGAGCATGTTTTCATCAGGAACAAAGTCAGCAGGGCGAGACGGAGGCTGCAAAGGAGTGCGGCCACTGCCCAGATTGAAATGTGAAAACTGGGAGGCAGAGTAAGTTCTATGGAACTGGGCCGGTCGCACTAGAAGCCTCGTGCAAATGGCCTTCATAAAAACCACCAGAGAATGGCGAACTTTAAGCGATCGAGGGAACTCTGAAAGTAAACCGATGGTAGCTCCTCGTTGTATTAGCGCAGGGCAATGACGAGCGACGGAATGGGGACCCCTGAAGATTTAGCAGAATCCGTAGAGCGCTCCAATGCTCGGGGTAATGGCTGGAGCCATCATCAAGGAAGAAGTGTCCTGTGAAGGACTGAAGGCAAATGGTTGGGATGGTTCTCGAGAGTCGCCCTCCTACTCCGCGCAGGCCATGTCGGTCTTCACATGTGGTGGACCCGTGAACTCAAAGCTTTAACCAAAGTGCCAACCATCCCAAGGAGGCCCGAACTCGAACAAGGACGTAGAGACAGCTGAAGATGCCCAGGAAAAGAGACCTCCCTTTGCGAGGAGCGCACCAGACTCCGTTGGTCGTTCACCCGTCTGTGCAGACAGTAACCAACGCCGCCCAAACGAAACTGTGGGAAAGCCAAGACCGGAGCCAATTTAACCTGTTGCATGTGAAATCCATCTGCCATGAGACCGGACTGAACATGCGCCGAGTTCGTCCTTCCCAAACCAAACAAATCCATCTTCATAACTGCAATCTGAGTGAAAATCTCGCCAGAGCATGCGAAGGCAGGGCTCAACCTGTTTGAAGGCGCGCGAGTGCATTGGGTTGCAGAGCTCATAGCATTGGAGTGAGAGGAGTGTAAATGTGACAAGCTGTGGAGCAGCTATCCATTTAACTCTGCGTACCACCGGGGCAGGTGTCGGCATGTCATGCCGCCCTCCCGTCCCATTCCATTAATTAACCTTGGAAACACCCGCATCCAGGGTATATAAAAATTTAATTATTAATAAACATCAATATCAATAATTTTATTAATCTTAAATAATTTAAACTAAACTATTTTTTTAACATAAATATGCTCCATTTAAAATAATATGCTACTTTAAAAGAGAAAAAATATAATTAACTTATGTAAGAAGGAAAAAAATTTAGTACAATAAACATAAACATATATGTCCAATATATATATGGAAAAAAAATCATCATACTTGGTATTGTCTTATTTAAGATATTATAAATACTCCTCATATTTTATATTATCTTATTTAACATATTACCATATTCATAATATAGAAACTATTAACTTTTATAATATTATTATTTTTTAAAATATTATATAAAGGACAGGAACATAATTAAACATTAAACTCATATTACACCACTTCTAAAGCTATGTAGAAAGACAACGCATAATTTTAAAGGGGCACTTCGAATGTGATCTCTTTTGTAATTCAAATCTCAAATCCATTTAAAGTATGGAAAAATGTTTATATATGGGTCAGGGAAATAAAATATGCAGAATAAGAATAAGAATAAGAATAAGAATAAGAATAAGAATAAGAATATATATATATATATATATATATATATATATATATATAATATATATATATATATATAATATGTAATTTTTTACAATCATAGTATTAATTTTTGTACACAATATTTTTATAAAACGTGAGTATCTTTTTAAACCTTAATCTTTCTAAAAATTATGGTTAAACATGCAAGTTAAATTGACGTTTGTTTAAGATTTATATGAATGAGACATACGCTTTGTTGTTATTAAATATTTATCGACGTAGATGTAATGGTATTCATATCGATTGGTATTATTTCATTTTAATTTAATTATTAGTATCGTTGGTTGATAGCTTATATTTTATAATTTCCCTAATCTTTTTTTATCAATAAGTTTGATAGGTTAAAATCAAGTGAGATGAGTTTTATTTATTTAACACATATTTTTTAAATGTGTAGATAGCTTTATTCTAAATTTTTCCGTATTTAACTTAGAGTTCACACGTGTTTTTTAAAGTAAAAATAAAATATTCTAAAAACAATATACTTTAAATAAAAAAATAATGTATATTATAATAAATAATGAAAATAAATATACGTATTTATTTAGTTTTAGTTATAAATATTATAAAACTTCAATAAATTCATTCTCACTATTGTTAGCTTCATTAATGGTTAATGTTACAACGAGAATGAAGGACGTGTAGACTCTCTCCAATAACTATGATATGTGGTGTCTAGGTGAAATAACATAATTTTAGATTTAAAAAAAAGTTAAAAATTATTATAATTTTATTTTTTAAGTGTCAAGAAAATTCACAAATTCATTTTAATTATGGATTTAGAACTGTATAATCATTAAAAAAAAATGTTTTTTATATGTATTTTTTTTAAAGTTTTATATTTTAATTGAAATTTGCATTTCAAAATATTTGATTTTTAAATGATATAATTTATATTTTTATTTCATATAAATTTTTATAATAAAATATAAAAAAACACATTAATAAAATATGAATCCTTTCATTTAATTATTTATAAATATAAAGTTAAAGTAAAATTATTTTAATCGTTGTTTTGTTACTAATACATTTTTAATTAATATAATAATTATTAAAATAATATATTGTTATTATTATAAATAATATGTATATAAACTGTAAAAAGAATTTTATAATAGAACAGTTTTAAATTTATTTCATAAAAAGAATGCCAAGTACTTTTTATATCCATAACAATAATCAATTAATTCAATTTCTTAAATTTCACTTAATCTAGATAATTAAAATATCTAAATATTACAATTTTTTATTATTAGTTTCTATGTAATAATCATAATAACTGTTTTTTTTCCTTCTTAATTTATAATTAAATAAATCATTATTACACATTGATTGATTTCTTTAAAATATACAAATTAATTGATTCAACTTTTTAATATAATTATTTAATATAAAATATTTGTTAATTCTATTAAATTTTTATAATCAATTTTCATTTTCATAATAATCTTTTCTAATATTTTTTTTTCTTTTCTCATATAATTAAACAAGTGCTATATAGTAGCTAGTAATTTTGGCTTAATTTAAATATAGCTAAATAAAAATAAAAATAATGAATTCAAGTTAGTGTTAATGTTTAGAATGGAATCAATCTAGGTTTTATTGATTGGTAAATTGAGGTATTTTGTTAATTGTAATTCTATATTGTTGGGGTGGATTATCTAATCCTACCCAGTGATAATAATAATGTTTTATTATAGTGATAAGATTTTTGTTGAGAAGGCTTTTTAGACTATTTTACATTTCCTAGATTGATATATTTTAAAGGGTAGTTGTTCTTTCCACACATATATGTGAAAGGTAAGTTGAATATATTCCTTAAAAAAATATTAACATTAAAAAAGGAGTTGTTTGAATTGATAAGCATTTAATTTTTTATTAATAACATTTTATTGATTTATTATTGATATCAAGTAAAATTATATATTTTTACTATAATTTAATTTATTTGTTAAAATTTATTTTATTTTTATGCCCTAAAACCAAGATTTGTGATAAACAATAAATACCTAGGTAATATAAATAAGTGGTTTTCATTTTAAAAATATTTTTATAGTAATTAAATGAATCTCATGAGCTTTAGTAATGCAACAAGAATGTTTCAACTCCCAAGGCTAACAACTTTAATTATCAATCTTTGATTCATAAGATAGTGTTGTATGCATAGTAAGGTAGATTCTAAGCCCCGAGGTAGTGGATGGATCAAACCAAGGTGTACCGATACCATTTTGCAAACTCAATCTAGAGGTAGTGGATGGATCAAACCAAGGTGTACCAAGACCATTTTGCAAACTCAATCTAGTTTTTTCAAGAAAGGAAATTATAATATACTTGCAAGAAAAATAAATGTTGCATAAAAGGAAATGCTAATCTACTTTACAAGAAATTTAAATATGCATACAAGGGAATTCTAGTCTAATTGCAAGGAATGAAAATGCTTGAAATGGAAATGCTAACTTGTTGGAGAAAATAAAACTAATCTAGTTGCACAAAGTAAAAGCATGAGATCAATCCTAAACTATTAATGTTACATAATAATTTGCCACCATGCTCATTTTCTCGTCCCTGATCCTGAAATGCCCTATGACAGATCCTGTGCAACGTTTCCATCATCAAGAAATGTGATAACATATCCCCTTGAAGATCCAAAGAAGACTGCCTTGAAAGATTATTGAAGAAACTTGGCCAAATTCCTAGTTTCTTGGGTCAGTGCTCTTCTTGGTGCCATGACCACACTGATGTCCTTTTCAAAGTTTTGGCCTAGCACTATTAGCGCCCTAATTTATTGGAAACTCGCGCTGATCCCCTTTGTGGCAGTGCTTCCTCAAATGGAGGAGAAGCTTCGACCTCTAGAAGCTCAAGGGTGATGAGTTGGTTGTCGAATAGTGACGATAAGGTTGAGCTATCTCACTTTAGAGCCTTGATCTCATCCATGGGGGATCACCCCTTTGAAAGTGGGCCTTCCTCCTCCTTTCATGGGCTCCCAACCTTTTCTCCCTTCCTATAAATTCACATCCCTCATTCCCCCAAGTTTAGAGCTTGGTTGATTATTGTGAGATTCGTCTAAACTCTCATCCCTTTGCATGCTAGAATCGTCATAAAGCCTAAGTGCTCAGGGGAAGGAATTCTTTTTGAGCTTCAGTGAAGAACTCAGATTTTCACCTAAGGACGCCTCCAACATCAAGGCCTCATTGGAAGCTCTCCTTTTGTAATATATCAATAATAATATCTAATTTTTTATTTCCATATTTATCTACATGTTTATGTAAATATTATGATACTCCTTGATATTTTAGATAACTAGTGTTTATTTTTATTATGTATGGTATGAAATTTGTTATTGTTTATTGATCATCAACAAATAGAATTTTTTTTTTTTAATCAAAACTTAAAAGATAAAAAATTTAATCAAATTTTACTATAAATATAGATAGTAAAACAATATAGATTCTTCCCTTTTAAAAATACTTACGCCCAAAACTATTTTCAAAAGAGCTTTGAGTACGTTACTTTATTTCATCCATTTCTTAATATTCGTGCCAAATAACCATTAACGCGATATTTTATAATCTCTCAAAATATTTATTAAATCAATTAAATTTATAAAATAGTGTTAATAAAACATTAAAATAACAATTATGATGATTATATATATATATTTTAAATTATTTATCAAACCAATTAAATTTATTTTAGTCATAAGAAAAAGGACGATTAAAATTGTTGAATAATTTATATAAGGTGTGACAAAATTATTATTCATATCCATTTCCATAAATAAAGATAGGGTTCCTTCCCGTAAAAACATTTTTTTAAATGAAGAAAATTTGGGAAGAAAAAACTATAGATAACGATATTTTGTTTTTCTTTTATATACATAATAAATTTAAAGTTAAAATATATTTAATTTAAAAGAAAAAGACATTAACCATAAAAAAATATTATAAATGAAATCATATCTTAGTTGAATTTATGTTTGGGACGAAGAAGAAATGATATCTTAGTTGAATTTATGTTTGGGATGAAGAAGAATGCTAGGGAATTTCTTCACTAAGGTTCAATCTTCAAAAGTGATGGGATGAAATTCAATGTAGTGATTTTGAAATATATTTTTGATATGATATTCTCAGCATATATCTATATATATATAATAATGAAGAGAGATTGTTTTTATTTTTTATTAATATTTTTAAAAAATTTATGGATCAATTTTGTTGCTATTAGAAGTTTATTTGCCAATTTAGTAAGTGGGAGATGTGTAATTCAGTGCTCAAATTTGATTTTGATTTGACATACATTTCTTTTAAAATAAAAATAATTAAATTAAAAAAATAATGTAACTTATAGTAAAAAAACTTTAAACAAATATATATATTTTTTAAATTTTAATTATAAACATTATACAATCTAAATAATCTCACTTATTATTGATATTACACCTAGTATGAAAGAGATGTGGACTTTGCATAAATAAGATATTTTGATGTATTTTAAATCAACTTTAAAGGAAGATAAATTAATCAAATTTTTTTTTTTTAAACATCTTATAATTTACCTTTTCAATGAGGGAAATATATAATTTTTGTACTTCTAAAAAACCCATTTAATACTTATTTAAATAAATTATTTGAACATATATATACATATTTGAATTATGGATTTAATAAGAATAGAAAAAAATTCATCTCTCTTAATGTAAGATTTTTAAAGGCTTTAGATTTAAAAAAAACATTATACCTCGAAAAAATTGTTTTCTCTTAAAACTTGATAAATCAATATTAATTATAATATTGTTAAACTAATCATTTAGTTAATAAAATTATATAAAGATTTAATTATTAATAAACAACAATATCAATAATTTTATTGAACCTAATAATTTAAACTCTTCTATTTTTTAACATAGATATGCTCCATTTAAAATAATGTCACCTTAAAAAAAATAGCTAACCTATGTAAGAGAAAAAAAACATTAAATAAAAAAGAAAGATTAAATAGTACAATATACATATATGTACACCATATATGGAAAAAACTCCTCATACTTTGTAGTATCTTATTTAACATATCATGAATACTCCTCATACTTTATATTATCTTATTTAACATATTACCATATTTATAATATAGAAACCATTAATTTTTGTAATATTATTATTTTTTAAAATATTAAATAAAGTTTTGGAACCAAAATTATGTTGCACATTTTTGTTAAACATTAAACTCATATTATATCATTTCTTAAATTATGTAGAAAGACAACACATAATTTTAAAGGGGCACTTAGAATGTGATCTCTAGAAAGACAACACATAATTTTAAAGGGGCACTTAGAATGTGATCTCTTTTGCAGTTCAAACCTTAAATCCATTTAAAGTATGGAAATATGTTTATTATGAATTTCAAATGAATATGTAAAATAATATCGGTTAGGGAAATTGATAAAAACAAGAAATAAAAGGAATGTATTGGATAATAAAGTAGTTCACACTGCATATTGAGACTACACAAACTAGAGTGTATACTCTACTTTCTTTATATTTAATTAATGAATGATACAATAATAAATACAACACAAAAGAATAAGGAGTTGGGAACAAAGTTGTACAACCTCAGAGCTAATTCTAACTTAAAGAGTTACATTACAACCATGTAACCATTTCTCCATTAATGTAATAGAATATTAATTATTTTCAACTATCCCCCTTAATGGAGAAAGGATTATCCTGTAGTCCTAACATCCCTCTAAACAATTCAAACATCACTTTCCCAAGAGGCTTAGTAAAAATACCAGCCATATTGTCACATGTTTTACAATATTCAACAAATATTTATTTTGACTGGACTTTTTCTCTAAGAAAGTGAAATTAAGTATCGATTTGTTTTGTGTTCTTATGAAACATTGGATTGTTTGCTAGCTTAATGGAACTCTGGTTGTGACATTTTATGACACTTGCCTCTTTCTACTCTTTTGTTGCATTATGGAGAAGCCTTCTCAACCAGATAGCTTCACATGTTGCTGCACATAATGCTTGGTACTCAGCTTCAGCCGAAGATAAAGACACAATGCTCCGCTTTTTATTGCTCCACGCTATGGCCCCAGATCCAATACTAAATGCATAAAATGTGATAGATCGTCGATCTTCCAGGTTGCCTGCCCAATCAGAGTCTGAAAAACCTGCTAAAATAAGATCAGATGTATCAGTGTATAAAATACCATAATTACTAATACCATGAAGATACCTCAACACACTTTTTTCTGCCACCCAATGACTTTGAAAAGGTTTAAACATGAACTAGGTCAACAAACTGACAAAGTATGCTAATTCTGGTCTAGTTTTAGTTAGATATATTAGACTACCAACCAACTGCCTATACAGAGTGGCATTCACCTCCTTAGAGCCATCGCCACTACACAAATTTTGATTCTACTACAAAGGTGTTGATAAAGTCTTACACTGCTCCATTTTGAACTTTTTGAGTAGCCCTCTGACATACTTCCCTTGAGTAAGGAAATTTTGCCTAGAGTCTCTGCATAATTCCAGACCTAAACAACAATGTAAACTTCTAAGGTCTTTCATTTCAAAAACCTATGACATCTACAATTTGATTTCTTTGATTAATGCATCTGCATTACTTGTTATAATCATGTCATCCACATACAAGGAAATCAAAATATTCTTCCTATTTTCATCATACATGGTATATAGAGTTGGATCATTCATACTCCTATGAAAACCATGTTGTAAGAAAAATGAATCAATCTTGTCGTACCAAGACTTGGGTGCTTGTTTTAAACCATATAATGCCCTTTTCAATCTACACACTAAATGTTCCTTCCCTTTCTTAACAAACCCTTCAGGCTGGATTAAATAAACCTCTTCCTTTAAATCACCATTTAGGAATGCAAAATTAACATCTAACTGATGTAGCTTCCACTGATATTTTGTAGCTAAAGAAATTAAATTTCTAATAGTGTTAAGTTTCTCTACAGGAGAAAATGTTTCTTCAAAGTCAATTCCCTATTTCTGTGAATAACCCTTTGATACCAATCTAGCTTTAAATTTTTTTATACTCCCATATGCATTGAATTTAGGTTTGTAAAGCCATTTGCAACCTATGGGTATTTTTCCTTCAGGAAATTCAACTAGTTCCCAAGTATTTTATCTAATAATAGATTCAAATTCTTAATTCATTGCAACCCTCCATTGATGATATTGACAAGCTTCTTTATAATTTGTGCCCTCTATAAAATTTAAAATGTTTTACATTAAAGCATAGTCTTTCAATCTGGTTGGTAGTTGAGTCCTCCTACATGATATTCTTGGTAAAGGACTCACATCAAATATGTTTTCTTAAGACCTTTGCAGGCTTGAATTACTGATTACATCATCTCCCTCTTCTTCTTTCTGTTGTTGTTGTTTTTTACTGTCCTCGCTGCTTTCTTCCATCAACAATGGAATGTGCCATTATTCAAGACTAGTTTCCTTTCCTTCCTCAACCTACTTATGAAATATGACATCTTGACTTGTAAAGACTTTATGATTCAGAGGATTAAACGACTTATAAGATTTAAACTCACTGAAATATCCTACAAAGATGCATTTCATGGCCTTAGGATCTAGCTTCTTTCTATCTTCCTTGGGTAGATGGGCAAAGGATTTTGACCCAAAAAATCTTAAATGATTCACTGTTGGCTTATATCCATAAAGTGCTTCATAAGGTTTTTTAAAATTAAGACATTTAGTAGGACTCCTATTCTTTAAATAAACAATATTTTTGATTGCTTCAGCCCAAAAACTATTTGATAGACCCTTACCTTGAAGCATACTTCATGCGCACTCAACCAGGGTTCTATTTTTTCGCTCTACAACTACATTTCGCTGCGGAGTGTGAGGCACTGTGAACTATTGAATAATCCTATGATCTCTGAAAAATTTCATGAAGTCTCCCAACTTGTATTCTCTCCCTTGATCTGAGCAGAGAATCTTTATGAATTTCCCTGTCTGCTTCTCCACCATATTCTTAAATTATTTAATGAATTGAAATGTTTGGCTCTTCCTGCTGATAAAATATATCCAAGATAATCTAGTGCAATCATTAGTAAAGAGTAAAAAATAATATGCACCACCTAGTGACCTGGTTTGCATATGTCCATGTCATACATATGTATGCAAAAGCTTCATAATATCCCTATCGACATTCAAAGGAAAGTCTTCCCTATGCATTTTCCCTAATGCACATCCATCACAATCTAAATGAACATTATGAAAAGTAGTAATTCCATCAACCATATATTTCCTTTGAAGTAGCATGATATTTTGTAGGTTAGGATGACCGAATCTATGATGCCAAAGATTCTCGATTGTCAATCACATTGAAACCAGGGCTTGGAGTGGCATGCTCTTGAAATTCAATCTATACAGGCTTCCCACACACAATCCTGATGGAACTGGTTCCTTCTTGTTGTCCTTTATGACATAATATGTTTTGAATAATTCAACGTGCAAGTCTTGATATTATATCATTGACACAAAGAATAAGTTATTCTTGATCCCTGAGACATACATTACATTTTTGATGTGTATGATATCATCGCTAGGCAACATCATTGGAATATTACCTCACCCCTTAATCTCATAATCTCTATCATTACCTTGATAAATTTTAGCTCCACATGTATTTTCTTCAAAAGACTCAAATCGATTTCTTTTACCTATCATATGCGAAGACGCGCTTGAATCAACATACCATATTTCGGCCTCATCCTCCTCATAAGCTGAAAGAGAAAAATTATCTACAAACAATAAAAAAGCATGACTGTTACCTTCATCAACAAAATATCCTATGTGATTTCTCTGTTTATTTCTAACCTCATATACATGTCTCTTAAAGAAAAAATTATCTTGATGACTAGTTTTCCCAAAGGAAAAACATTTAATGCCGGAATAGTTACTACTGTTACTTGTAGTCATACCTCCAAATGGTATCTTCTAAAAATCACCACAACCTTTTTTTTGTTTTCGCTATCGCCCTTTGTATGGATTCTTCTTCACCATCAGAGCAAGATCGATACTTTGTGATCTAAAATTCTATCGCCACTCTTCTTCTTGTAATAGAATTCTTGTCAGTTCTTCAAATGCAGAGGCCTTATCCTGTGCAGACAAGCCTGTGATGAAATTTCTGATATTCATTCCCCATCCTATTCAAATTAATTGTGACAAGATTTGAATCAGACACCTTCTCCTCAATGTCACCCAATCTATCCTTCAGGTCCTTGACCCTTTCTATGAATAAAGCAGCAGATTCATTCTCCTCAGGCCTCATAGAAAACAACTTGCCTTTGAGCGACAAGATGTGATTGGTGTTCTGTTTGGTATAGATTCTTGAGCGTCATCTAGATTTCAGTGGATGATTTACCATCTCTGATGGTTGGGATAATATTGTCTTTAACTGACATCTTCAATAAAACTTTCGCCTTGTTCTCCCTTTTATACCAGTATTGTATGAGTGTAGCCACATTTTTTGCATCATTCGGTTTCTTCTCATCACCACTAATGATCAAACACGCACTCTCTCCCTCAAGTAATGTCTGTAGCTTGAATTTCTAAATGGTATAATTGGTCACGTCGCGTTTGCTAGTGTCGTTGAGATAAGTTTATGTAAAATTGTTTATTTTGGACTAATTAGATTCGTAATCCTCCAATATTCAATTGATTATAACTAAGTGAACAATTACAAGCTACACAAAAAAAAACTTCAACACATACCAGAACCTGATCACAGATCTGCAACCGATCTGGCACGATCTCTGTGTATGCAACTCAGAGATGCCATCGATCTGAAAGATTTATGTGTTTTCTACTCAGATCCACCACCCATCAAGTAAAATATTATGATTAGAACCGTAAAAGAGGTCATCACTTCTATGAGCAAAAAATCAGTGTCAGGAAAATTTCTTTAAGATTGTCTCTACCAGTGCTGGAATGACCCCATAAATGAATTTATCCATACAATTTAGTGTACTTGTGGCTACGAAAATCACACAGATTAGTGCCTCTACTGCTCCAAAAATTATGTTGATCTGTTTTTTGCTCAGAAAAAACTGATACCTATGAGAAGCTAAGTTCCTCCTGTGAGTGAGGTGTTTCTGTAGACCACTTACTCCGTTCTGAGCATTGAGGCTCCTATGTGCACTGTAGCCATGAAGGCTTTGTAGCCACAAAGGCTCTATAGCCGTGAAAGCTCTGTAGCCACTAAGGCTCTGTAGGTAAATTAGGCTCACCTAGTCTTAGTTCTAATACCATCATAAAAATAGGAAAGAATAGAAATGTATTGAATAACAAAGCATCTCACAGGTGAGTACTGCACCTAGAGACCTAAAAAACTGGAGTATATACTCTACATTCTCTACAGTCAATCAATGAATGATACAACAATAAATACATCACAAACTAATAGGGATTTGGGAACAAAATCTTACAACCTAGGAACTAATCCCAACTTAACGAGTTACGTTACAACCATGTAACCATTTCTCCATTAATACAATATAATATTAATTATTTTCAACTGAAATAAAATATGAAGAACATATTTACATTATATTTGATTTGATATGATATATATATCATTATAATATAGTAAAATAATATTTTTTTAATTAATATATATATATTTTAATCACAATACTAATTTTTCTACACACACTATTTTTACGCCATAAGGTGTTCTTCTTTGAAAACAACTCCTCTAGTTTCCACTATGTACGAGTTTACACCATTGGATATAACGTTAGACGAATGAATGTATTAAGGCCCTAGGATTAATAATTAGCAATTAAGAGAAAAATAATAGTTAAAGAAGGTAATGAAAAAGTTTAAAAACTAATGAAACAATTGTTTCATTAATCGTTTCTCGATAGATTAACCCAAAGGCTTATTCCCATTTTTTACCTGAATGTGTGAGCGGGCCTATTTAATGGAAATTACAAAATTTTCTAGTGCCTGATGCCATAAACTCATCCCAGACCTCTTTTGTGGAAATTACAAGCCATACTACTGCATGTTGTGCCTGTTTGAGATGGCATAAACTAATCCCACCCCTAAGCAAGCCTTTTCAACACCCTGCTTTTTCATAGAGTCCAACACCTCACCCTCCACCTTAGTTTCTACACTCTCCTACCTCGTATCCTTTTCTCCTGTACTTGTCTCTCAACACTCCAACTCTTTGACTCTGTTGTCTCCCGCATTCCATCTCACGATGCTCCAACTCTCCGACTACATTATCTCTTACATTCCAGCCAATTATGTTGTACTTAACAATCAGATTACCTGCTAATTCGTCAATGTCGGATTCATAAATGATTCTTTAAATATATTTATTTACAATTGCCCAGTTCTTGAGAAACTGAGCATTTTCAATTAACTTTGGCTGCCAAATGTTGAAATATTAAACTGCAGCTGCAACTGTGGCAATGAGGACATAAGTCAATTTTGATGGGAGAAGGATGCAATAGAAACAAAATTTTTTATCTTGATTTGATCTTCACTCCATCACACATTGAAAACACTAGCAAATCAATTTTTTGGTTTAAAGGCTGTAACCTGTCTTGCATTGAAGAACCGTGGCTCCAACTCCACGCCATCTAGCATTCAATCACTACACTTGCCGCATTGAAACTCCACCAACCAGTTTGACTTTACCACATTTTTATTTTGTTTCAAATACATCCTACGTCACCACACCTTTTAACCATGCGATAGACGGAGGACCCACATACCAAGTCACCATAGCTCGCAGCCAATCACGAGCGTATCATAAATTTCTTTGCCGACGTCATCCATCCAAAAAATGGACGTGATGAAATTATGAACCATTTTGAAAAGTTTTTGAGTTCCGCCACCATGTCACCCAATAGCCAATGGGAGCGTTATCGCACCAATTGAAGTCACAATTATCATGGCCTAAATTGGATGCATTAAATGCATTAACCAATTTGCATAAAGAGTCTTCAAGTCCGTGAAAACGTATTTGTAAATTTTAGTCTTCAGGTTTAAATGATTTTATGTTTTTATTAAAACATTGCAACAAGTTTCATTTTAGAACCTTAGGATATAAAATATATGTTTTATATAATATATATTGTAAATATTTTATATTCACAATATATATATATATATATATATATATATATAAACAATGTAAAAAAGAAGATCACTGTGTGCATATTGTATTGACTGTGTGAAGAAAAATGCCCAAAAGGCAGAAAAGAAGACAATGAGGCAGAGTTTTAAAAACGTTGTGTTTTGTAGCAGCAGGAGTCTTTTTGTGTAAATCCAAAACAGTATAGTTCTGAGGAAAGTTCCAAATTTTTGTATTAGTTTTATGGTTAATGAAATAGAGTTCCATTCCATCACTCTGTCCAAAAATTTAGAGGGATTTTTTTTTTTATTCCTCTGTGTGTTAGGAATTACTGAGAAATTCCAACATGGTATCAGAACTAGTCCAGGCTCTTTGCATTTGCCAAAGAAGCTGAAGGAAGAAGGAGTTGTTGAAGCTTTTGACCAGCAGTGTGAAGGCTCAGCAAAACAAGGTATTTACAAAACAGAGTTTTGTGTTTGTTTTTTAAAAAGTGCAGTCCAGATATATATATATATATATATATATATATATATATATATATATATATATATATATTAAAAGACAGAGTTTAATCTCTTAACAGTGAGAAGGTTTATTTGAGAAACACATCCAAGTTTTTTTTTAAGCATAGTTCAGTAAGCTAGCCATGGCAGGAGCCAACACAAGAATGAGTATGGGAAATAATCAACTCCCACAGTTCAATGGGAAGAACTATGACTATTGGGAAATCACAATGAGAGCCCTGTTTGCCTCTTAAAATTTATGGGAGCTATTTGAAAATGGTTTAGAAGAACTAGCAGATGAATAAGCATATAATGCCTAACACAGGAAGAGAAGGATTTGTTGGAGATTAATAGGAAGAAGGACTCAAAAACCCTCTTCTATCTCTATTAGGCAGTGAATGAAAGTATATTTCCAAGGATTGAAATAGAAAAGAGGTCCATGGATGCATGGGATACCCTCCAGAAATCCTACCAATGTATGGAGAAGGTAAAGACAACGAAGCTTAAATTAATGAGAAGAGATTTTAAAGTCATTTGCATGAAAGTGTCTGACACAATAGACTCATTATTCAGTGTTGATTGGGTTGGTCAGTCAAATGAGATCTCATGGAGAGACCATAGAAGAAAAAAGAATAGTGGAGAAAGAATTGAGGAGCTTACCCTCAATATTTGATGTGATAGTAACAACCATTGAAGAGACAAAGTATCCCTCGTTCTTTACTGTTGATGAGCTTCATGCATCATTGATGACACATGAACAAAGGTTAAGCAGAACAACAAAATCATCTTTGGAGCATGCCTTCAAGACCCAAATGTCCTTTGGAAGAGGAAGAGGTGAAGGCAAAGGAAACTACAAAGGAAAAGGAAGAGGCAGAATCCAAAACAAAGGAAGAAACAACCTTGCAAATACAAGTGAAAGGGGCAGAAATCAAAGCCAGAATCAAAGCCAAGGCTGTTAGAAAATTATATATTACAGAGCAATGCAACACATAAAATATGCAGAAAATACAAGCACACAAAACACATAAAACCAAAGAGACACAGATATACGTGGTTCACCCAGTTTGGGCTATGTCCACCCCAAACAGCCAGTCCTTCCTTTCTATTGTCTAGCAAAATGAAGAGACACAACCTACATCAGATCCGCTGTAATATCCTCTTTTCTTTCTCACAGTCTCCCTCTCTATTTCTCGCTCCGAGAATACACATAAAATACACAGCCGCAATAAAATACCCTCATAAAAGCGAGGGTTTTCCTTCTAGGGAAAAAAACCCTAAACTAAACATAACTTCTACCATCAGATCATTTGCCTAATGAACGGCCCAGATTGACTAGAAATTATTATACTTTTACAAGGCAATTTTACATCTATTTTTAGCTTTGGGGGTGCTGCCCCTGAAACCCCCCGCCAGGGGGGGGCTCCATAAAGTTGCTACTACCCCCCTTGGACCCCCCACGGCAGCAATTAATTTACAGGTGGCATTGCTGCCCCATTTATGGTACAGGGGTCCCATGCTGTGATACAAAGTAAACAAGATAATTAGGCTCCACACCCAACAATCTCTCACTTGGAGACAGATTGTAGCAACTCCACCGCTGCTTCATTTGCTGGAAAATGACTCCTCTTTGGACCTGGATGTTTCTCATCTTCATCATCATCCTTGAAGACCAATTGAAACTAAGCACATTCTCAGTTTCTCCCTGGTTACAACTTTTGTTAGCATATCTGCAGGATTCTGGCTAGTGTGTATCTTTTCCAGCTTCAAATCTCCATCTTCCAATACTAACCGTATGAAATGGTACTTGAGATGTATGTGTTTAGTTCTGGAATGAAATGCTGAGTTCTTTGCAAGATGAATGTAACTTTGGCTATCACTATATAGCGTGCCCATATCATGCTTCTTACCCAATTCATCCATAATCCTTTGTGACCAAATCATTTCTTTACTAGCCTCTGTAGCAGCAACATACTCTGCTTCTGTTGTTGAAAGTGAAACAACACTTTGGATTTTTGAAACCCAACTGACAACTGTTCCACCTACAGTAAATACATATCCTATAGTGCTCCTCCTGATATCTCTGTCACCTGCCATATCTGCATCAACATATCCCTGTAGATAAATGTTTGAACCACCAAAGCATAATGCTTGATTTGTGGTACCTCTCAAATATCTGAGAATCCATTTTACTGTCATCAAATGTTCTTTTCCTGGATTGTTCATGTACCTGCTTACAACTCCCACTACATGTGCAATATCAGGCCTTGTGCAGACCATTGCATACATTAAGCTTCCAACTCATGATGCATATGGAACTTTAGACATATATTCCATTTCTTCGTGGGTCTTGGGGCACATCTCCTTACTAAGTTTGAAATGGCTAGCAAAAGGTGTACTAACTAGTTTTGCATTCTGCATATTAAATATTTTCAACACCTTTTCTATGTACTCATTTTGAGATAGTGTTAATTTGCGATTTTTCCTATCTCTAGTTATCCTCATACCAAGGATTTGTTTTGCAGCTCCGAAATCCTTCATTGCAAATGAATTTGCCAATTTTTGTTTGAGCACATTTATTTCCTGCATGTTAGACCATGCAACAAGCATGTCATCTACATACAACAACAATATAATATAGATGCCATCATTTTGCTTTTTCAGATAAACACAATGATTAGAGTGACATGTATAACCTTGTTTAGACATAAACTTGTCAAATTTTAGATACCACTGCCTTGGAGCCTGTTTTAAGCCATACAAGCTCTTCTTTAACATTCACACCAATTTTTCTTTCCCTTTTACCTCATATCCTTCTGGTTGCTACATGTATATCTCTTCCTCCAAATCTCCATGGAGAAATGTTGTCTTTACATCTAACTGTCCAAGATGTAAATCTTCCGCTGCTACAAGACTTAAGATAGTTTTGATTGAAGTCATCTTAACAACAGGAGAAAATATTTCATCAAAATCAATACCTTTCTTTTGTGCAAACCCCTTCACCACAAGTCTAGCTTTGTACCTCTATTTTCCTCCATCTTTTTCCTTCATCCTGTAAACCCATTATTCTACAATGTAGTTTTACTTGCAGGCAAACTAACTAAATCCAAAATCTAGTTATGCATTAAGAAGTCCATCTCTTCTTCCATGGCTAGCTCCCACTTCTTCTTGCTTTCAACCTGCATTGCTTCTTCATAACATTTGGGTTCACCAGAATCAATCAGCAATAAATAATATAATGAAGGAGAGTATCGTTCAGGGGGTCTACTTATCTTGGTAGATCTTCTAACACCACTTTCAGGTGTTTGAGGCCCCTATTGTTGTTGTGGTGGTTGCTGCTGCTATGGTTGTTGATTATTATTATTTTCAAGCACCTTTAATTTTTCAGTTATCTCATCAAGAACTGTGTATTCCTTGCTTTATTTTTCCTGTTTTTTTTCCTGAAATTGATTCTTATACAAGACCTTTTCATTGAATATTACATCTCTGCTCCTAATGATTTTGTGATTTTCATAATCATATAAGCGATAACCAAAATCATTAACATCATATCCAATAAAGGTACATTTCTTTGATTTTGCCTCAAGCTTTGTTCTATTTTCTTTATTAATATGGACAAAGGCCTCACAACCAAAAGGCTTTAAAAAAGAGTAGTTTACCTTTTTACCTGTCCATGCTTCCTCTGGAATACCACCATCCAAGGAACTTGAAGGCCCTCTTTTTATTAGATAAACAACAGTATCTACAACATTTGCCCAAAATTGTAAAGGCAATCCCGCATGCAATCTCATGCACCTTGCATGCTCCATGATTGTTCTGTTCATCCTTTCTGACACATCATTTTCTTGTGGTGTTTTTGGAACTATCTTCTCTCTATGAATTCCATGCTCTGAACAATACCTATCAAACTCTTTACTGCAATATTAACCTCCATTGTCTGATCTGAGACACTTCAACTTCTTCCCTGTCTCAATCTCAACCAAAGCTTTCCATTTCTTGAAAGTATCAAATACATCAGATTTATTCTGAATACAATAAATCCAGGTTTTTCTAGTTGCATAATCAATAAAAGTAACATAATAACGAGAGCCACCGAGAGATGATACCTGAGTAGGTCCTCATACATTTGTATGCACAAGCTATAATTTTTCGCTCTTCTTTTTTTTCCCAACTCTAAGAAATCTGACTTTCTTCTATTTTTCATAAATGCAATTCTCACAGAAATCCAAATCAACATTCTTCAAACCTGGCAACAAATTTCTTGAGTGAAGAATCTTAATCCCCTTCTCACTCATGTGTCCGAGCCTATGATGCCACAATGCTGCATCTACTCCTTTGGAAGTTAAAGCATTAATAGAGTTAGAAATACCATTGCATAAATACAATGTACTAACCTTTTCTCCTTTTTCTATTACCAGGGCTCCTTTGGTGATCTTCCAAGCTTTATCTGTGAAAGTTGTAACACAACCTTCACCACCTAACTGCGTTGTTGAAATCATATTTTTATTTAGATCTGGAACATGCCTTACCTCCTTTAATAGCCATTGGTTTCCATTCTGTTGTTTTACAAGAACCTTACCCATTCCAAAAATTTTATAGGGTTTATCATCACCCAAACGAACTTGTCCAAAATCTCCTTGAACATAGTCATGAAAATATTTTTTATCAGATGTGGCATGGAATGAAGCCCCTGAATCTACAACCCAAGAATCAGTAACATTTTCGAAAGAAATAATAAAAGCATATTATAACACATCACCTGTCACATTTGCTTCATGATTGTTTTCTTGCTGTGTGTCTTCTTCGTTTCCCTTCTCAGATCTACAGTCTTTCTTTAGGTGTCCTTTCTTTCTGCATTTCCAGCACACTATCCCCGATCTGGACTTGGATCTGTCTTTCCTTGATTTACTACGATATCCCAAGCTCTTTCCTCTTTCCATTCTTCTTCCCCTAGACTTTGCACTCAAAGCATTACCCGATGTCTCATCGGAGCTTTTCCGTCACATTTCCTCGCTAAGGATTGCACCGACAACATCATCAAAATTTAAAGTACTAGATCCAAAGACAGAGTTACAAATGGCCATTACTAAACCATTCCAACTCTCTGGAAATGAGCACAAGAATAAAATAGCTCTAACTTCATCATCAAAGTTTACCCCTACAGAACTTAACTGACTGGTAACTGTATTAAAATCATTTAAATGGTCTGCAACAGATCCACCTTTCGACATCTTCATATTAAATAGTCGTTTCATAAGAAATACCTTGTTTGAGGCCGAGGGTTTTTCATATAGTTTTGCCAACGTTTGCATCAAACCCTCTGTTGTTGTTTCCTTAGAAATATTGAAGGCGACTGGCATCGCAAGACACAACCATACTGTTCCAAGTGCCTTTCTATCGAGAATGTTCCATTTCGCGTCTGTCATGGCTGCCAACTTCTTTGTTTTTCCGCTCAATGGTAGGTACAGATCTATCTGATACATAAAATCTTCCATCTGCATCTTCCATAGCGGGAAGTTTTGGCCGTGAAATTTCTCGACCCTAAACTTACCATCTTCCGCCATTGCTCCCACTCAAACCAGGAACCCTTATTTCCTACAATTTTATCAGCCAAATCTACCTTCAACTTTGATACCAATTGTTAGAAAATTATATATTACAGAGCAATGCAACACATAAAATATGCGAAAAATACAAGCACACAAAACACATAAAACTAGAGAGACAAAGATATACGTGGTTCACCCAGTTTTGGCTACGTCCACCCCGAATAGCCAGTCCTTCGTTTCTATTATCCAGCAAAATGAAGAGACACAACCTATAGTAGATCCACTGTAATATCCTCTGTTCTCTCTCACAGTCTCCCTCTCTGTTTCTTACTCCGAGAATACACATACAATACACAGCCACAATACAATACCCTCATAAAAGCGAGGGGTTGCCTTCTAGGGAAAAAAAACCTAAACTAAACATAACTTCTACCGTCAGATCATTTGCCTAATGAATGGCCCAGATTTACTAGAAATTACTACACTTTTACAAGGAAAGTTTACATCTGTTTTTAGCTTCGGGGGCGTTGCCCCTGAAACCCCCTGCTAGGGGGGGGCTCCATAAAGTCGCTGCTACCCCCCCTGGACTCCCCACGGCAGTAATTAATTTATAGGCGGCGTTTCCACCCCATTTAAGGTACAGGGGTCCAATGCTGTGATACAAAGTAAACAAGATAATCAAGCTCCACACCCAACAAAGGCAACAGCTAACAAGGTGGACAAAATTTTGCGCATAGACAAAGGTATGATAAATCCCAAGTCCAATGTCATTACTATAAGAAATATGGGAATTATGCCAATGAATGTAGGAAGGAACATAGTGATATGGGTAGTAGACCTAGTGCTAATTTTAATAAAGAAAATATGAGTGAATAAAATTTATTTTTGGCATTTAATATGGCTGAAGAGAAAAGTGAAGATATATGGTTTCTAGATTCAGTATGTAGCAACCATATGACTGGAAACATTTCTATGTTTTCTATGATTGATGAAAATGTGAAGTCTCAAGTAACATTGGGGACAGACAATAATGTCTCATTCATGGGAAAAGGAAGAGTAAGTGTCTTGACAAATAAAGGAGAAAGGAGATCCATATCAGATGTTTACTATGTGCCTGGTATGAAGTGTAACCTATTGAGCATAGAACAACTCATTCATAAAGGGTACAATTTTTTCTTTGAAGATGATGTATGCACCATCATGGATAAACCACCAAGCAAGCAGAGGATTTCTCAGTGAAGATGGCAAGAAAAAAAATGTTTCCTCTCAAGATGAGAGTAGATTTAAAGAAAGGAGCTGCAATGGTAGCAGTGACACAAGAGATATTCCAAAGAAAAGAAAAAGATGAAAATTGGTTATGGCACTTGAGATTTGGACATCTGAATTTTGGAGGTCTAGATTTATTGCATAGGAAAGGAATGGTAAAGGGATTACCATTGATTCAAATTCCAAATAGCCTATGTGAAGGCTACATCTTAGGCAAACAACACAGTGAAAGCTTTCCATTGGGAAAGAGCATAAGGGCAAAGGAAGCCTTAGAAATATTCCATTCTGATTTGTGTGGACCAATGCAAACACCATCACTAGCAGGAAGCCATTATAAGCTGACCTTTATTGATGATTATACAAGAAAAACTTGGGTTTATTTCTTCAAATTGAAGAGTGAAGCGTTTGAGAAATTTTGCCATTTTAAAGCTCTTGTTGAGAATAAAAGTGGGTAGCATATTAAAGCCTTAAGGACAAACAGAGGAGGAGAATACATCTCCAAATAATTTCTATGTTTTGGTAGAGAAAATGGGATTCATAAACAATTTATAGCAATGTATACACCACAACAAAATGGAGTTGCTGAAAGGAAAAATAGAACCATCATGGATATGGTAAGAAGTATGCTGAAGGCAAGACATTTTCCAAATGAATATTGGGTTGAAGTTATAAATTGTGCAGCATATGTCTTGAATAGATGCCCAACAAATAGTGTTATGAGCAGAGTTCCGGAAGAATCATGGAGTGGCATAAAACAGTTTGTCACACACATGAGAGTTTTTGGTTGTGTGGCTTATGCACACATTCCAGATCAGCTAAGGAAGAAGTTGGATAGTAAGGGGGAGAAGTGCATATTTGTTGGATAGTGAAGAATCCAAAGCATACAGATTGTATAACCCACCCACCAAGAAGTTTATGATAAGAAGAGATGTGTAGTTTATTGAGGAAGAAGCTTGGGATGGAAGCATTGAGAAAACCATGAATGTAAAAAGTTGTGTGTCTCATGATGATGATGAGAAAGAAATGGCTGAAAGACATTCCTCATTAGCAGCACCACCTCCACCAACAAAAGGACAGCAAGAGAAACCATAAGCAGGTATGAGAACACCCTTGAGAAGTGATGACAATGCTTCTCCAAGCACATCACAAGGAAAATATTTGGGTGCTTCTACAAGCACACGTTCAACAAGTGAAAGAGGAACTAGATTCAGAAGTATGAGTGAAATATATGAGCAAGAGGAATCAAATGAAGGTACATGAACTCTTTATTTGCATTATATTTTCATGTAGAGGATCCTATTCATTTTGAAGAAGATGCAAAAGATAAGAAATTGATAGATGCTATCAATCAAGAGATAAATGCCATAGAGAAAAACAAGACATGGGAATTAGTTGATCTCCCAAAAGGTAAAAAAGTTATTGGAGCAAATTGGGTTTACAAAACCAAGAGAAATGATGAAGGTAATATTGAAATGCATAAGGCTAGACTTGTTGTCAAAGGCTACAAGCAGCAACAAGGAAGAGATTATGAAGAAAATTTTGCACCAGTTGCAAGAATGGACATAGTAAGAGGAGTGTTGTCCATAGCAGCACAACAGAAATGGAATGTTTACCAAATGGATGTGAAATCATCATTTGTAAATGTAGTATTGATGGAAGAGGTATGTGTTGAACAACCTTCGTGATATGAGAAATAATGCCAAGAGCACAAAGTATGCAGATTGAAGAAAGCTCTGTATGGGCTGAAACAAGCACCAAGAGCATGGTACAGTAGGATAGATGCCTATTTATTAGAAAATGGGTTTGAAAAATGTGAAGGAGAACCCACATTATACATCAAGGAAAAATATGGTAAGATTCTCATTGTTGTTTTCTATGTTGATGATGTTATATTCATAGGTAATGATGCTTACCTCATTAAGAATTTTAAAATAGTCATGAAAGATGAATTTGAAATGACTAATATGGGATTGCTGAGATAATTCTTAGGAATAGAAGTAGATAAAAATGAAAATAAAATTTTAATTTCTCAAGCAAAGTATGTTAAATAAGTTTTGGAAAGATTTAACATGTAGGATTGCAAGACAACAATTACTCCTACAGTGATGGGATTGAAACTAAGCAAAGAAGACAACAACAAGGATTTTGATCCAAGTTTGTTTAAGAGGATAGTTGACAGCCTTATGTATTTGACTGTAACTAGGCCGGATATTATGCATGTTGTGAGTTTAATTTCCATATTTAAGGAAAGACCAAAGGAGGCACATTGGCAAGCAGCAAAAAGAATTCTGAGGTATGTGAAAGGAACAAAAAGGTATGTAATTTTATACACCACTTTAGAAAATTTTGAATTGATTGCATATACTGATAGTGATTGGGTTGGAAGAATAGATGACAAGAAAATCACTTCTGGATATGTTTTTCATATGGGTTTAGGAGCCATCTCATAGGCTTCTACGAAACAACCAATTGTGGCTTTATCAATAGCAGAGGCACAGTATGTGGCAGCTACAATAGTAGCATGTCAAGCAGTATGGATGAGGAGAATGTTAAGGAGTTTGTGTCATGAAGAGGTAAAAGGCACAACATTTTATTGTGATAACAGCTTAGCTATAGCTTTATCAAATAATTCAGTGTTTCATAAGAAAACGAAACACATTGATGCCAAGTATCACTACATCAGAGAGCTAGTGAACAATGGGTAAATTGTTTTGCAACATTGCAGAATTGAAGAGAAGTTTGCTGATATATTAATAAAACCATTGGGGCAGAAAAGATTTAACTACCTAAGAAAATGTCTGCGTATGGAAGAAAAAATAGTTGTGTTTAAGGGGGAGTGTTGAAATATTAAACTGCAACTGCAACTGTGGAAACGAGAAGAAAATTCAATTATGATGGGAGAAGGACGCAACAACAACATCAATTTTTATCTTGGTTTGATCTTCACTCCATCGCACATTGAAAACACTTGCAAATAAATTTTTTGGTTTAAATTTCGTAGCATATCTTGCATTAAAGAACCGTGGCTCCAAATCCATGCCATCCAGCGTTCAACAACTGCACTTTCTGCGTTGAAACTCCACCAAGTAGTTTGAATTTACTACGTTTTTATTTTGTTTCAAATATAGCCTACGTCACCACACCTTTTAACCATGCGATAGACAGAGGACCCACATGCCAAGTCACCATAGCTCATAGCCAATCACAAGTGTATCACAAATTTCTTTGCTGACGTCATCCAAGCACAAAATGGATGCAATGAAATTATGAACTGTTTTGAATTTTTTTTTGAGTTCCACCACCATGTCACGCGATAGCCAATGGGAGTGTTATCACACCGATTGAAGGCACAATCATCATGGCCTAAATTGGATGTGATAAACACATTAACCATTTTGCATAAAGAGTCTTCAAGTCCACGAAAATGCATTTGTAAAGTTTAGACTTTAGGTGTAAGCGATTTTATTTTTTTATTAAAACATTGCGACAAGTTTCATTTTAGAACCTTAGGATATAAAATATATGTTTTATATAATATATATTGTAAATATTTTATATTTACAATATATATATATGATGTAATAGAGAAGAGCACTATGTGCGTATTGTACTCACTGTGTGAAGAAAAAGGCCCAAAAGGTAGAAAAGAAGACAGTGAGACAGAGTTTTAAAAAGGTTGTGTTTTGTAGCAGTACGAGTCTTTTTGTGTAAATCCAGAACACTACAGTTTTGAGGAAAGTTCCAAATTTTTGTATCAATTTTATGATTAATAAAATAGAGTTCCATTCGATCACTTTGTCCACAAATTTATTTTAATTCTCTGTGTTTGTAGAGGGATTTTTTTTTATTCCTCTGTGTTTTAGGAATTACTCATAAATTCCAACACCGAATAACCATTTCAACTTCTAACATCACATATTTACTGTTAAGGGTTTGTGGGTTAGTGGATATTTTAACCGTGAGCAATCCAAAGCTCAGATCTCTCATCTTATCTCCCGTAAAGACCATAATGGATGTGCAAGTCAATGGGTTTTTGTTTCACGAGCTTTCCTGTGACGTGCGACAACTCAAATGCAATGGTGAAATTAAAGCGATCGAAGAATCGTGGTTGAATAGGAGCGAAGGCAAAGCATGCAATTTATGCGCAGGGGAATTTTTGGAGCTAGTGGGGATGCTCAAATCACTGAAGGAGCTTGACATCTATGTTTCGTTGTTTCAAGAAGGGGGAAAATAAATGAAGATTCCTCTACTCAACTTGTTCTAGAGACACCCTCATCTTAAATGCTTGCACATGAGAGCCATGTATGTTTTGGTAAGTTCTATGATATTATTAGTTTTATTCCACTGTGCTTATTCGAGGCTGGAGATGATTGAATTTTTCTTTTCTATTCTATGCAGGAGTTAGCTCGTGATCACATTCCAGCATACCTAAACATCCATTTTGGGAATCTTCGAATGGTAAGTGTAGATATAAATAGTTTTTGTGAGAAGGAAATGAATGGTATGTGTTGTTAAAGTGCAAATACTAGAAATTTAAGGTGGGGAAGAGGAATAGAGGTTGCAGTTTCTGGCGAAATTATCATATTGGAGGAGAGCTTCATCTCAAGCTAGAGTATACGTGGCATTTGAATAGTCGCCTTGAAGTTTTTATTTCTAGAGTAAAGAATCCTTTTAAATATAAATATAAAATTATATTATAGTTTAAGGAGGTTATAATTTTGTTTGTAAAATTTAAAAAAAATTGGCACAATTTTAAAAATAAATTGATAAATTTTTTTGAAAATTCAGGTTACACTAGGAATCTATTTTTGCCATTAAAAAATAGATTTAAACATTACCACAGCTAATCCATTTCTACCATAAAAAAAAAAAATTTAAACACTGGCACATGATATTTTTTTTGAAAAAATTAACCGAATTTCAGTGAAAAAAATTTCGACCAAATTGTGTTCTCGAAGTCTCGGTAAACAAGGCCTAAAAGTATTATGCGCATTATCACTCGAGACTATTTTTTTGGTTTGGTACGGTATCCGATTCAATACTCTGTGAAAAATTTTATTCACCTGCCTCTACTGATATCAGAAAAGAAGCTCAGCACCATCTTTATTGATCATCTTATGGAATACTCATGGTAAAATGCTAATCAGAAATGAATTGTAAGAAATATCATTAATGACTAAAGGTTTTAACTTACTCCAACTTCATTTTAATTTTGATTTCACTATTTTATAATAGCTACATATTGCAATATTTTAATGGCACTTGTTATTGGAAACCATATATCTTATTTATCTGTTGAGATAATGCATCATTTATGATGCATACTACAGTTTAGGGATTGGTTTGGTGTGTTGGAGGATGTTGAGAGATTCTCTCAACTACTCCCTCCAAGAATGGAATTAGTTGGATCTTAGCAGCATTATAAATATTGTAATGTATTAGTGTGATTTAATATAGAAATTAATTATTTGTGTGTGTATCTCTGCTCTCTCCAATTTTTAAGAGTGCCCAGAAAGATGTGAGAGTCTGCGTAATGTATGGTCTGTACATAGGTGCGAAAGTAAATGTCTATTTTTTTTATTTCTGTTTGTATGTGAAGTGTGTGGCAGCTCATGTTCTTCTACGTTAACACATGAGAATCAATTCCAGTCTTGAAACTCATCCATATATTAAGCATGTACTTCGCAGAAAGGCTGCAGAGCTCGAATCAGATCAATGTGAAAGAGTGCATGTGACTTGTTGGGAATAGTGGTCAAATATGCTCGCTGATGGATTTGGTGCAACTGGCAGCACAATTGCACGGAGATCACCCTTTGGATAGCGTATACCTACTTTTGTTGGCATTCGGTGTCATCCACACTTTTAAGATCGAGTCCATCCCGGAATTGCTGCTGGTTCTCAGCAATGGCGTCAAAGGAGTTGAGAAGACGTCTTTGGCATATGCACGAGGAATGGGAGCATACGCTAAACACTCTTTTGTGCCCGTGAAGATTGCATGCCAAAATCCCATGGAGTTTGTTAGGATTAAAATTTCAAGTGTCTTTTATCATGGGTTCCATGACGTCAGTTATGGTCAATATTAACTAAGATTTATTCACGTTCTCATGATAGATTAGGAGATTTAAATTTTGATTTTTGCAAAAAGCATTCAAAATTTATTATCGTTATCAATGTGCTGGGTTACCAATCATTGGTAACTGAAAATAGAGGGGAATTATAAATAATGGACAATGGAAACAAACCATGTTAAATTATTGAGTTTTGCATAATTTTGATTCTGCATACGCGTTGAATGAAACGGTTTTGATGCAGTTTAATGCGAGCTATTGGCCTTTGAGGTCATCCAATTATTGATCCGCGACCATTATCTTAGAGAGATTTCAATCAACTTTTTCAGAAGACTTATAAGGATTTGTATCCTTTTGATGAAGCGTACATAGAAAATTACAGTGATAAACAACTCAAGGAAGCGTTGCATTTGCTGGGTTCAATGCACGCATTAGTTTCATCATTCCTACAAATGCAAGATGCAAGCGAGATGGTCAACGGGCGAAATTCGAGTCTTTGTGAAAAAATGAAACATTTTGGGGAAGAAATTGTTATAGGTGTTTGTAGTGTTTTCCTCTCGCATCCAACTAAGAAGGGGCGACATGATTTTCTCAGGTTTTCTTATTAAATCAGAATTAAAAGTGCTCTCTCGAATTTTGAAGGTGCTATACTGCTGGAGAAATTAAAGCTGCTTGTTAGATATATATTATGTGACATTTGTTGTGAGGTTTGTGTAGTGCAGAACCAATTATTGAACAAATTAGCATTATTTAAATTAGTCGTTCTTGACGTTCTACAGGGACGAGAGAACAATTGGCTAATTTGATTGTGTGAATTTGTTATATGCTGATATTGTTGTGCTATGGGCCAAGAGCATCAGTTACAGGTTACAGTCTGAGATCCATTTGTGTGAAGCAGGTCAAGTTGTTAGATTAGCTCTTGAACACATTCAGTATTCAGACCATTTGCCTAGCCACTGATGGATAGCCGAAGGCGAAATATCCGACAGATGGCGATTGGTCCATAGGATGGTTCATCACTTGTCAGCTCTTATCGCGGAAGCCCCGACGAGCCGAGTTGTAAATACTGTTGATCTTGCAAAGTTCATTATTGCTGGTCAGAAACAAATGTATTTTAAATGGGTTGAATGGTAGCTCGAAAATCGTGGAGAAAAGAGCGTTTTCTATGAGATCTCAGAGTGGGTACAAATGTTAATGAAGACCAGGGCAGACAAATGTTTGTATTAATTTAGTGTGTTCTCCATTTCTGTAATGTAGGCATTAAGGGGGGGTGTTGAGATAATGCCTCATTTATGATGCATACTACAATTTAGGGATTGGTTTGGTGTGTTGGAGGATGTTGAGAGATTCTCTCAACTACTCCCTCCAAGAATGGAATTAGTTGGATCTCAGCAGCACTATAAATATTGTAATGTATTAGTGTGATTTAATATAGAAATTAATTATTTGTGTGTGTATCTCTGCTCTCTCCAATTTTTAATATTATCTAAGAACTTTTCTAAACATATTGCTTGGGTAAGATTTTATTGCTTTTGTGCATATGGTTATGGTTTCGACTGCTAAGTATAACTTCTTTGCTACTCATGTCACTGTAATTTGTTTAACCTCCACAAATTTAAACTCAATTTTTATAATATTCTACCAAATCGACACTTCTTAATAGTTGATATTAAGAAATGAGAGCTTAAGTTCTCTGTGTGATGCAACCCGGTTCTCAAGAGGCTCGATGCCAATGCAGAAGTTAGCCTTAGTGTGAAGAATTGAAAGTTTTCCTTGGTGAACATGTGAGTACTGCGATTTGATCTCCCATCTATCAACCAGTGGTGGGTTTTTAATTTTGTGAATTGAATTCATAGTCAAAGAAAGTTGATCTAACACACAAGTTGATCTAAAACACATGTTTTCTTATTTCCTGATCGGAAGCAAGAAGATGGTGGTAGGAAGAACCCAAATATATATACATTTATTTATATGATGGGACAATAATGAAATATATAGAAATTGAATCTATTAGAATTCATGGTGAGGAAGCAGGAAACATAAAATATGATTTCAAGACTTTCGATTTTATTATTGGATAACATATAACAAAAAAAATATTATTTCTCATTTATATATATATATATATATATAACTCATTCAAAATAATATAAAACTATTGTGTTTATTACATATAACTAATTCAAAATAATACAAAATTATGTGTTTATTACATACAATCAATTTAATTTTAATTTATCGTTTTATCCAATGTTTATGTTTGATATAAAATATGTGTGTTTGTATTTGGTGAGATGAATTAATATGAACTCAGTATAAAACATGTATTTTTGTTTTTTATTGGTTTTAATATATATATATAGTATTTGGAAATTAAATCTTTAAAATATTTGAATAAATACTTCCATGTGACATATTTTGGGTTGAAATGATTTAATTAATTGGAATTTGATTTTTTCTTTTTTTACTATAGATAATTTAATATAAGTTAATAATATTAATTATTCTCATATTCAAACATAAAATATTACCCAGAATATTGAAATCTGGTGTATGCACTATGATTTTATAAATATGTGATATATATTTTATAATTTAAAATATATATTATAATTATATAAAAAACAAAATACATTTTAATTATTAAAAAAAGAGAGAGGTTTCCATGTTATATGTTAATTTTAGAAATATTAATTAATTTTAAAATTTTAATATTGTGTGGCATTTTAATATTAATATTGAGTGTGTTTATTTCCATAAGACCTTAGAGAGAGATAACCCTAGTTTCTGTAGAGTGTGCTATGCAAACATATTGTACTCCAATCCCCAAACCCTCAATGTTGGCAAGGAGAATGAAGTGAAGAGACATAAATGGTTAGTGCTCATCCTTCAACTCTTGCATTTTCCATTTTTATCTATCATTTATGTTGATATGATATATCTCACTAGTTCAATTTTCATCGTTAGTTGTCTCATATATGTACAATTTGAGAGAACATTATTTCCAAGAGTTTAGCATTTGGGTATTATTGTTTGAGATTTAAAGAGCAAGAGAGATTGGGAGTCCTACCACATGGTCTTATTGTTGGAGATTTAATGAGGTAGAGAGATAGGGAGTCTTGCCATATGGTCAAGTATCTCTGGCATAATTTAAGTGATTTCTCTTTATCTTCTAGCTTTTAATGGATTTTATTATTATTAATTTTTACCTTTAATGAATTCTCATATGTCGCGATTCATCTGAGTTTATGCCTTATGGTGTTTCCTTTGAAACATCTATGGAAAAAAATCTCATCCAGTGCCAATCTGTACATGTTTGCACCATTGATTTTGGTGTTAGACGATGGAATTATTATGAATCATTGGATCATAAATACAAGTATTAAGTGGAGATAAGTCAGACGGTTTCCTAAACGTTTTTACGGTTTGAAAGAGAATGAGACTTGGGAAAAAGGCCTTATATATGGCTATTGAAGGAGGAGGAGCTGTGCAGAGCTAATATGGCTATTGAATGAGGAGGAGTTGTGCAAAGCCGAGAGTGGCATCAAAATGGAGGACAACCATGGTGTCTCTCATAAGCCTGGTCAAAATGGTTGTATGGATACCTATGTTTGTAGTTTTATTAACACATCGCTCAATTTATAGTTGCATCCCTGTAGAAAATTCCATCCCTAACTTATTCCTTCCTACTTCTCTCATTTATTCCTTCCTACGTCCATCCCTCATTTATTCCATCATTTATTCCTTCTTACTTCTCTCATTTACTCCTTCCTCCATCCATCCATCATTTATTCCTTCCTACTTCTCTCATTTATTCCTTCCTACTCTTATATTTAGATCATCAATTTTAAATTTAAAGAAGCTACGCACTCCATTGTCATAAGAAAAGATAGACACTAAACATGCATAAAATGCAGAGATACACACTAAATAGATATTCAAGGATAAAAAAATACTAGATATAAACATATACACAAACACAAAGGAAACACTAAATATATAAGAAAGGAAAAAAACTATACTAGATATAAACATATACACAAACACAAAGGAAACACTAAATATATAAGCAAGGACAATAACAATAGTAGATATAAGCATATACACAAACACAAAGGAAATACTACTGGGCATGAAAATTCACTCATATAGCAAACTATGTGAATCATGGGGGAGGATGTGAACAAACATTTGTATGTAGATTATCCCATATATATAAAGTATGTACCTCCTTTACTATAATTTCAAGTATTCGATACAACAAAAGGCTTCGTCCACTTTAAAACAAAGATAACAAATCTTCGAAAAACATTGATCTGCTTCTTGAAATAATGGATAAATAACATCAATATCAAACAAAATCTCAGTCCACTTCTGTAATAAATTCTCCACTTTATGTATTTTCTCTCGATCCCATACCAATTCCCAAAAACAAAATGAAATTTTGTAATTGTAGCTTCAACGGAACAAAATGACATTTTGTAATTGTCAAAAGACTATATTTTTGTAATTGTAGCTTCAACAAAACAAAATGACATATGTAATAATTAGAATATTTTTTGGAATTTTGTAATTGCGGCTTTAGCAAAACAATGAGTGAATGGAAAAATAACTGAAATTAGTTGGCTCATAACCATATATGTTAACCCAGCCCGCGTGGTGTAGAGCAGATGGCGATGGGGTTCACTGTTAAGGCACTCCGTCTGCAAGGTCACGGTTCGAAACCCGTGGGTGATTAGGATTAGTCCAAACTACCAAAAAAATACCATATATGTTAACCCTTTTTAGTTCACACAGTCTTGTTTTCAAATTTTTTCCTTGGTCAAGGTGTTACAGTTTAAGTTACATCTTTTTAATGCCCTGTAATGGAGATTTTTCAGTTTCGCTTCAAGAAAAGGTAACAGATAAATAATATAAAAAGGCTCAAAACCAATGAATGTGTGTAACCAAGAATTATGACCAACTCTCCCAAAAAAACAACACTTTTTGATTTATTTATCTATTTAATGACCACATAATGAAGATAAAATTTAAAACTTTGTTGTCTTCTTATCACCAAAGTGACAAATCTAATAAATAGATAGTATATTGTTAGAAATTTTAAGAGTAAGGAGAATATTATTAATGTATCCATTACCTAACTGCAAAATTCCTAAAACTAAAACATCACATAGAGAAGAATCTCTAAGTATAAACTTATAAAATTCACCAAATAAAAATACAAATATGTTTGATGGACCAATCAAAACCTAATGTGGAAAATTTGCATAGTTTCTGAGCATAAGTCAATATGTTCTTGAATTTAAAATTTTGAATGAACGTGTTAATATTGTGTGCAATAGAAACACGAATAAATTTAGTGGGTTTATATTGAGGTTTTGATCAGTCGCGGTCAATTTTATTAGTGAGGATGAGGTCCAAACATCACATATTAATCTAATATTTCAAGCAACATACTAGGATTATTTTCATTTTATGTGGAGCATGGAGTTTATTATTTTTACCATAAAGAATTCCCTTCATGATCAAAATTAAATTAGATATGCTCCACTATGTATATATATGTTTACTGCATAAGTTGAATTCAATGTTTGTTAGCTTTTCATTCTTTTCCTTGCACAAAATTATGAGTTCTTGGTTTTACTCATAAAATTATGTAATCATATCTCAACATGGCTGTGAGAGCTTTGAAGCATATATTTCTGAACGATGTGTATCTTGGTATGAAAACTACTCTGCTTAGGTATGAAAACCTACTCTGCTCTTATAAAATGGCTCTTGAAAAAAATTTGTTAGGAAGAAACCTATGCTTAGCTTGACATAGTCGTGAGGATCAATTTCTATAGTTTGCACAAACTTCTCATAGGAAAATGACTGAGTTTAATTGTATCTAGTTTCCCTAAAGAATAAAATAGGAAACAAATTAAACTTTAGAACATGACCTTTATTATATTTTGATGAATGAAAAATCATAGGACAAACTTGTTATGTTCTTCTTTCTTCTCTCTTACTCATACCTATGGTATTGCCTTATAACGTTTCTTTTACAACATCAAATACAATTCCTAATATAAAATTTAAGTATCTTTTTAAACCTTAATCTTTTTTTGAAAATGTCTTAATCTTCAAGGAGCATACTAAAAATTATGGTTAAACATGCAAGTTAAAGTGACGTTTGTTTAACATTTATATGAATGAGACAAATATTTATCGACGTAGATGTAATGGTATTCGTGTCAATTGATATTATTTCATTTTAATTTAATTATATATATATATATATATATATATATTCCCAACCATTTTGATCAATAAGTTTGATAGCTTAAAATCAAGTGAGATGAGTTTTATTTGTCGAACACATTTTTTAATTATGTAGATAGCTTTATTCTAAATTTTTCAGTATATAACGTAGAGTTCACACGTTTCCCTTTTAAAGTAAACGTAAAATAGTCCGAAAACAATATATTCTACATAAAAAATTAGTGTATATTATAATAAATAATGAAAATAAATATACATTTTAGTTAGTTTTAGTTATACATATTATAAAATTTTAGTAAATTCATTCTCACTATGCTCCCCCATTAGTTTTTAATGTTACAACAAGAATGAAGGAGGTGTAGACTCTGCAATAAATATGATATTCGATGTCCAGGTGAAATAACATAATTTTAAATCAAATAAAAAAATTAAAAAATCATTATAATTTCATTTTTGAAATATTAAAAAAATATACAAATCTATTTTAATCATGGATTTACTTTAAAGAGGGATAAAAAAGTTTCCAGATATAATTTTTTTTGAAATTTTTACACTTTAAATAAAGTTTACATCTCAAAATATTTGATCTCTAAATCTATGGTTAAAAGAGATCTATATTTATTCAAAATGACATAATTTATACTTCCATTTCATATAAACTCTTATATTAAAATGCATATATATATATATATATATATATATATATATATATATATATATATATATATATATATATATATATATATATATATATCCTTTCATTCAATTATTTATTGATATAAATTTAAAGTAAAATTATTTTAATCATGGTTTATTACTAATAAATTATTAATCAATATAGTTGTTATTAAAGTAATCTACTATTATTATTATAAATAATGTAGGTATAAAGTGTAAAAGGAATTCTATAAAAAGGATTTTAATGAAATACTTTATTTATTTATTTATAATTTTAATTATTTTATATTTTTATATAAAATTTAATTTAATTTAATTATATAAAATTAATACAAATTAGACATTAAAATATTTTATTTATAAGAAATAATAGATCAGATTTAAATTTATTTCATAAGAATTATATTAATTATAGAAAAACTCTTCAGTAATTTTTATGTCAATAATAATAATCAATTAATTTAATTTGTTAAATTTCACTTAATCTAGATGATTAAAATATCTAAATATTACATTTTTTATTATTAATTTCTAATGTAATAATTATAATAACTTTTTTTAGTATTTTTAATATATAATTAAATAAATCATTATTATAATATATAATTAAATAAAATCATTATTACACATTGATTGATTTTTTTAAATTATACAAATTAATTTATTTACCTTTTAATATAATTATTTAATCTAAAATATTTATCAAGTCTTAAATTTTTATAATCAAATTTCATTTTCATAATAACTTTTTTTAATATTTCTTTTTCTTTTCTCATATAATTAAACAAGCGCTGCATAGTAATTAGTACCTTTAGCTTAGTTTAAATATAGCGAAATAAAAATAAAAATAATGAATTCAAGTTAGTGTTAAGATTCTCAATCTAGGTTTTATTGATTGATAAATTGAGGTATTTTGTTAATTGCAATTCTATATTGTTGGGGTGGATTATCCAATCCTACAAAGTGATAATAATAATGTTTTATTATAATGATAATATTTTTGTTGAGAAGACTTTTTAGAAAGTTTTTCATTTTCTAGATAGATATATTTTAAAGGATAGTTGTTCTTTCCACACATATATGTGAAAGATAGATTGAATATATTCCTTAAAAAAATATAAACAATCAAAATGGAGTTGTTGATAAGCATTTTAATTTCTTATTAATAATATTTTATTAATTATAGCGAAATTATATTTTTTTACTATAATTTTATTTATTTGTTAAAATTTATTTCATTTTCATGCGGTCAAACCAAATTTTGTGATAAACAAGTAATACAAACAAATGGTTTTCATTTTTAAAATAATTATATAATAATTAATTGAATCTCATGAGTCGTAGTACTGCAACAAGTTGCAACTCTCAAGGCTAGCAATTTTAATTTATCAATCTTAAGGTAGATTCTAAGCTATGAGCTAGTGAATCAAACCAAGGTACACCCAAAGCATTTTGCACACTCAATATAGGTTTTGCAAGAAAGGAAATTCTAATATACTCGTAAGAAATGTGAATATTGCATAAAAAGAAATGTTAATCTACTTTACAAGAAATGTAAATATGCATAGAAGGGAATTCAAGTCTAATTGTAGGGAATGAGAATGCTTGAAATGGAAACGAAAATAAAACTAACCTAGTTGCACAAAGTAATAGCATGAGATCAATCCTAAACAATTAAATTTAAGGAGATTCTATGCTAATGAAAAAATTCAATAATTTCTTCAAGAAGTGACAAAGTCAACAATTTTGTGTTATTAAATTCATGAACTCAATCACTAACTATAATTGCATAAATACATTGCAGAGAAGAAAATAAAGGTATTAAGTGGTCTATGATCTTCCTCAATCTTGGCTCCAATGCCTAGGAGACATTATGAAGGGATAAGAGGCAAAAATCAAGCTAAAGTGCAATTCTAGTCAATTTTTTAGGTATTCTATGTGGTGTTATAGGATGTTACGAGATTGCCTTGTTTTTCTACAAGATTGAATTTGAGAGTATTTTGAGGCCTTAAAAGGTGATTTGAACGTGAGGAAGGGAAATGGAGGGTGGAAGAAGGTTATAGAATTTATTTCCAAATATAATACTCCTAGGGAGCCCATATTTCACATGAAGGAAATGAAAATAATGACCTCTATTAAATTTGTCATGAACTTTATGTGTGAAAACTTCTTGAAGAAGTTGATGATGATGGAAGAGGGTATTGATGGTAGTGTTAGAAGTGAAAATCACAGTGCTTTTACCTGTAAACCAATAGTATAACTTGCACACCACGAATTTCATTCAATCTTGAAAAACATTTAAAGAATGATAACAATACTAATTGCATAAAATTAAATTAGAAAGGAAAGGATGAGTTGAATTTTATTCATGATCTAACAGCTACATCAAAAGGAAATTTATATTTTTTTGCTTTCCAATAACAGACCTACAATCACACTTACCAAGAGACATGGTTAACAAATAAACAAAGGAAACCTTTCATATAAAAAAATCTTGCAAGAAGGAAAATGCTACTAAAATAAGTGCAAAAAAGAAATATACATAGTAAAAACATACAAGGAAGAGAGAGTAGAGTGCTTGGGTTGGGCCCTAACCCAAGGGTACTCAACCCCCTAGAACACACTCAGAGTAAAGAAAAAAAGTGCTTCTCATTGATCTCCAAAAGTGCTAAAGTACATGCTGTAAAAATGATAATGCCACATACAAGCTCCTAAATCTAGCAGTCACTATGGTCCTCTAAAAAGTCAAATCCTATTGAGCTCTTGGGCTCCTTTATTTATAAAAAATGAGTGAGGGTGAAACCTCCTAGGAAGGAGGGTTGCTTCCCTCCAAAATCCATATAAAAGTGGATCTAGCCTCCTGAGATCCTCACAAATATTAAGTGGAGTAACTTATCCAATAGGAAAGTGAGTTGGTTTGTGATTTAATGCAAGGAACGAGCCTCCTACATCTCCTCGAGTTTCATCCAATGTACTCATGGATAATAAATGCACCATTTTCCTGCACATTAATCATGTTAGGCAATAATATATGGTAAACATTCCTTAATCTCCCTAATAAACACATCATAGTAGAAAAAGGTGTTATGAAATGCAAGGAGAGAGGTAAATGGATGTTGAAGGATGGCCAAATGGGCTTTGATGTATACCTATTAATGAGGCCCGTCATCTGGCCCCCACTAAAGATGTTCCTCACCCTCTGAGTAACTCAACCACTTAATTGTATTTCATTCATAGCCCCAATCGTAACCTCAAAATCCCATGTTATACCTAATGGAGTGCCCTCTTGAGGGTGGAACCATGAATTCTTATTTATCTTTGTCCCTTCATGTTTCTTTTATGCCTGATATTTTCTTTCTTATAGCTACAATAACAAAGGAGGGTTGAACTTAAACCCAATCTAGTTGACCTTCAACCTTTCAACTATTATTTTATAAAAGGGTGTCTTCTCCAAGGGGTTCTTCAGTATTTCTAGAGAGTGATATGCTCTGATTTTTAAGCTATGTGGTAAGGAGTGACACTTCCTATGACAAGCCTACAAACCCCCAGTTCCTAGGAACCTGAAAGCATCCTTAAACTGTAGGATGATTTCTATTATTTTTCTATGTAGATTGGTGCCAATCTATGGTATTCATAAATTATTCTATTGTTGTTGATGACATGATGCTGGGATCTCAATTATCCTCTGATCCATAGGGGTTCATAATTTTTCCTAAACATGAACCTTTTTGTCTCTAGAGCCCTTTCTCCCTTATGAGTAAGCCAAGAGTCCAAATCTATCAACTAGACATCTCCCATTCTATAGTTGGAATCTCAAAAGTTCATATCACTCAATATGAGTTTTTACTTATAAAATTTTTCCATTTTAGCTTTTTTCTCCACAATCGATCTATGACAGAATTCAATAAATATATTGTAGCCTTGGAAAGGGAGTGAACCATAATATGCTAAGGTCCTGATTTGAATCTAAATCCACTGTTCTATGAGGAACATGGCATAGGATTTTGATGGGTGTCTACATGGGATGGCCTCCATAGCTAAGCTTTCCATAGTGGAAATTTTCCCCTCTTTCTTATGTAGTTTTTCTTTCAATCTCTTATTTTATACATGATGTTTTTCCCTGTTGTTTTCCTCCACATGTCTCAAATCAGCCATATCGTCACTCATATTTTTCATTTTCTCTTCCATCAGGCTCACATACTCAACTCCCTTGGACCTTTTAATCTTCCTCCATCAGTGCCTTCTACTTATTTCTCTATCTAGCTCTAGGAGGATTGGGACTGCAAATTTGGTGGGTATTATATATCCTTCTTCATAATACATTTAATAAAACCCAAGGTCTGGTTGGGGATTAGGTTCTTGCATCTCTTGTGGACCTTCACATCCTTCCTGTTGTTTTGTTGTACTTTCATGTAGCAATTCCATGCCTTCTTGTAGCACTTCCTTGACTTCCTGTAGCACTTCCCTTCTTTCCTATAGTATGGAAGATTCCAATTTCAAATGTCTCATCTTGGTTCCCCTAGTGTCTCGCTTCCTTTGTGATTCTTGAGGTTGTTTTACTTTGGATCTGAGGGAGGTTAATTCTTCAGTTTATTTCTTATCCTTCTCCAAGTATTCCTCCTTATGGCTATCTAACCCCTCAATGGTGATGGGGCTTTTTGAGGTAGGTTGAGGCTTTCCTTTCTTGATTCTATTGCTTCTACTCTTCTTGAAATATATAGGGCCATGCTTTCACTAGCTCCCCTCGGCCTTTACTGGTGAACTTAAGGATTCCAGAGTGGCATCCACTTATTGTTCAGTATTTCCTTCTAAAAGGTTTCCTGCTCTTGTCTCCTCCTCCTCTGAGGTCTAGAATATTCCCCAATGACCTATGGGTTTCCTTGTTCCCTTTTTTCTCCTTTTATCTCCTTCTCTGTTTTTTCTTATTTCTCTTCTTCACCATCCTTTTCTTCTTCCTCTTCTTCACCAACCTTTTCTTCTTCCTCTACTTTTTCCGCTTCCTTTTCTTCACCAACCTCTTATTCTACAGAATTAAGATTTTTGGCCTCACCATGTTATAATAAATCTTGGGATTGTTTTTCAAGGAAATTTTCCGTATCTATATCAACCAATTATATCCATGACACAAGGTTTTTGATATTCTACAGAGCATCAATGAAAATGAAGCTTATGAACCCATGATGAGTTATGTACTGATATTCTCCCTTTCTTACCCTTTGGCTCATTTCTATTATGGAATGAAGAAGAAAGAGGGGAATGTTTAGTCTGCTTGGTATAGGAAAATCTATTTGGAACCTTAGTTGATAAATTAGCCTAATTTGAAAGGCATAAACAACACTAATCTTCCCCTCACAGGATATTTATTTCAAAATGTGATAGAATAAATCATCCCTTGGGTAGGGTAAACTCTCTCTTCTAACCCCATTTTTATCTTCAATAAGTTTCTCCTTAAGCAAGAAGAATTTTTTTTTGGTTGTGATATCCTCTATTCTCTCCTCCTTACACCATCTTACTCCTATCTATAATGTGGTCACTCTATTAATTATTTCTAAATTTATATGAGTCATAAGACAACTCACAATGGTGGCATCATTATCTTCCCCTTGAGGCTAGAGGCATAATGTAAACTCATCAGTAATTTCATCATCAAACCCTTTTGTATTTATCAAAGAACTCCAACGATTGGTGGTTTTCAAAATAATATTTGATAATATGGTCTTGGTGGATCCTTGAGGAGTCTATGGGTTCTCTTCTATTAAAACGACCCCCATGATCCCTACTATATTTTTTCAAAGTTTTATAGGGGAATTCTGCTATCAATTATAAGTTTTTAGAACAGTTTGGGGATTAAGAGTAGAAATAAAATGAGTAGCTCTCTTTAATGGTTAGGGGAATGAAATATTACATGTCCAACTAAAAACAAGCTCATTCTCCTACACGAAAAATTCACACATTAATTTCCTTCCACTTTCAAGAGTTTGCTACAAGATGTTCTTTGTAGAAAAATATAAAAATTTCATAAGCTTCTTAGTCACAAGATATGAGGAAATTTTTTTACTTACCCTTCCCTTGGAGGTTTCCTTGTGACTCTACAGTTTTGTGGGAAAAATGGCACAAGACTAGGCCCGTTTGCACCTCTCGGGACTATTTGTAGCACAATGTTTATTTGGTGTAGCATGAAAAAGATATCCTGTAGCACACTATTTGTATCATGTAGCACACAATTTGTATCAGGTAACTTCCTCTGTAGCAACCTATGAAACCCATGGTGTAGGTAGATCAACTTTATTCGATGGTAATTTCCCTCCTTGATTTTTTTGGAATGAAAATATTATTCCTAACGAGGCTCAGGCCCACTTTTATGCCAAAAGTGGTTGTGTGGTGGGCTCATCGCACTATGTGAGCTAGCCCCACCTACCACCTTCACAACTCCTCCATAGGCCCGTTGGTCCAATCCTCATAATCATCACCCTTTTTTTATCATTTTCTCCATATGTGATGAGAGAGAAAGATAATCCCAACTTAATTGATTGAGGGTGGCCAAGACTCCTTAATCAATTCCAACCTACAAAACCTCGTATCTCATGCATTTGAAACATTGTTTTAGACTATTATGTGCTGAAAGGAAGAATTTAGGAATTTTTAGATCTAAGAGTTTTTTGATCCATAAAGTAGATAAATGCCTTTCGGATCAATCACATCATTAAGATTTGGTCGACGCTTCGAACCAGACAATGTGGTTCATCCTCAAGATGAACCACATTAGCTGGTTCGAAACATCGACCAAATAATAATGATGTGATTAATCCAAAAGGCATTTATCTAAGTTAGGAATTTTCATACCTCTGCCTACTTGGTGACCCTCACTGATCTCTTGATCAGTTGATGCTTTCATGGCATTTCTGAACATGAGAAAAGTTGCTTGATTGTCTTCTGAGATGTCATATTTTTGTTCCCTTGTTGTATGCATTTTTTTCTTGAAGAATTTTTTTTAGATATTCCTTGCATATTAAATCTTGATAATGCAAGCTCTTTAGGAAGAATTTACTATTATGGCTTAGATTTTGCTGCTTGTGGGTGAATAGGGATCATGTAGAATCTTACAGAGTGTCTTGTAACTACTTAAGATCAAAGTGGTAGTCCTCCAATGCTCCCATTATGATTGTTTTCTCGATCGGGTGCTCTAGCTATGGTCCTTTAGTGTTTGTAAAAAATTCTATAAGACTGTGTGTCTTCCTATAGTAGTCACAGAAACCCTCCTAGGATCAAAATTTTCTCTAGAAACTACCTCAAAAAACATTGAAAATTCATGAATGAATTGTTGGTAATGGTCATAGGTCTCTCATGTGGGGGAAGGGGTGGAAAAAGTGGTGAAAATTGGGGTTTTTGATGGACATAAGTGGGAATGAGCGTGGAAAATAGGTTAGGTAGTGTGTAAAATGAATGATGAGGCTATGGTGGATCCCCTCCTTTGCTCCTGAGTGGAAAACACAAGAATTTTCCCTTCTCTTTCTACCAATAAGAATCGTGTAGAAAATTTGGAACAATCCTGTAGCACTTTAGGACTGAGGAAGAATTAACCAAGGAAGGGCATCTGTTGATGGAAAAAATTGGTGTAATCAATGGAGGGATGTAGTGCATTAAGAGAGCCAACTTGTAGGATGTGAAGTTGATATTTTTGTTGTTGCTTCCATTTATTTTGAACTCCATTGACTATCAATAGAAACCTATATAAATGTTAGAGAAAATAATGTAAGGGTTCCCTTAGCTCTTCTTCGTCTTTTTTTCCCTTTTCCTCTCTTTTTTTTGAGACCCACAAACTGCCTAAAAGGCGTTTTTCAACTCACAGGACTTCCTCAAGTGCCTGAAGGGAGGTTTTCACCTAGGGATATTTTATTTTTTCATATATATATATATATATATATATATATATAGATATATATATATTTACTTATATTTTTTTTTTTCAAACTCTTCGACTACCTCATGGAGGTTTTAAATCCAAGAGATTTCCTCAGGTGGCTCATAGTGGTTTTAACCTGGGGTTTTTATTCCTCTTTTCTATTTTTTTTTCTCTCTTTCTTCCACTAATGAGAGGTTGGATGGATTGGGAGCTTTGAGGCTCCCAATCATATTTATTTATATGCTTATTGTAACAACCCCTGCTTGATTTTACATCTAAATAAATAAAACCAAGGTAATGGGACATGTATTACAACTTGAATGATGGGAAACCAGTGTAGTGGGAATAATTTGTGGCTAATTAATGGCTATGGAAATTAGTAAAAGAATTGGAAAAGGAAAATAGGCAATAATTGGTTTTTAATTATGAAAATGAAGGAAAATTGGAGAAAAGGATGGTGAAGAGACACAAATTTGTATGCAAGGGAAATTAGAGGAAAAATAAAGGAAATGAAGAAAAAAGAGACATCAATAATAAAAAGACATTAGAGAATCAGTTGCTAGCATTTTGATAGTTTTGAGTTTAGATCTCTTTTCATTATCTCACTCATACCCTTGCACACTTAGAGAATTGTTGGAGAATATTTGGAGCACTCTAACATTCACTTGGATTTGGAGAACACAAGCAAGGAAGGAGAGGAAGCACAAGGAGGCAGTTGGATCAAGAGCTACAACGATCTTACTTTGTAGGTAATATGTTGCGTGTGTGATATCCTTGTTTATTTTTTGATGCATGGTATATGTATGTGATTCCCTGGTTATGTGTTTGCATTAGCATGGATATTTCCTGGTTGATAATGGTTTCAGCCTTGCCTTGCCATTTCTTGGATAACCATGGTGTAGTGGGTTCCACATTTGGTTTTTCTGATTGTTTCTTTAGTTTCCTGTGGATGTGGGTAAGAAAAAATATTCTATGGGTTGAGTTAGTATTCCCTGGAGCCTATGGGTTGGGACATAGGCTCTAGACACCCGAAACATCTTGGGTTTCCCTAGAGTCTATGGGTTGAGTTACCAGTCCCTAGAGCCTCGGGATTAGTGTTGGGTGTGGAGCCTGATTATCTTGTTTATTTTGTATCACAACTTTGGACCCTTGTACCTTAATGGGGTGACAACACTGCCCGTAATTAAATGATACCTTAGGGGTCCAGGGGGGGCGGTTGCGACTTTATGGAGGCCCCCCCCCCCCCTAGCAGGGGTTTTTGGGGGCAACACCCCCAAAGCTAAAAACAGATGTAAAATTGCCTTGTAAAAGTATAGTAATTTCTAGTCAATATGGGTTTTTCATTAGGTGGATGATCTACCAGTAAAAGTTATGTTTAATTTAGGGTTTTTTTACTTAGAAGGCAACCCCTCATTTTGTATGAGGGTATTTTATTGCGGCTTTGTATCGTATGTGTATTCTTAGAGGGATAACTAGATAGGGAGACTATGAGAGAGAACATAGTATATTACAATGGATCTACTGTAGGTTGTGTCTCTTCATTATGCTGGATAATAGAAAGGAAGGAATGGATATTCAGGGTGGACATAGCCCAAACTGGGTGAACCACATATATCTGTGTCTCTTTGGTTTTATGTGTTTTGTGTGTTTGTGTTTTCTGCATCTTTAATGTGTTTCATTTATCTGTAATATATAATTTTCTAACAACTGGTATCAGAACCGAAGGTCTATTTGGTTGATAAAATCGTAGGAAAGAAGGGTTCCTGGTTCGAGTGGGAGCAATGGAAGAAGATGGTAAATTTAGGTTCGATAAATTTAACTGCCAAAACTTGACGCTGTGGAAGATGCTGATGGAATATTATCTATATCAGAAAGATCTATACCTACCATTTAGTGGAAAAACAAAGAATCCGATGACTATGACAGACGCAGAATGAGATATTGTCGATAGAAAGGTGCGCAAAACAGTACAGTTGTGCCTCACGGTGTCGGTAGCCTTCAATATTTTGAAGGAAATAACAACAGAGGGTTTGATTAAGGCATTGGCGAAACTATATGAAAAACCCTCGGCCTCAAGCAAGGTATTTCTTATGAAACGTTTGTTTAATATGAAGATGTCGGAAGGTGGATCTATTGTAGACCATTTAAATGATTTTAATATAGTTACCAGTAAGTTAAGTTCTGTAGGGGTAAAATTTGATGATGAAGTTAGGGCTCTTTTATTTCCGTGCTCATTTCCAGAAATTTGGAATGGTTTAGTTATGGCCATTAGTAACTCTGTCTCTGGATCTAGTACTTTAAAGTTTGATGATATTGTCAGTGCTATCCTTAGCGAGGAAATGTGACAGAAAAGCTCTGGTGAGACATCGGGTAATGCTTTGAGTGCAGAGTACCGGGGAAGAAAAATGGAAAGAGGAAAGAGCTCAGGATATCACTGTAAATCAAGGAAAGGCAAATCCAAGTCCAGATCGGGGATAGTGTGCTAGAAATGTAGAAAGAAAGGACACCTGCAAAAAAACTGTAGATTTCGGAAGGGAAAAGAAGGAGATGCACATCATGAAAAAAATCATGAAGCAAATGTGACATGTGATGTGTTCCAAGATGCTTTGATTTTTTTTTTCGAAAATTTTATTAATTCCTGGGTAGTAGATTCAGGGGCCTCACTCCATGCCACACCTGATAAGAAATATTTTCATGACTATGTTCAAGGAGATTTTGGACAAGTTCGTTTGGGTGATGATAAACCCTCTAAAATTGTTGGAATGGGTAAAGTTATTGTAAAACAACAGAATGGAAACCAATGGTTATTAAAGGAGGTAAGGCATGTTCCATATTTGAAGAAAAACATGATTTCAATAGGGAAGTTAGGTGGTGAAAGTTGTGTGACAAATTTCACAGATAAAACTTGGAAGGTCACCAAAGGAGCCTTGGTAATAGAAAAAGGCAAAAAGGTTAGTAGATTGTATTTATGCAATGGTATTTCTAACTATGTTAATGCTTTAACTTCCAAAGGAGCAGATGCAACATTATGGCATCATAGGCTCAGACACATGAGTGAGAAGGGGATGAAGATTCTTCACTCAAGAAATTTTTTTCTAGGTTTGAAGAATATTGTTTCGGATTTCTGTGAGAATTGTATTTATGGAAAACATAAGAGAGTCATATTTCTCATAGTTGGGAAAGAATAGAAGAGCAAAAAATTAAATATTGTGAATACAGATGTATGGGGACCTGCTCAGGTATCATCTCTTAGTGGCTCTTATTATTATGTTACTTTTATTGATGATGCAACTAGAAAAACTTGGATTTATTGTATTCAGAATAAATTTGACATATTTGATACTTTCAAGAAATGGAAAGCTTTGGTTGAGATTGAGACATGAAATAAGTTGAAGTGTCTCAGATCAGACAATGGAGGTGAATATTGCAGCAAATAGTTTGATAGGTACTGTTTAGAGCATGGAATTCCTAGAGAGAAGACAGTTCCAAGAACACCCCAAGAAAATGGTGTGTCAGAAAGGATGAACAGAACAATCATGGAGCGTGTAAGGTGCATGAGATTGAATGCAGGATTGTCTTTGCAATTTTGGGCAGATGCTATAGATACTGTTGTTTATCTAATAAATAGAGGGCCTTCAAGTTCCTTGGATGGCGGTATTCCAGAGGAAGCATGGATAGGTAAAAAGGTACACTACTCATTTTTAAAGCCTTTTGGTTGTGAGGCCTTTGTCCATATTAATAAAGAAAATAGAACAAAGCTTGAGGCAAAATCAAAGAAATGTACCTTTATTGGATATGGTGTTAATGATTTTGGTTATCACTTATATGATTATGAAAATCAAAAAATCATTAGGATCGGAGATGTAATATTCAATGAAAAGGTCTTGTATAAGAATCAATTGCAGGAAAAGAAATAGGAAAAAGATAACAAAGAATACACAGTTCATGATGAGATCATAGAAAAAGTAAAGGTGCCTGGAAATAATAACAATCAACAACTACAACAACAACAACCACCACAACAGCAACAAGTACCTCAAACACCTGAAAGTGGTGTCAAAAGATCTACTAGGATAAGTAGGCCCCTTGAATGACACTCTCCTTCATTATATTATTTATTGTTGACTAATTCTGGTGAACCCGAATGTTATGAAGAAGCAATGCAGGTTGAAACCAAGAATAAGTGGGAGCTATCCATGAAAGAAGAGATGGAATCCTTAATGCATAACCAGACTTAGTCCTTAGTCAGGTTGCCTACAGGTAAAACTACATTACAAAATAAATGGGTTTACAGGCTGAAGGAAGAAGATGGAGGAAAACAAAGGTACAAAGCTAGACTTGTGTTGAAGGGGTTTGTAGAGAAGAAAGATATTGATTTTGATGAAATATTTTCTCTTGTTGTTAAGATGACTTCAATTAGAACTATTTTAAGTCTTGTAGCAGCAGAAGATTTACATCTTGAACAATTAGATGTAAAGACAAAATTTCCCATGGATATTTGGAGGAAGAGATCTATATGCAGCAACTAGAAGGATATGAGGTCAAAGGGAAAGAAAAACTAGTGTGCAAGTTAAAGAAGAGCTTATATGGCTTAAAATAGGCTCCAAGGCAATGGTATCTAAAATTTGATAGGTTTATGTCTGAACAAGGTTATACTAGATGTCACTCTCCTCATTGTGTATATCTGAAAAAGAAAAATGATAGCAGCTATATTATATTGTTATTGTATGTACATGACATGCTTATTGCAGGGTATAACATGTAGGAAATAAATGTGCTCAGAATAAAATTGGCAAATTAATTTGCAATGAAGGATTTGTGAGCTGCAAAAAAAATCCTTGGTATGAGAATAACTATAGATAGGAAAAATCGTAAATTAACACTGTCTCAAAATGAGTACATACAAAAGGTGTTGAAAATATTTAATATGCATAATGCAAAACCAGTTAGTACACCTTTTTCTAGCCATTTTAAACTTAGTAAGGAGATGTACCCCAAGACCCAAGATGAAATGGATTATATGTCTAAAGTTCCATATGCATCAGCAATTGGAAACTTAATGTATGCAATGGTCTACACAAGGCCTGATATTGCACATGCAGTGGGAGTTGCAAGCAGGTACATGAACCATCCAAGAAAATAACATTGGATGGAAGTGAAATGGAGTCTTCAATATTTGAGATGTACCACAAATCAAGAATTATGCTTTGGCGGTTCAAACATTGCTCTACAGGGATATGTTGATGCAGATATGGAAGGTGACAGAGATAACAGGAGGAGCACTACAGGATATTTATTTACTGTAGGTGGAAAAAATGTCAGTTGGGCTTCAAAAATCCAAAGTGTTGTTGCACTTTCAACAACAAAATCAGAGTATGTTGCTGCTACAAAGGCTAGTAAAGAAATGATTTGGCTACAAAGGTTTATGGATGAATTGGGTAAGAATCATGATATGGGAATCTTATACAGTGATAGCCAAAGTTCCATTCTTCTTGAAAATAACTCATTATTTCATTCCAGGACTAAACACATACATCTCAAGTACCATTTCATATGGTCAGTGTTGGAAGATGGACAGTTGAAGCTGGAAAAGATACACACTAGCCAGAATCCTGCATATATGCAAACAAAAGTTGTAACCAGGGAGAAACTCTGATTATGCTTAGTTTCAATTGGTCTTAAAGTATGATGATGAAGATGAGAAACAACCAGGTCCAAAGAGGAGTCGTTGTCCAGAAAATGAAGCAACGGTGGAGTTGCTACAAATTAGTCTCCAAGTGGGAGATTATTGGGTGTGGAGCCTGATTATCTTGTTTATTTTGTATCACAGTGTTGGACCCCTGTACCTTAATGGGGCAGCAATGTTTCTCATAATTAAACACTATTTGGGGGCCCTGGGGGGGCAGCTGTGACTTTATGGAGACCTCTCCGGGGGGGGGGCCACAGGGTAGCGCCCGAAAAGCTGAAAACAAATGTAAAATTTCCTTCTAAAAGTATAGTAATTTCTAGTCAATATGGGTCATTCGTTAGGCGGATGATCTAACGGTAGAAGTTATGTTTAATTTAGGGTTTTTTTCCGTAGAAGGCAACCCCTCATTTTGTATGAGGGTAATGTATTGCGGCTATGTATCGTATTGTATTTTCAGAGCGAGAAACAAATAGGGAGATTGTGAGAGAGAACTAAGTATATTACAATGGATCTGCTGTAGGTTGTGTCTCCTCATTTTGCTGGATAATAGAAAGGAAGGACTGGCTGTTCGGAGTGGACATAGCACAAACTGGGTGAACCACGTATATCTGTGTCTCTCTAGTTTTATGTGTTTTGTGTGTTTGTGTTTCCGCATATTTAATGTGTTTCATTGCTATGTAATATATAGTTTTCTAACAATTAAGACAAACACTCTATATCCCTGGAACAACTCAAGTTCCCTAGAGGATGTGGATTTAGTTACTAGTTCCTGGAACCATGGAAAACTTGGATGGAGACCAATCTAGTTGATGTTAATTATTTCTAGACCATAGAGGTGAAATAACTGTGGTTTAGGGTTGAGGTGTTTTGGCCTCTGGAAGCCCTGGATGATTTTTATTTTATTTTTTCTATTTAACCCTTATGATCCTATATTCATGCTTGGAATATGGCACAAGGGTGATTTTATGAAAGAGAATTTTGGTTCTACCCAATCTATGGTCGGATGGTAAATGGAATTCCCTAACTTGGTTAGAATTTTCATATGTTAATATGAGCTATTTTCCTATTATGACCTATGAGCACTTAAATACCTGGTTATATGATATGCTCTAGTTATGGCTCTTGTTCATTATTTGTTAAGTTACTAGATGGTTGATGAATGCATGGACTAAAAAATGTTGTTGTAGCTAGTTAGAGAGGTCTTGGATCCTTCTTTGTGATTCTAAGATAAAATTTAGAATTTTATGATCAGATATGCATTCACAACTTATAGATTTCATGTTTACCATATGTTTGATGAAATGTGTGTTGTGTACTAGGAAAGTTCTGGTCAAGATCTTGTTGAAGTTTGAATGTTTGGAATTTTGGTCATCTTAATCATGATTCTAGAAAGTTAAAGACAGTTATTGGAAGTCATATGGAGGCTTGCTGATCTAAATAGGACAAATTGGTTTTGTTGTGATACCTTCCTCATCAGTATAAAACAAAATTTCTTAATCGTTGTGTCGAATAACAAGTTTATGAGATGGTTTATGTGCCAAGCTAGTGTGTATTTTATGAGAAATTCACGAAGTAAATTAGTTTTAAAAACAAATAAACAAAAATTAAATTGTAAACTATAATACATAGAAAGCACATTACACAATAGTGATGAAGGATTTCACCCCTCCTGGGCTACGTCTCCCTGGACCAGCTTCAATGTCTTGGCCCTATTTAATTAACTGATCAAAAAATTAAATGCAGTCATTTCCTAAGCTCTGATGGCTCTCCAACCTGCTCCAATGGCTCTGGGACAACCTCAATACCCCTATTTTGGTTATACCTGAGTCGAATTTTGACTCTCTGGGCAAACTTTATTCCTTTTTTAGTAAATCCCACTAACTACTCCGCTAATTTAGTTAGTTGCGCCCCCGAACTGGAAGTTCTGCCAAAAATGGAGAAACTTTTCCAATTAGTGTGAAATTAATTTTAAGTGGAATTAAGCACTAATTAAGCACACTTAACACGCTAATTACATGTTTAATTCAATCCACGCTTAGAAATGGATTTGGGTTAAGGTTTGATTAATCTGAGTTTAATGTTTTTAAAACTCCCCTTTATGGAGCTCCCGTCGCTGGTCATTGCTGGTGGTCCTATGGGCTAGGGCCTGGCCCTTCAGGGCTAGCGCCCACCTACCCCCAACATATGACAAAATTTAATATAAATATAATTCGGAGCCCATACATATTAAGATCTAACCGGTAGTGGAGGTGGTAAATCTTGGCGCTAGAAGTGGGGAGGTCGCGTGGTCGAATCCCATAGATGATAATTTTCCATACTTAGTCAATTTTTTCCTTTTGGTGGCTGCCACATGGCACCACCTGATTGGGCCACATGGTAGCTTTCCATTGGCCCACATCAAACCATTTCAGACCAAACTGACATTTGGAGAAATCTTATTTGGCCACGTCATTGGCCAGTTGAGAGAAAAGGCCTTGCATTTCTTAAGGCCTTTCATCTCAATGCATTTATTTTCTCTTGAAAGTATTCTGCATATTACACGGAGCAAGATGTTGGAAAAGTAGATTTATGTTGACTCACTTTGTAACAAAAAATTTGGTCATTTTATCTCTTTAAGTACTCGTACATACGAATGGGATTATTTTACTAGCTAGTCAACCGCATTTCTTATGCATAAATTATCAAAATAAATGCAAGGCCTTAATTGGTTAATAAATCTAACCATCTCTTTCCAAACCACTTCAATGGCACTTCTTTCAACTATAGTTCATCATGTGTATCATCCTAACCCACATCAACTATGGAATCCTCTTTTCCATTCTTGTCAAAATCACTCTCCACCTTCTTCAAATGTCGTGGATGACCTGTTGGATACAAAGTCCAACACTTGTGTACAAGATGACCCTGCTTATGGAAATGAGTGCAAAATAATTCCATATTCTTTTCAACATGGTTTGCATTGTCCATTGAACCTTTGGATTTTTGTCTCCTTTGTTTTGAAAGTTTCATATGTATGGCTATCTTCTTCCAACACCTCTAAATAGTATGATTATTCAAACTAAAAAAGGAACATGTAAATTTTTTCCAAATCTTATGCTTGGATTTTCCATGTTTATCATAATTAAAAGAAACTTGATAAAAGGCAGATTTATACCTTGCACATTCACCTTTGTCTCCTTTCTTGAGGAGGTGAATTTGATGAGGTAGTGGCTCTCTTTCTAATACCAACAATGGATTCAATGGCTTTAGAGATTTCAACATCCTCTTGTTTTCCATTTCCATTAGTTACATTCTTATGAGCATCTTCTTGCAAATTAGGTGTAAAAATTTTGCATTCCTCATGAACACAAACTTCACAAGCTTTAGGTAATGAAAATGTAATGAAAGTCTTTCTTGGAACACCTTCATGTGTCTCCTTAGATTTGAAGCATTCTTCTTCTTCTTGTTGTCCATAACCAATAATTGCATGGCTAAAATCAATCTCTTCAATAGTGGGTGTAAAACTGTTGTTTTCTCCATGAACATAATCTTGAGGTAGTGAAAATGTAACTGACACCTTTCTTGAAACATTTCCAAAATTCTACATAGTTTTTAGTGCTCTACATCATCTTGTTCACCAAAACCGAGACCCATATACTAAGACCTTTCCTAAACAACAATAGGGCTTTTAATTCCTTGTGCATGTTTTCCTAACCCTTTACCTTCATAACCCATTTTTTTTTAACAATTTGGACCCCATTCCTCTAGTATGTCTTTTAAAAACCCCAAAACATTCATCCTGAGAGGAAATTAAAGATAAAACTTATTTTCATACCTCATTTTCATGCACATACGTGGCTAGGTTTGCCTTGGTATCATGGAGTTGAATCTCCATCTCATGCATCTTTGCTAGGGTTTCATTTGAAATATGGAGGTGAGTCTCCATCTCATGCATCTTTTCAAGAAGCTGTTGCTTCTCCTCCTTCATGGCGATCAATTGCTCATGAAGCCTACTTCTCTCCTTCCTGTCTTCAACCATCTCTTGTGCCATATCTTTCATGATGAAGAACTTCTGCAACATCTCTTCATCAAAGAGTCTTGCTAAGGAATATTGATTAGAAACAATGTTAGATAATGGCGCCATCTTCATGGTTGTAATGCATAGATTTTTTATTTTTTTTTTGCTGTGATTTGAGAGTTGGGTACTCAATATTGAATTTATCCTCTCTTCAGCTTACACACATAAACTTGCACACAGTTAAATAATCCTTGCACAAATACAAAACCAATAGCTAATTTTCTAGCTAAACTTAGAAAACCTTGAAATAAACTTGGGCTAAAATGAGCTAGATTGTGGCTCTGATACCAACTTGATCTCAATAGTACAAACTATTTTTTCTATGCTATCTTCCTCATCAGTATAAAATAAAAATGCTTAAGGATTGTGTCAAATAGAAAGTTTATGAGAGGTTTTATGTTTCAAATTTGTGTGTCTTTTATGAGAAATTCATGAAGTAAATTAGTTTAAAAACACACAAACAAGTAAATTGAAGAGAATATAATACACAACAAACACATTACATAGTAGTGATGAAGGAGTTCACCTCTCTTGGGCTACATCTCCTTGGACCAGATTCAATGGCTTGGCCCTCTTTGATTAATTGTTCACAAATTTGAATACATTAATTTCTTGAGCTTTGATGGATCTCCGACCTGCTCCAATGGCTCTTGGACACCCCTAATACCCCTTTTTTGGTTCTGAATGAGTCAAATTCTGACTCTCTAGGAAAACATTATGCCTCTTTTAGTAAACCCCACTAACTTCTCTACCAATTTGGTTAGCTCTGCCCCTAACTGGCAGTTCCACCAAAAGTGGAGAAACTTCTCCAATTAGTGCACAATTAATTTTAAGAGGACTTAAGTGATAATTAAGCACACTTAATGCACTTAAGTGAATCCACACTTACAAATGGATTAACACATAATGGTCAAGGTTAAGGTTTAATTAATCTAGATTTAATTTTTCTAAACCTCCGCTTTATGGAGTTGTTGCCGGTGGTCATTGCTGGTGGTCCTATGGGCTAGGAGCTGGCCCTCTGGGGCTAGGCCCCGCCTACCCCCGACATATAAAAAAATTTAATATAAATATAATTTGGAGCCCATACATATTAATCTATAACTAGTAGCAAAGGTGGTAAAGCTTAGCCCTAGTAGTGGGGAGTTCCTGGGGTCGAATCCCATTTATGCCAATTCAACATACTTTGGTGTCTGCCACATGGTGCCACTTGATTGGGCCACGTGGAAGCTTTCCATTGTCCTCATACGACCATTTCAAACCAACCATAAAAGGACACTTGGAGAAATCTTATTCATCCACATTGTTGTAGCATAATTTGACTTAATTAAAAGTCAAGAGAGGTTTTGAGAAACTCAACGTTGTTGAGACATTTATATGGACATAAGTGAGATATGGATTATTGTGCTCTTGTCTAAAGGGATGGTATCAGCTGGAAAGTGCAAGCAGACACACTATTTGAATAGGGTCGTGAGACAGTCCCGATGGATGCATAGGCCTACTAGTCCAACGCTTTAGTGATTCAGATTGTATGCACATGACATGCATGAAAGGATGCCAAGTGTACCTAAAGAAAACTTTACGTTTTCACCTTGGAACTAGACTAAGATCATGCATAAACTACTATTGTTGTAAGTTCATCTTCAAGGCCAATACTCAAAATAAATCACTCTACAGAGAAACATGGAATAGAAGAAGCTGAAATGGAATCTCGTAATCTATCAAGCCTTGGTCTTAATGTTCTCGGATGGGGTTGTCAAAGATTGGAAAAGGTGAGTTTAATATGGTGCCCTGCAGTCACAAGTTTGGGCCTAGCATTAGTGGCTCAACAATGTAGGGTTTTTAAGGCCTTAGATTTACAGGGTTGTTATATAAGTGATCAAGGTCTTACAGTTGTAGGAGAACAATGCAAACAACTTGAGAATTGGAATCTTTGGTTTTATGAGGGTTTGAAAGACAGAGTTATGACAGCAATAGAAATTGGTTGTGCAAAGACACTAAAAGTTCTTGGCATTGCAACATGTGCAAGGATAACTAATAAAACTATGGAAGATGTTGCAGTTCACTGTCACTCTCTTGAAAAAATTAACCCTCGATTCTGAGTCTATTAATGATGTTGGATTGCTGGTAATAGCTCAGGGTTGCACTGCTTCAAATTATTTTCACTTATAGTGTGTAAATTTCATAGAAAAAGCCTTAAAAGCTATGATTAATCACATATGATCTGTGAGAGATCATATTTTAACATGTGTTTAAAATTTAAGGAGCTAAGCAAGTATATTGATGCAAATGAAATTTCGAAGTTCAGAAAATGCACATACTCTCAGGACAGTGAATTTCAATTTCTTATTTTGGCCACACGGAGAAAATTTTCAAAAATCCGCAACATAGGTTTTTTGCAAAATATGCCCAATTGACTTTACAAGGGGAATTGTTCAAAAATTTTAAGCGGTTTAAGATATTTCATCAGTTCTTTAAAGGTCAGTTTTTCTAGAAATGTCCTGCAAAATTGGGTTCGATTCATTCTATGGGAATTCGATTTGCATGATGACAATTTCCTTCTCAGACAAAACTTGGAGCTTAATAAACTTTATTTTATATTGATTCTAAAAGGCCAATTGGAGATACTCAACTGCAATGGAAAACAAATTTTTTGAAACCCGACTAATGGAATCAACATCAACTTAGTTATGAAAAATCAGAGACGGTCACTTGGCATTCAGATTATATTTAAATAAAACTGGGTACAGTAAGATTTTAACATGAAATCACAAAGATCAATGAGGCTCTGTGAAAAAGAAAAGAAGAAAACAGGTTAAAGTTCTATCATATCTCATAGAACCAGATATTTGTATCATTCATGTCTATAATTAATGCTTTCCCGACATCACAAACTGCTCGGAAATTATATAAAAGAGTTCCCCCATAGAGTGGTTTGGCTTGAACCACTATTCACAGATCAACGACTATGATGCAATACAGCATCACTTAGTCCTTTTTCAAGAAACTGCTACAGGTGCTCCCGTAGGCAGTAATTGGTTTTGAAAAACCATGTGTGATTTTTTCAATATCCATATGAGTACAACGATGGGAACCAAAATGTATTATTTTTCCTTCTTTTACTTGTAGCAAGTTGAGGTTTTATTTTGATTTTATATTATATATTATATATTATATATAATAATAAAACTACTATTTTGTAAATTTAATTGATTCAAAATTTCCTAAACTACTTCAAGAATTAGTTTTAAAACTTATCAGAGTAATTAGGAAGTTAGATTGGATAACAGAGATAAAAGCAGAGGCAAGAAAATGGGAGGTGGTTTCGAGTTTTGGTCCTTTGGACTATTGTAAATTTTGTACTCAGTTTTCTGATGATTAATTAATGAAGAACAAGATTTTTGCATCTGTTGTTGTTGACATGTTTTCCAGTTTCCATTCTATCTTTTCTTTCTATGAATAAAATGAAGTAATGTAGTTGTGGGTCTCTTTTGACATATGTAAGTAAGAGTTAAACATCCTTAATGGGCGCTCCTTCATTTTAACAATTCCACTCACATAAAATTATTCTGAAGTTTAAAGTGATAGATCCTATTTATTAGCATATCAGTTTGAGCTTCCTTCATGTTCTTCCAATCACTTCAATTAATATCAGCAGATAATGGCATTGTGAAGCATTTAGTATATCATATTCTTCAGGGTTTAAATAATTAATTTCTGAAGGTGATTAAGCAAAAAATATCCAATATCATATTTTTTTGACATATATATATAGATTTCTTGAGCACTGACTCCTTACCATAGCCAAGGGATTGTTTGTTGAGATACAACATTTTTTGGCACCGTTGTCGGGGAACGAAGAAGCGAAGTTCATTTCCCTGGGTTTTATTTCTATTTCCTCTGGTTGTTCAGTGAGGAGAAAATATTCGGCTATGTTTATTATTTTTTAGAATTATGGCTTTCAAAAGCCCTCGCACGAGGTTATATACCTCATAGAAAAAAGTCCCTACTTTTTCAGATCCAGAAAAATTGGTTTCTAAAAAGGCTCGGAAATGAAAAACCCCTTCGACACCTGATCCTACATTGTCTACTCCTAGCAGTAGGTCTCATAATACCTCTTTCCTAATGGTGAACAAGATTTATATATAAAATTTGTTTATTTATTATTCACCTGGCAACTCCATTGATGAAGGTTTCATTAGATGAATAATTTTTCTGGGAAGAAAATGAGAAAGCATGGTGGAAAAAACATGTATCAGAGTTTAAATTTTTTAAAGGAGGTTATATTTTTTACTATTAGTTTAGTGCTCTATTTCCTGTTATATATCAAGAATATTTTTTCCTTCATTATATTCTCAGAATATTGTAAATCCCAAAAAGTACATTCTTTAATGGAAAATGATGATTTTTTTTTTTCTGCTTGTATTATTGATCTTGGCACAAGTTTATCTCCTAAATATGAGAGGAGAGATGGTTGTTGCATTACAATTCCTAAATATAATCAGTCACAATCTGGGCATAAAGGTGATTATTCATCATATTTGGATGATAATATTCTTCCTCACAAGAAATTGACTGTTTTTCATCTCAAAAACAAAGAAATAGTTAAACCCCTAAAGCTGCCCACAATTCTTCATCAGTATCCTTCAAAAGGATTCAAATTTTTTCCAATTTTCTCTGGAGAGGAGGTGGATATTTTAGCTGAACAAAATATATTGGAATTTGAGTACTTTATGAACAAATTTCAAATTATTTATGAAGATGTGGCTTTAAGGATGTTTTGACATTCATTAAAGTAGGGTGCTTAGCAATGGTTCCAACGTTTGGAAGCAAGTTCAATTAGTTCATGGCAAGGTTTTCAAGATATATTTCTTATATATCGGGGCGAGCATAAGTCATATGAAAAACACCTTTTGGAATTATATTACATCCAGAGGTAGAGAAATGAATCAATCACTGAGTTTAATAGGAGGTTTCAAAAAATTTATTTCAGCATGCCAAAAGAAATTCGACCTCCTGAAGCAAAAAATATGGTTTACTATTTGAGGACTCTTTCCATTGTCTTGGATTTTTATCTCAAGGATAGAAATCCTTGCACTCTGAAGCTAATGTTTCTTTATGCATAGGAAATTGAAGATAATGTGTGGGATTGTAGAATTTTTTCCTGTCATGTTGAAAGAACAAGTTTTGTTGAAGAGAAGAGGGCTTGTCAAGAAAACATTGGAAATTCTTTACAAGAGAATGAAAATTCAGAGGTAAAAAAGGATTTTCAAAAGGTGTCAAAGGATTCTTGTATTGCTAAAACACAAGAATCTAAGCATTCTGAATATTCTGGTCAAACATTCGTTGCAACAACTAAAGTACACGATGAAATCCTGGAAGATCATTACAATTTTCATAATTTTAATGATTTTCTGAATGGAGGGGAAACTAGTGGAGCTTCTTAGATATGTTTGAAGGAGGAGGAAGATTTATGTCAAGAATTCTAGAAAGTTATAGACAGTTATTGGAAGTCATATGGAGGCTTGTTGATCTAAATAGGACAAACTAGTTTTGTTGTGATAGCTTTCTCATCAGTATAAAATAAAATTTCTTAATCATTGTGTCGAATAAAAAGTTTATAATATGGTTTATGTGTCAAGTTGGTGTGTATTTTATGAGAAATTCATGAAGTAAATTAGTTTTAAAAACAAATAATCAAAAATTAAATTGTAGAATATAATACATAGAAAGCACATTACACAATAGTGATGAAAGAGTTCACCCCTCCTGGGCTATGTCTCCTTGGACCAGCTTCAATGTCTTGGCCCTCTTTAATTAACTGATAAAAAATTTGAATATAGTCATTTCCTAAGCTCTGATGGCTCTCCAACCTACTCCAATGGCTCTGGGACAACCTCTATACCCCTATTTTTGGTTATGAATGAGTTGAATTTTGACTCTCTGGGCAAACGTTATTCCTTCTTTAGTAAATCACACTAACTACTCAGCTAATTTAGTTAGTTGCGCCCCCTAACTGGCAGTTCTGCCAAAACTGGAGAATCTTTGCCAATTAGTGTGAAATTAACTTTAAGTGGAATTAAGTGCTAATTAAGCACACTTAACATGCTAATTACATGTTTAACTTAATCCATGCTCAGAAATGGATCTGCGTTAAGGTTTAATTAATCTGGGTTTAACGTTTTTAAACCTCCCCTTTATGGAGCTCGCGCCACTGGTCATTGCTAGTGGTCCTATGGGCTGGGGCCTGGCCCTTCAGGGCTAGCCCCCACCTAACCTCAACATATGAAAAAATTTAATATAAATATAATTCGGAGCCCATATATATTAATATCTAACCAGTAGTGGAGGTGGTAAAGCTTGGCGCTAGAAGTGGGGAGGTCGTGGGGTCGAATCCCATAGATGATAATTTTCCATACTTAGCCAATTTTTTCCTTTTGGTAGCTGCCACATGGCACCACCTGATTGGGCCACATGGTAGCTTTCCATTGGCCCACATCAAACCATTTTAGACCAACCAGAAACTGACATTTGGAGAAATCTTATTCATACATGTCACTGACCAGTCAAGAGAAAAGGCCTTGCATTTCTTAAGGCCTTGCATCTCAATGCATTTATTTTCTCTTGAAAGTATTCTAAATATTGCACGGAGCAAGATGTTGGAAGAGTAAAGTTATGTTGACTCACTTTTTTACCACAAATTTGGTCATTTTAGCTCTTTAAGTACTGGTACATACGAATGGGATTATTTTACTCGCCAGTCAACCACATTTCTTATGCATCAATTATCAAAATAAATGCAAGGCCTTAATTGATTAAGAAATCTAACCATCTCTTTCCAAACCACTTCAATGGCACTTCTTCAACTACAGTTCATCATGTGTATCATCCTAACCCACATCAACTATGGAATCCTCTTTTCCATTCTTGTCAAAATCGCTCTCCACCTTCTTCAAATGTCGTGGATGACCTGTTGGATACAAAGTCCAACACTTGTGTACAAGATGACCCTACTTATGGAACTGAGTGCAAAATAATTCCATATTCTTTTCAACATGGTTTGCATTGTCCATTGAACCTTTGGATTTTTGTCTCCTTTGTTTTAAAAGTTTTATGTGTATGGCTATCTTCTTCCAACACCTCTAAATAGTATGGTTATTCAAACTACAAAAGTAACATGTAAATTTTCTCCAAATCTTATGCGAGGATTTTCTATGTTTATCATAATTAAAAGAAACTTGATAAAAGGCATATTTATACCTTGCACATTCACCTTTGTCTCCTTTCTTGAGGAGGTGAATTTGATGAGGTAGTGGCTCTCTTTCTAATACCACCAATGGATTCAATGGCTTTAGAGATTTCAGCATCCTCTTGTTTTCCATTTCCATTAGTTGCATCCTTATGAACATCTTCTTGCAAAGTAGGTGTAAAAATTTTGCATTCCTCATGAACACAAACTTCACAAGCTTTAGGTAATGAAAATGTAATGAAAGTCTTTCTTGGAACACCATCATGTGCCTCCTTAGATTTGGAGCATTCTCATTCTTCTTGTTGTCCATAACCACTACTTGCATGGCTAAAATCAATCTCTTCAATAGTGGGTGTAAAACTATTGTATTCTCTATGAACACAATCTTGAGGTAGTGAAAATGTAACAGAAACCTTTCTTGAAACATTTCCTAAAGTTTCCATAGTTTTTAGTGCTCTACATCATATTGTTCACCAAAACCGAGACCCGTCTACTAAGACCTTTCCTAAACAAAAATATGGTTTTTAATTCCTTGTGCATGTTTTCCTAACCCTTTACCTTCATAACCCATTTTTTTTAACAATTTGGACCCTATTCCTCTAGTGTGTCTTTCAAAAAAACCAAAACATTCATCTTGAGAGGAAATTAAAGATAAAATTGATTTTCATACCTCATTTTCATGCACATACTTGGCTAGGGTTTCCTTGGCATCATGGAGTTGAATCTCCATCTCATGCATCTTTGCTAGGGTTTCATTTGAAATATGGAGTTGAGTCTCCATCTCATGCATCTTTTCAAGAAGCTCTTGCTTCTCCTCCTTCATGGATATCAACTGCTCATGAAGCCTACTTCTCTCCTTCCTATCTTCAACCATCTCTTGTGCCATATATGTCATGATGAATAACTTCTGCAACATCTCTTCATCAAAGAGTCTTGCTAAGGAATATTGATTAGAAACAGTGCCGGATAATGGTGCCATCTACATGCTTGTAATGCATAGATAAAAAACTTTTTTGCTATGATTTGAGAGTTGGGTCCTCAATATTGAATTTATCCTCTCTTTAGCTTACACACATAAAATTGCACACAGTTAAATAATCCTTGCACAAATACAAAACCAATAGCTAATTTTCTAGCTAAACTTAGAAAACCCTGAAATAAACTTGGGCTAAAATGAGCTAGATTGTGGCTCTGATACCAGCTTGATCTGAATAGTAAAAACTGGTTTTTCTATGCTATCTTCCTCATCAGTATAAAAGAAAAATTCTTAAGGATTGTGTCAAATAGAAAGTTTATGAGAGGTTTTATGTTTCAAATTTGTGTGTCTTTTATGAGAAATTCATGAAGTAAATTAGTTTAAAAACACACAAACAAGTAAATTGTAGAGAATGTAATACACAAAAAACACATTACATAGTAGTGAAGAAGGAGTTCACCTCTCCTGGGCTACATCTCCTTGGACCAGATTCAATGGTTTGGCCCTCTTTGATTAATTGATCACAAATTTGAATACATTAATTTCCTGAGCTCTAATGGATCTTCGACCTACTCCAATGGCTCTTGGACACCCCTAATACCCCTTTTTTAGTTATAACTAAGTCAAATTCTAACTCTCTAGGCAAACATTATGCCTCTTTTAGTAAACCCCACTAAGTTCTCCGCTAATTTGGTTAGCTCCGCCCCTAACTGGCAGTTCAGCCAAAAGTGGAGAAACTTTGCCAATTAGTGCACAATTTATTTTAAGTCGACTTAAGTGATAATTATGCACACTTAATGCACTTAATTTAATCCATGATTATAAATGGATTAACACATAATGATCAAGGTTAAGGTTTAATTAGTCTGGGTTTAATTTTTCAAAACCTTCGCTTTATGGAGCTCTTGCCGGTGGTAATTGCTAGTGGTCCTATGGGCCAAGAGTTGGCCCTTCGGGGCTAGGCCCCGCACGCCCCTGACATAAAACAAAATTTAATATAAATATAATTCGGAGCCCATACATATTAAGATCTAACTAGTAGCGAAGGTGGTAAAACTTGGCTCTAGTAGTGGGGAGGTCCTGGGGTCGAATCCCATTGATGCCAATTCAACATACTTTGGTGGCTGCCACATGGTGCCACCTAATTGGGCCACGTGGAAGCTTTCCATTGTCCTCATAAGAATGTTTCAAACCAACCATAAATTGACACTTGGAGAAATCTTATTCATCCACGTTGTTGTAGCATAATTTGACTTAATTAAAATTCAAGAGAGGTTTTGAGTAATTCAAGGTTGTTGAGACATTTATATGGGCATAAGTGAGATATGGATTCTCGTGCTCTTGTATAAAGAGATGGTATCAGCTGGAAAGTGCAAGCAGACACACTATTTGAATAGGGTCTTGAGATAGTCCCGATGGATGCATAGGCCTACTAGTCCAACGCTTTAGTGATTCACATTGTATGCACATGGATGAAAGGATGCCAAGTGTACCTAAAGAAAAATTTACATTTTCACCTTGGAACAAGACTAAGATCATCCATAAACTACTATAGCTGTAAGTTCATCTTCAAGGCCATTACTCAAAATAAATCACTCTATAGAGAAACATGGAATAGAAGAAGCTGAAATGGAATCTCGTAATCTATCAAGCCTTGGTCTTAATGTTCTCGGATGGGGTTGTCAAAGATTGGAAAAGATGAGTTTAATATGGTGCCCTGCAGTCACAAGTTTGGGCCTAGCATTAGTGGCTCAACGATGTAGGGTTTTTAAGACCTTAGATTTACAGGGTTGTTATATAAGTGATCAAGGTCTTACAGTTGTAGGATAACAATGAAAACAACTTGAGAATTGGAATCTTCAGTTTTGTGAGGGTTTGATAGACAGAGGTATGATAGCAATAGAAATTGGTTGTGCAAAGAAACTAAAAGTTCTTGGCATTGCAGCATGTGCAAGGGTAACTAATAAAAATATGGAAGATATTGCAGTTCAGTGTCACTCTCTTGAAAAAATTAACCCTATATTTTGAGTCTATTTATGATGATGGATTGTCGATAATAGCTCAAGGGTGCACTGCTTCAAATTATTTGAACTTACAGTGTGTAAATTTCATAGATAGAGCCTTAAAAGCTATGATTAATCACATATGATCTGTGAGAGATCATATTTTCACATGTGTTTAAAATTTAAAGAGTTAAGCAAGTATTCTGATGAAAATGAAAATTCGAAGTTCAGAAAATGCACATACTCTCAGGACAGTGAATTTCGATTTCTTATTTTGGCCACACGGAGAAAATTTTCAAAAATTCGCAACATAGGTTTTTTGCAGAATATGCCCAATTGAATTTACAAGGGGAATTGTTCAAAAATTCAAAGCGGTTTAAGAGATTTCATCAGTTCTTTAAAGGTCAGTTTTTCTTGAAACGTCTTGCAAAATTGGGTTCGATTCATTCTATGGGAATTCGATTTGCATGATGACAATTTCCTTCTCAGACAAGACTTAGAGCTTAATAAAATTTATTTTATATTGATTCTAAAAGGCCAATTGGAGATACTCAACTGCAATGGAAAACAAATTTTTTGAAACCTGACTAATGGAATAAACATCAACTCGGTTATGAAAAATCAGAGACGATCACTTGGAATTCAAATTATATTTAAAAAAAACTGAGTACAATAAGATTTTAACATGCAATCACAAAGATCAATGACGCTCTGTGAAAAAGAAAAGAAGAAAACAGGTTAAATTTCTGCCATATCTCATAGAACCAGATTTCTGTATCGTTCATGTCCATAATTAATGCTTTCCCAACATCACAAACTGCTCGGAAATTATGTGAGAGAGTTCCCCAATACATTGGTTTGTCTTGAACCACTATTCGTAGATCGATAGCTACGATGCAATGCAACATCACTTAGCCCTTTTTCAAGAAACTACTATAGGTGCTTCCGTAGGCAGTAATTGTTTTTGAAAAACCATGTGTGATTTTGTCAATATCCATATGAGTACAACGGTCGGACCTAAAATGTTTTATTTGTCCTTATTTTACTTGCAGCAAGTTGAGGTTTTATTTTGGTTTTATATTATATATTATATTAATAATAAAACTACTATTTTGTAAATTTAATTGATTCAAAATTTCCTAAACTACTTCAAGAATCAGTTTTAAAACTAATCAGAGTAATTAGTAAGTTAGATTGGATAGCAGATATAAAAGCAAAGGCAAAAAAATGGGAGGGGGTTCCGAGTTTTGGACCTTTGGACCACTGTAAATTTTGTACTTAGTTTTCTAAAGATTAATGAATGAAGAACAAGATTCTTGCATCTGTTGTTGTTGATATGTTTTCCAGTTTCCATTCTGTCTTTTCTTTCTATGAATAAAATGAAGTAATGTAGTTGTGGGTCTCTTTTGACATACGTAAGTAAGAGTTAAACATCCTTAATGGGCGCTCCTTAATCTTAACTATTCCACTCACATAGAATTCATCTGAAGTTTAAAGTGATAGATCCTATTTATTAGCATATCAGTTTGAGCTTCCTTCATCTTCTTCCTATCACTTAAATTAATATCAATAGATAATGGCATTGTGAAGCATTTATTATATCAGATTCTTGAGTGTTTAAATAATTAATTTCTGAAGGTGATTAAGCAAAAACTATCCAATATCATATTTTTTTGACATATATATATAAATTTCTTGAGCACTGATTCCTTACCACAGCCAAGGGATTGTTTCTTGAGATACAACATTTTTTGGCACCATTGTCAGGGAACAAAGAAGCGAAGTTCATTTCCTTGGGTTTTATTTCTATTTCCTCTGGTTGTTTAGTGAGGAGGAAATACTTGGCTGTGTTTATTATTTTTTAGAATTATGGCTTTCAAAAGGCCTCGCATGAGGTTATATACCTCATAGCAAAAAGTCCCTACTTTTTCAGATCCAGAAAAATTGATTTCTAAAAAGGATCAGGAATGAAAAACGCCTTCGACACCTAATCCTACATTGTCTGCTCCTAGTAGCAGGTCTCATAATACCTCTTTCCTAATGGTGAGCAAGATTAATCTATAAAAAAATTTTGTTTATTATTCACCTGGTGACTCCATTGATGAAGGTTTCATTAGATGAATAATTTTTCTGGGAAGAAAATGAGAAAGCATGGTGGAAAAAACATGTATCACAGTTTAAATTTTTTAAAGGAGGTTCTATTTGTTACTATCAGTTTAGTGCTCTATTTTCTCTTATATATCAAGAAGATTGTTTCCTGCTTTATATTCTCAGAAGATTGTAAAGCCCAAAAAGTACATTCTTTAATGGAAAAGGATGACTTTTCTTCTGCTTGTATTATTAATCTTGACACAAATTTATCTCCTAAATATGAGAGGATAGATGGTTGTTGCATTACAATTCCTAAATATAATTAGTCACAATCTGGGCATAAAGTTGATTATTCATCATATTTGGCTGATAATATTCTTCCTCACAAGAAATTGACTGTTTTTCAGCTAAAAAACAAAGGAACATTTAAACCCCTAAAGCTGCCCACAATTCTTCATCAGTATCCTTCAAAAGGATTCAAATTTTTGCCAATTTTCTCTGGAGAGGAGGTGGATATTTCAGTTGAACAAAATATCTTGGAATTTGAGTACTTTATGGACAAATTTCAAATTATTTATGAAGATGTGGCTTTAAGGATGTTTTTTCATTCATTAAAGCAGGGTGCTCAACAATGGTTCCAGCGTTTGGAAGCAAGTTCAATTAGTTCATGGCAAGGTTTTCACGATATATTTCTTAGATATTGGGGCGAGCATAAGTCATATGAAAAACACCTTTTGGAATTATATTCTATCCAGAGGTAGAGCAATGAATCAATCGCTGAGTTTAATAGGAGGTTTCAAAAAAATTATTTCAGCATGCCAAAAGAAATTCGACCTCCTGAAGCAACAACTATGGTTTACTATTTGAGGACTCTTTCCATTGTCTTGGATTTTTAACTCAAGGAGAGAAAGCCTTGCACTCTGAAGTTGATGTTTCTTTATGCACAGGAAATTGAAGATAATTTGTGGGATTGTAGAAATTTTTCCTGTCATGTTGAAAGAACATTTTTTGTTGAAGAGAAGAGGGCCTGTCAAGAAAACGTTGGAATTTCTTTACAAGAGAATGCAAATTTAGAGGTGAACAAGGATTTTAAAAGGGTGTCAAAGGATTCTTGTATTGCTGAAACACAAGAATATAAGCATTCTGAAGATTCTGGTCAAACATTTGTTGGAACAACTGAAGTACACAATGAAATCCTGGAAGATCATTAGAATTTTGATAATTTTAATGATTTTCTGAATAGAGGGGAAACTAGTGGAGCTTCTTAGATATGTTTGAAGCATGAGGAAGATTTATGTCAAGAATTGGCATTATACGAAGAACATCAACATAATGAGGAACAAACCTTGGATTTCTCTTTTCAGCCTAAATGCATGCCTACACAAAACGACAATCAAGTTCCTTGCACACAATTCGAAATTGAGGAGTAAAATAGTGAAGGAATCTTCCATGTTCAAGGAAATCAACATTAGAAAAATTTTCAAGAAAAGGAGGCAGCTGAATTTTTGTCTCATCATTTCTATGATCCAGTGGCTGAGTATATGACAAATTTCTTTGATCAAAAACAAGCTTTTATGCAAGGGTATGTACAATGTTTTGTATATGGAAAATTTTCATGGTACATTCTTGTTTTCATTTTTAAATTACAGTAGTATGAAGGTATTAAATCTAACAATAAGATGTTGGGGTGGTGCCATTGGAAGGCTGAATTCACTTGATTAAGCTAAGCCATGTGTGTGTGTGTGTGTGTGTGTGTGTGTGTGTATATATATATATATATATATAGATATAGGAGTTGTACATAAATAAGCTCAGAAGTTGAGCATTTTTAGTTGTAGTATTGCTAGTTCGTTATTTTTAGTTTAAAGAATAGAGGAAGAAGTTCAAAGTGTGGAAGATTTCAGGGATATTTCATATTGGGATCAACTTCCATTTTTTTTTTACTCCATGCCCAATCAAGGCTAATGGTGTACAATTTCTCAGCACTTTGCTACCAAATCATTGTCCACAATTGGAGCCAGATGTTGTAGAATAATTTGACTCAGCTAAAATTCAAGAGAGGTTTTGAGAAATTCAAGGTTGTTGAGACAGTTAGATGGACATAAGTGAGATAGGGATTCTTGTGCTCTTGTCTAAAAATATGGTATCAGCTGGAAAGTGCAAGAAGACACACTATTTGAATAGGGGCTTGAGACAGTCCCGATGGAGCATATGCCTACTAGTCCAGTGCTTTAGTGATTCACATTGTATGCACATGGAGGAAAGGATGCCAAGTGTACCTAAAGAAAACTTTACGTTTTCACCTTGGAACTGGAATAAGATCATGCATAAACTATTATTACTGGAAGTTCATCTTCAAGGCCAACACTCAAAAGAAGTCACTCTACAGAGAAACATGTAATAGAAGAAGCTGAACTAGAATCTCGTAATCTGTCAAACCTTGGTCTTAATGTTCTCGGATAAGGCTGTCAAAGACTGGAAAAGTTGAGTTTAATATGGTGCCCTGTAGTCACAAGTTTGGGCCTAGCATTAGTGGCTCAACATTGTATGGTTTTGAAGGCCTTAGATTTACAAGGTTGTTATATAAGTGATCAAGGTCTTACAGTTGTAGGAGAACAATGCAAACAACTTGAGAATTGGAATCTTTGTTTTTGTGAGGATTTGACAAACATAGTTATGACATCAATAGAAATTGGTTGTGCAAAGACATTGAAAGTGCTTGGCATTGCAACATGTGCAAGGATAAATAATAAAACTATGGAATATGTTGGAGTTCACTGTCACTCTCTTGAAAAAATTAACCCTAAATTCCGAGTCTATTAATGATGTTGGATTGTTGGTAATAGCTGAGGGTTGCAATGCTTCACATTATTTTCACTTACAATGTGTAAATTTCATAGACAAAGCCTTAAAAGCTATGATTTATCACATATGATCTGTTAGAGATCATATTTCACATGCATTTAAAATTTAAAAAGTTGAGCAAGTATACTGATGCAAATGAAAATTTGAAGTTTAGAAAATGCACATACTCTCAAGACAGTGAATTTCGATTTCTTATTTTTGGAAAAAGGAGAAAATTTTCAAAAATCCGCAACATGGTTTTTTTGTAGAATATTCCCAATTGACTTCATCTAAGGAATTGTTCAAAAATTCAAGGCGGTTTAAGAGATTTCGTCAGTTCTTTAATGGACAGTTTTTTCCAGAAATGTCCTACAAAATTGGGTTTGGTTCATTATATGGGAATTTGATTTGCATGATGACAATTTCCTTCTTAGACAAGACTTTGAGTTTAATAAAATTTATTTTATATTGATTCTAAAAGGCCAATTGGAGACACTCAACTGTAACGGCAAACAAACTGATGGAATCAACATCATATAAGTTATGAAAAATTAGAAACAATCACTTGGAATTTAGATTATATTTTAATAAAACTTAGTATAGTAATATTTTAACATGTAATCACAAAGATCAATGAGGCTCTGTGAAAAAGAAGAGAAGAAAAAAAGTTAAAGTTCTGCCATATCTCATAGAATCATATATTTGTATCGTTCATGTCCATAATTAACGCTTTCCTGGCATCACAAAATGCTTGGAACTTATGTGAGAGAGTGCCCCCATAGAGTGGTTTGGCTTGAATCACTATTCACATATTGACGACTACGATGCAATGCGACATCACTCAGCCCTTTTTCAAGAAACTGCTACAGGTGCTCCCATAGGCAGTAATTGGTTTTCAAAAACCATGTACGATTTTGTCAATATCCATATGAGTACAACAATGGGACCCAAAATGTATTATTTGTCCTTCTTTGACTTGTAGCAAGTTGAGGTTTTATTTTTGTTTTATATTATCTATTATATATAATATTAAAACTACTATTTTGTAAATTTAATTGATTCAAAATTTCCTAAACTACTTCAAGAATCAGTTTTAAAACTGATCATAGTAATTTGGAAGTTAGATTAGATAGCACATATAAAAACAGAGGCAAGAAGATGGGAGGGGGTTCCAAGTTTTGGACCTTTGGACTACTGTAAAGTTTGTACTCAATTTTCTGATGATTAATGAATGAAGATCAAGATTCTTGCATTTGTTGTTGTTGATATGTTTTCCAGATTCCATTCTGTATTTTCTTTCTATGAATAAAATGAAGTAATGTAGCAGTGGGCCTCTTTTTACATATGTAAGTAAGAGTTAAACATCCTTAATGGGCGCTCCTTCATTTTAACTATTCCGCTCACATAAAATTCTTCTGAAGTTTAAAGTGATAGATCCTGTTTATTAGCATATCAGTTTCTTGAGAGACAACACACATCAGTGGACACTCAACTTCCATGTAAGTGTCTTTTTCACCGCCACATCTTCATTTTATAGATCCCGAGGTGTACGAACTATTGATTGTGCACTTGCTTGCCACATTTTGCCTGTTTTGGCAAACGATCAGAGCACTATATTTCTCATATGGACTCTATTTTAAGCAAAATGAAGTGCGCATAAATAAGGAAGACGAGACCTGTCCAGTCATTTAGGTCCCATTCCATTCCAAGAACTTTGAAGTTTTAGCAAATTTTTTCCCCCAATTCAGTTTCTTGGTCAAGATCTTATTGATTTTTGAATGTTTGGAATTTTTGTCATCTTAATCATGATTCTAGAAAGTTAAAAATAGTTATGGGAAGTGGTATGGATTTTTTCTTGCAAAAGTGGCATATATTTGATGACTGCATGCTTTGAACTAGGGATTTTGGATCATAGCCACTTGCATCCAGGATAATGCCTACCTTTATAACCTTCCAACTACATGCAAAGACTATCAATGGTGTGTTTGGGAAGTAAACATTGCGAAAAATATTACTAACCCAAGGATTGATCCCCTGGGGTGCCTTGTAAGCTCCTGAGTGGTATGTAGTCTCCACGAGTTTTCTGTTTGTTGTCGTTTTTTTGGCCCCACTTCCATAAATGGAACTTGGAGTTTGGATCATGTTATAGTGGCACTCATCTCATGTTTACTCTGGTGAGCTTGTAAAAGTGGTTAAATCTAGGATGGGGCATTACAGGGAGGAATCATAGCTTCGATGGGCTAAATGCATATGGTTATGCATGCATATTAGTTGTTTTTGTGTTAATCATGCATGGATGTAAGTTACTTCTTATTATGATCATGATATTTATGTATGATTATTTATATGTCGATGTCATTATGTGTGTGTGTGTGTGTGTGTGTGCGGGTTTGTCTACATATATAGCCTCCCCTGAAACATACTAAGGTGTGATTTTGATTATAGTTTATATATTTTTTATCTAACGTGACATGGTTGGAGGAGATAGAAGATAAATATTAAGAGAAAAATTGTGGACTATAGTTCACATGACTCCCATTATAGGCTTGATGTGAATTCAATGGAATGGGATATGTTGGTTGAGCAACAAGGAGAAGATTAATCTCCTAATATAGTGGATACATTAATAAGTTTGAAGGAATAAATCAGAATTTCTAAGGCAGATAATAACAGGTTGATTAGGGACCAAGATATACTTTCCAGAGCTAATGAAAATCATATGGAAGTTAATGCAATCATCCTGGAAAGTATTTCAGATTTTTAGAAGCAAGGACAACAAAGTATTAGTCATGGACATGAGGAAAAGACAAATGGTGCATATGGTAGCAGGTCTTGATCAAGATACGTGATGGATAGAGATGATAAATGCATGGGTGGCAGTGCTTTGGATAGACCTCACAGGCAAGATAGCATTCATGGATTCTATTCTTTTTCTGGTTCTAAGAGACATCATCATCAATACCACCAACATCCTTACAGGAGAAGTGAGAAGTAGTATATTACAAAGTTTAAGAAAACGAAGCCTCCTACTTTTGATGGGGATGTGAAGAAACCATAAGATGTAGAAGCATGGCTACTTGGGATGAAGAATTTCTTTGAATTTAATGATTATTTAGATAATATGAAAGAAAAGGTAACTATCTTCAATCTTAAGAGAAAATAAGGTATCTAGTGGGAATATGTGAAATGTGTCAGAGGAATTAGGGTAGAGAATATTAGTTGGCATGAATTTAAGAGACTCTTTAGGAAAAAATACTTGTCTAAGAGATATTATGACAAAAAGGCTAAAGAATTTTATGATTTGAGGATGCGTTCCATGACATATGAAGAGTATATGAATAAGTTTTCGGAGCTATTTAGGTATGTCCCTTACTTGAAGGATGATAAGAAAAAAAAATCCAAATTTTCATCAATGGATTGCCTTTAAAATTCAATGATTATATTGAGTATGATTAGCCTATATCATTGGGCGAAGTCATTGGGAAGCTCAAGAATTGTTATGAGTAGTCTAAGTACAAGTATGAGCCTAAGCAGGTTTGGAAAGGAATTGAGAAGACTAAAGGAAAGTGGGCTAAGAAGTGGGGTATACATTAAGATGGAAGTGATAAGGATAATGCAGCACCTAATAAGCATTTCAATGCAATTGATAGAGGACTTGGCTCTTGGCCTAAGGAGAAGAACAAAGGTGATGGCAGGAAGCCTTTGTAGTATTGGAATTTTGATGGAGAGCATCACAAGAGAGTTTTTCCATCAAACCATGGTGGTAGGTATCAAATTTATATTCATTAGGAGGCACAAATAGTTGGCGATGTTGGACAAAGTATTCCTCGATTTTATTTAACAGTGGATAATAGGAAAGATGATCATCCGACATCCATTATTGAGATGGAAGGTAATATTTGTGATCAAGTTGTTTCCATTTTGATTGAACCTGGATCTAACTATAGTTACATAAGTCCTAACCTAGTGGATAAGTGTTTCTTGAATAGAGAAGTTCATGAAAAAACTTGGTTGGTTCAGTTGGCTACAAGGACCATGGGAAGAGTTCATCATTTGGTGAGATATTGTCCATTTGAGTTGAATGGTATGCATACATCAACAAATCTAAATGTTCTTACTTTGGGTTCATATAGTATGCATTTGGGTATGGATTTGTATTTCATTCACAGGACCAAGATAAACTATTATGACAAGGGTATTGAATGCCTAGATGATGATGGAGAAAGTATAATTTTGTAGGGAAAGAAGAAACCTTCATCAACGAGCATGGTTACAACTATGCAAGAAAAGTGCAGTTGTAGGAAAGGATGTGTATTGTTTGGAATTCATATTTCTAGTAAAAAAGGGAAGTATGTTGAGGATGATGAAGTCCTGGAGAGGTATCCTATTTTTCAGCAGGTTCAGGATGTGTTTCCTACAGATATCTCAGATTTTCCTCTTCATAGATAGGTGGAATTTTCTATTGAGTTGATATCAGGAGTAGCACTAACATCTAAGGCACCTTATAGGATGAGTACTCAATATTTTTTTGAATTGAAGTTGTATCTTAAGAATATGCTTGATAAAGTATACATACGTCCAAGTGTATCACCTTGGGGTGCACCAGTATTGCTTGTAAATAAGAAGGATGGTACTCTAAGATTATGTGTTGACTACAAGAAGTTGAACAAGGTTACTATCAAGACATGTATCTATTACGTGAATTGATGACTTGTTTGATCAGTTGAAGGGAGCAACAATATTTTCAAATATTGATCTCACATCAGGATATCATCAAGTGCACATCAAAGAAGAAGATATTTACAAGACCAAATTCCATACAAAATATGGACATTATTAGTTTGTGGTGGTTGCTTTTGGTATTACTAATCCTCTAGCCACTTTCATGTGTTTTATTAACAATGTGTTGCGTCCTTACCTAGAAATTGTTTTGATAGTGTTTATTGATGATATATTTATATAATCCAAGAACGAGGAAGAAAATGTAAAGAACCTAGAATCAATGTTGATATTGTTGAGAGAGCATAAAATATATGCCAAGCTCGTAAAGTGGAGTTTATTTCTATATCATATTCATTACTTTGGACATGTTTTATCTAAGGAGGGCATATTAGTGGAGCTAGAAAATATTAAAGCTACAATGGAGTGGCCAACTCCTAGGAATATGGATGAGGTCAGATCATTCATGTGAATAACATGTTATTAAATGTGCTTCATTGGGAATGTGTCATGGATTTGTTGGAAATGTTGTCATTGATGGAAAAGGAGATGACAAAGGAGGAGCACTTGAAACAGCAACAAGGCAAAGAGAGCATGAAACATGAAGGTGAGGCAGTTTTAGAAGGGTTAGTTGATTGGAGATCTGGAAAGGCAGCAGAGACATCAGAGGAAACAGAGGCAAAGGAAATGGCAAAGGAGAGAGCTGCTAGGGAGAGACAGGGTAATTAATTGAAGGGCCAATTGAATATCTGGCCAAGCCCAGGAGGGTTTTGTAGTTGATTTCACTTGTATATGTTTATGAAGAAGTGTGGAATTGTGTGTGTTGGATCTAATGGATTAATGGCAATATGTAGTAGGGTTAGTGTGAAACTCTGTATCATTGGATGAATTAGCGACTCTGTGTGATCAGGAAGAATCAATCACCATGTATATTACTGTTTGTTTAATTTCCTGACTCAGTGTATAGAGGAAAAGTTGTATGCATTCTGGAATGAACTGAAAGTGTGAACCCATTGCAAGTTGAGAGAAAGGCGCTATAATGGTTTGCAGTAAATCAGGGTTTGAAGTTACATTTTGAGATCACGGTTTATAGAACATTCAAAAGAGGAGATTACACGTTCTGCCATGTAATTTCATTCAGTATTCATTGAGAAGTTAAATACACTACAGCAGCAGAAAATACAAACCTCGAATGCGAAGAAAACAGAGTGAGAAGTAAGGGTTTCAGAGAATGCAAAATACAAACCTCGAATGCACATTATAATTACTGTTAGAACTGTCGGCTTAGCATGCGAAAATGCCAAAAAGTGCAACAGAAGTGTTAAAAGGCAAATTGGGGGCATACTATATCATTCTGGTCCTAGAGGCAAAAATGCCCAAAATATACTAAAAATCAGGGTGAAATCATGTTTAAACAAATGTCCAGACTTCAGGCAGAACCGAAAAGCAAAAGAACAGTGGGGTTATATGTATATGGTTGAAAGAAATTGATAAACAAATAATCTAGTTATAAGGAAGGGTTAACGCACAAACTGTGTATTTAAACGAAGAGTGGAGGACAAATAAAACTTTGAAGAGCTGGATGGAACTTTGAGCTGGAAAGGAGCGGAACCATGACTTGTGAATAGTAGAAGCAGTTTTGAACCAATAAGCCGATGGTATTTGCGCGAGAATTGAAGCGGTAAGCGGTTTTTGCAATGGGAACGCGATATGCTTCGGAGTAGGACACGTGTCCTTAGGTAGTTTTACAATACAACCGTTTTCGCATGAGTTTTGTGAATTATGTACCATGCACTTAATCTGCGCGATATTGTGCAATGATTGTCAGATTGAGGTTTGTAGTGCGATAAATTTTGAACCGTTAGATTTGCCCAACATTTAGTCAAGGTAAGTTGATCAGTGGGCCCGAGAAAGTCATTTTAACATGTGCTGAAATCAAATTTTAAAATACTATGGTCGCATGGGTTCTTATGTATTTGGGTTGAGATATAAATCCAAAGCAAGGGTTTATTTATAATGACTCTTAACATTTGAATAGAGGGCATGATATATATGAATATATGTTGAGATATGTTATGAGCTGAATGTTATAATATGGAGTCGTGACGCATATTAAATTATGTGGAAAAGGAAAAGTTTTATTGTTGGTTTATTATATGTCATATAGACCAAAAAATAATGGTGAATTACTCTATAGCTCAAGCCTAATACATCACATTGGCAAATAGAGCAGAAGGGTTTATAAAGCTGTGGGACCCAGATTTTTTTTTAAAGTTAGCATTGGTTGTTCAGTAATATAAAATCCAAGGTTTATTAAAAAGGTTTTATAATAACACCGAGAGTTATTTATGTTTGATTAAAAGATAGCTGTACAGGTAGCAGTTATGCAACTGCAATTAACAGGGAAAATGTATATAGTGAAACGGAAAAGTGAGGTGTTGTGGTTTTTTGAAAAGAGAGAGGAAAACAAAGAGAAAGCAGAATTGTTGAAATGATTCAAAATTTATAATGTAATTGAATGAAAGTTTGTAACTGTATACATTGTTTGTGATGTAATTGGAAAGTCTCCAGAGAAAAATAAAATCCCACTGTAAGGTTGAAATCGATACATTTTCTCTGAGTAAATTGATAAAAGAAAAGAGAATGCAAAATTGAAGAAAAAAGATAATCAAGCAAATATGAAGATTGGAGTTCAGTTAAAAAAAAACAGAGGTACAGAACAGAACAAATATCCATGGTAAATTAGCAAATGTTTCTTTTGTGAAAAAGAGAGAGTAGAAGCTTCCTTGCAAGTTGTAGCTTGCAGAATTTGAGGTTGGAGTCTCCTGTAGGTTGGTGCTTACAGAAAATCAGTGGTGAGAGGGAGTTGGAGCTTGCCTTTACATCACAACAATAATAAGATGTGGTTTTCTCCCTTTATAAGTTTCCACATATATCTGTTGTCTCTGTGTGTGATGTTTATGTGTTGATATAGTTATTCAGCCTGCTTAATATTTATTGCTCTTTCATAATTCTACTGTGACATTATCTTAACTTTTCTTCACAGTTTGTTTCCATATAAAATTGATCATGAAAGATAAATTGTAAATAAGTTTAATTTGAAAAGGTGAAAAACTGACTCACCCCCCCCCCCTCTTAGTTTTTCTATGATTTCAACAATTGGTATTAGAGTTGGTTCCTTTTTGTAGCAGTTTAACAACTGAAAGGAGATCCTAGGTTCTTGAGATGGCTAGTCAAGAGGGATCCTCAATGAACGAAGCCCCTTTTTTCACTGGTGCAAATTATGCCTTCTGGAAAATCAGAATGAGAACATACATAATGTCCTTAGGGATGGAGGTCTGGGCTGCTGAGCCAAACAAGATTTTGTGGCTAAAGAAAAGGCAATGAATGCAATTTTGAATGGACCATTTGAAGCAGAATTCATCAAAGTAATGCACAGCAAAACTGCCAAAGAAATGTGGGAAACACTAGAAAATATTCATGAGGGAGACAAAAAGGTGAAGACAGCTAAAATTCGAGTCTATAGAGCCCAATTTGAAAAATTAAAGATGAATGATGATGGAGATATTGCTAGTTTCTTTTTCAGGGTTGCAGAAATTGTCAATAATATGAAAGCACTAGGTGAAACCATGCCAGAATGTGTAATTGTTCAAAATATCCTAAGATCTTTGCCATCTAGTTTTAATCCTAAGGTATCTGCCATAGAAGAAACAACAGATTGGGAAACCTTGACTATGAACCAACTTCTTGGAAAACTAACAGCTTATGAGATGAGACTGCCACAGAGGAAGTCCAATGTAAGGGAGGCAACTTTTAAGGTAGAGAAGAAGAAAGAAGAAAAAGAATATATATGCTCTTGTTCTGATGAATAAGAGGCTAAATTTATGAGGAAATTGGATAAAGGCTTAGGCACGTATAAAGGTAAACTTCCATTTAAATGCTTCAATTTTGGAAGAGTTGGACACTATGATTCTAAGTGTCCTTATAAGAAAACTAAGAATCAGGCTCAGGAATCAGAAAAGACTATATCTAAGAACTGGCAGAAAGGGAAGATAATCAATAGAAAATCCTTCTATGCTCAGCAAGATAGCAGTGCATCAGAAGACTCAGTTGAATTATCAAGTGAATAAGGAACATCAGAATTTGTTTTTATGGCTATAAAAGAGTTGGAAGAATGTCTTCTAGAATATGAGGAAGAAGGAGAAGTGGACCTTTCAGGGGAGCTAAGAAGTGCCTTGGAGGAAATTGATAGACTAAAACTGAAGTGCAGAAAACAGAAAGACATCCTTCTCAAATGTGTAAGGGAGGAACAAAAATGTGTAAGAGAGGAACAAAATTCAGAAACCCTCATTCAGTTGAAAGTAGAGCTTGAAGAAGCCAAGAAGGTAGAGGATATTCTACTTAAGCAGATCAAGGATAAAACTCTGGAACAAGAGAAGTTGGAAGAAGAAGTATTTTTCTTAAGGAAGAAATTATAAAATGCCTAGAATAAAATAGATACTTCTCAAATAACAAGCTCTGGTAAGTTAAATGAGATTCTTGATACTCAACGATCTCCTCTGATAAAAACTAGAATAGGCTATGTAGGAGAATCAAGCGAAGGCAAAGAAAAAGAAAACAAAAGTATTATTTTTGTAAAATCAGATGATAATATCCAAGCAGTTCAGAAGTTCTCAAAGGAAGAAGAATCTTGCAATAAAGCAGATAAAAATCAGGAGGAAGCTCAAATGACAAAGGAAGCTCAAATGACAAAGAATGAAGTAAATAAATTGTCAACTGGAAAAGGCTCGTATACTCCTGAATATGTAAAATTTGGAAGTCATCAAAGAAGATTTTTTCCTCCTATGAAAAGGGCCACTTGTTATGCCTATCACAAATTGAGACACATTGCTGCATATTTTTCCACAAGAAAAATAAATACAAACCAGCAAAGGATGCAAACAGTGAAAGGTTTTACTGAAGCAGGAGGATGGAGAAGACAACATTTTATCAGGTATGCAAATTGTTTTTATGGTACTATTTTTATTGTAATGAATTTTGCCATAAAATCATAGAATGCAAAAAATATGGACACAGACTGATGTTCAAAACCTCAAGGAGGTTTATAAATCATGGAGGGTTTACTCCTACTTATAATTTTACTAAAGATATATCCAAATGCTGTGTATTCAATAAAAGTGGACATATGTCTTCCAAATGTCCTCTAAGAGAATATGGTTCATCATCTCAGAAAGGGTACCAAACAAGAGGATGCTCGCAGTGGAAAAAGAAATTGAATAAATGTGACTTGGCCCTAATAGCTCAAGATCTAAAAAGCCAATGGTATTTGGACAGTGGTTGCTCAAAGCATATGTCAGGAGATAGAAGCAAGTTTATAACCTTTGATGAAAAGAAATCTGGAAATGTTACTTTTGGAAATGATAAAGAAGGAAAGATCAAAGGAAGAGGCTCAGTTAGTCTGGACAATGGAAGAGGAAAAGCCCAAGATGTACTATTTGTGGATGGGCTGAAAGAAAATCTGTTGAGTGTTAGTCAAATGTGTGATAAAGGCTGTGAAGTTATTTTTAGAGCTCAAGACTGTGAAGTAAGGTCAAGCACCACTGGAAAAACCCTGATCAAAGGGATTCGAACAGAAAGAAATGTTTATGTAGTAAAAGAAGAGAATGAAGCATGTCATCTTAGCAAATTTGAGGAGTCTTGGTTATGGCATAGGAGATTGGGACACCTAAACTTTGATCATATCATGAGTCTAAGCAAAAATAATGCAGTCAGAGATATGCCAGCCATAAAGAAGCCTTGAAATACAATATGTAAATCCTGTCAACTAGGTAAGTAGACTCGTACATCCTTCAAAACCAAGGAGAAGTTGTCTACAAGTAGACCTCTTCAAATTGTTCACATGGATCTGTGTGGGCCATCGAGAACTAAAACACCGAGCGGAGAATCCTATTTCATGATAATAATAGATGATTTTTCTAGAATGACATGGGTTGCATTTCTCAAGCACAAATCAGAAGCACTTGAGAAATTCAAAATATTCAAGGCTTTGGTAGAAAATAAAACAGGATGCAAGCTAATGTGCATCAGATCAGATAGAGGAGGTGAATTTACAGATTATTATTTTTCATATCTGTGCAATAAGCATGGGATAAAGCAGCAGTTCAGAATTGCAAGAACACCTCAGCAAAATGGAGTGGCAGAGAGACAAAACAGGTCTATACAATAGATTGCCAAAGCCATGATGCAAGAAAGTAACATTCCTCAAACCTTTTGGGAAGAAGCAGTACACACAGCTGTGCATATCCTAAACAAAGCTCATTTAAGACTGAACAGTGACAAGACTCCTTATGAATTATGGCATCGTAAACTAGCATCAATCAAGCATTTTAGAGTTTTTGGAAGTAAGTGTTTTATAAAGAATAATGATGAAAATCTGGGAAAGTTTGATGCAAGAGCAGATGAAGGGATATTCTTAGGATATGCATCTAAGAGTAAAGGTTACAGATGCTACAACAAAATACTTTACAAAATTGTAGAAAGTATTGATGTAAGATTTGATGAAGAACTATCAGACAAGATAAGAAGTACAGATTGCAGCAATCCTCTAGAAGTTCAAGAAGAAGAGAATCAAGATGATGATGAAATAAAAAAGCCAGCAGAAGATACAGACCTGAGATCAAAAATCTCCTCAAGATACACTCAGAAGAATCATCCAGAAGATCAAATCATTGGGGACAAGAGTGTAGGTGTACATGCAAGAAGATAGCTAACTGAATAGACTGAAGAGGTATATTTAGCAATTTTGTCACAAATAGAGCCAAATAAGTTTGAAGAATCCAGCAAAGACAAACATTGGGTGAATGCCATGAATGAAGAATTGGACCAAATTGAGAAGAACAACACTTGGGAACTGGTTCCAAGACCCAGTCAGAAAAATGTCATTGGCTCAAAATGGGTATTCAAAAATAATATGAATGGACAAGGATAGTAATAAGAAATAAAGCTAGACTTGTGTGCAAGGGGTATTCACAGGTTGAAGGACTTGATTATGATGAAACATTTACTCCTATAGCTAGAATGAAAGCTATCAGACTATTTTTAGCTTTTGCTTGCTATCATGACTTCAAGGTATACCAAATGGATGTGAAGTCTGCCTTTCTGAATGGAGATTTAGAGGAAGAAGTATACATGGAGCAACCATAAGGGTTCTCCTTAACAGATAAGATAGACTATGTTTGCAGATTAAAGAAAGCATTATATGGGCTGAAACAAGCTGCTCGAGCATGGTATTCAAGGCTAGACAAATACTTGCAAAAACAAGGGTTCAGGAAAGGAGGAGTAGACAACAACTTGTACGTAAGAGAAAATGAGGATGAACTTCTGATTGTAGCAGTGTATGTAGATGATATCATGTTTGGAAGTAGCAAAGATGAGTTAACAAAAGGATTTGCTGAAGAGACGAAATCAGAGTTTGAAATGTCTATGATTGGAGAGCTTACTTTCTACCTAGGACTACAAATTCAACAAAAGAGCACATGCACATTTATCTCACAAGAAAACTACTTGAAAGAGATGCTGAAAATATTCAAAATGGAAGACTGCAAACCTGTGTCTACTCCCATGACTACTGGATGCAAGCTTTGTGCAGATGACGGGACAACTGATGTAGATCAAAAACTTTATAGATCCATGGTTGAAAGTTTGTTATACCTAATAGCTTCTAGACCAGACATTATGCTGGCTGTAGGACTTGTGGCAAGATATCAAGCAGTACCAAAACAAAATCACTTACTAGCAATTAAAATAATATTCAGATATCTACAAGGAACTGCACATTATGGGCTATGGTATCCAAAAGGTAAAAAATTCATTTTGATAGCGTATGTAGATGCAGATTGTGCCATCTGTATTGATGACAGGAAAAGAACAAGTGGAGGTGCATTCTACTTAGGAGAGAGTTTGGTGGCATGGATAAGCAAGAAAAAAACATATATTTCTCTATCTACAAGCAAAAGCGGAATACATAGCAGCAGCAGCATGTTGCACACAAGTCATGTGGATGAAACAAACTCTCCAAGACATGAAGGTAAGCATTGATGAACCTATCTCTATCAAATGTGATAATACAAGTGCCATAAGCATATAAAAAAATCCTGTGCTTCATTCAAAAACTAAACTTTATTCGAATTAAGTATCATTTTCTCAGAGAACAAGTAGCTCAAAAAGTAGTGAAGTTGGAATATGTGCCAACAAAAAAACAGATAGTAGATATATTTAAAAAACCTCTTGCTAGAGAACCTTTTGAATATCTAAGAGATAGACTAGGGGTAGTGTCTGTAGATGATACTCTCTGATATAAAGAGAAAGCATCGTTTCAGGGGGAGAACAGAAATGAAAATATCATTCCAGGGGGAGATCAGCTAGTACGAAAAGCATGAGACAAGTCCTCAAGATCAGAGCAACATCGGCGAGAGTTGAACGCACACTGAAAACTGAGCGACCCCTTGTCATTGATGTCAAAGGGGGAGGAAAATCTATAGACAGAGAATATGTTAAAACAGACAGGGCAATGTTATTACCATCAATGCCAAAGGGGGAGACTGTTGGAAATGTTGTCATTGATGGCAAAGAAAATGAAAAAGGAGGAGCACTTGAAATAGCAACAAGGCAAAGAGAGCATGAAACATGAAGGTGAGGAAATTTTAGAAGGGTTAGTTGATTGGAGATCTGGAAAGGCAGCAGAGACATCATAGGAAATAGAGGCAAAGGAAATGGCAAAGGAGAGAGCTGCTAGGGAGAGATAGGGTAATTAATTGAAGGGCCAATTGAATATCTGGCCAAGACCAGGAGGGTTTTGTAGTTGATTTCACTTGTATATGTTGATGAAGAACTGTGGAATTGTGTGTATTGGATCTAATGGATTAATGGCAATACTGTAGTAGGGTTAGTGTGAAACTCTGTATCATTGGATGAATTAGTGACTCTGTGTGATCAGGAAGAATCAATCACCATGTATATTCCTATTTGTTTAATTGCCTGACTCAGTGTATAGAGGACAAGTTGTATGCATTCTGGAATGAACCGAAAGTGTGAACCCATTGCAGGTTGAGAGAAATGCACTATAATGGTTTGCAGTAAATCAGGGTTTTAAGTTACATTTTGAGATCACAGTTTATATAACATTCAAAAGAGGAGATTACACGTTCTGCTGTGTAATTTCATTCAGTATTCATTGAGAATTTAATTACACTACAATATCAGAAATACAAAACTCGAATGCGAAGAAAACAGAGTGAGAAGTAATGGTTTCAGAGAATGAAAAATACAAACCTCGAATGCACATTGTAATTACTATTATAACTATCAGCTTAACATGCGAAAATTCCAAAGAGTGCAACAGAAGTGTTAAAAGGCAAATTGGGGGCATACTGTATCATTCTGGTCCTACAGGCAAAAATTCCCAAAATATACTAAAAATCAGGGTGAAATCGTGTTTAAATAGAGGTCCAGACTTCAGGCGGAACCGAAAAGCAAAAGAACAGTGGGGCTATATGTATATGGTCGAAAGAAATTGATAAACATATAATATAGTTATAAGGAAGTGTTAATGCACAAAATGTGTATTTAAACGAAGAGCGGAGGAAAAATAAAAATTTGAAGAGCTGGACAGAACTTTGAGCTGGAAAGGAGTGGAACCATGACTTGTGAATAGTAGAAGCGGTTTTGAACCAATAAGCCAATGATATTCGTGTGAGAATTGAAGCGGTAAGCGGTTTTTGCAATGGGAACGTGATATGCATTGGAGTAGGACACATGTCCTCGGGCAGTTTTAAAATACAACCATTTTCGCGTGAGTTTTGTGAATTATGTACCATGCACTTAATCTGCGTGATATTGTGCAATGACCGTCAGATTGAGGTTTTTATCGCGATAAATTGTGAACCGTTAGATCCGCCCGACATTTAGTCGAGGCAAGTTGATCAGTGGGCCCGAGAAAGTCATTTTAACATGTGCTGAAATCAAATTTTAAAATACTATGGTCGCATGGGTTCTTATGTATTTGGGTTGAGATATAAATCCAAAGAAAGGGTTTATTTATAATGACTCTTAACATTTGAATAGAGGGCGTGATATATATGAATATATGTTGAGATATGTTATGAGCTGAATGTTATAATATGGAGTCTTGACGCATATTAACTTATGTGGAAAAGGAAAAGTTTTATTGTTGGTTTATTATATGTCATATAGACCAAAAAATAATGGTGAATTACTCTATAGCTCAAGCCTAATACATCGCATCGGTAAATAGAGCAGAAGGGTTTATAAAGCTGTGGGTCTCAGATTTTTTTTTAAAGTTAGCATTGGTTGTTCAGTAATATAAAATCCAAGGTTTATTAAAAATGTTTTACAATAACGCTAAGAGTTATTTATGTTTGATTAAAAGACAACTGTATAGGAAGCAGTTACGCAACTGCAATGAACAGGGAAAATGTATATAGTGAAATGAAAAAGTGAGGTGTTTTGGTTTTTTGAAAAGAGAGAGGAAAACAGAGAGAAAGCAGAATTGTTAAAATGATTCAAAATTTATAATGTAATTGAATGAAATTTTGTAACTGTATACATTGTTTGTGATGTAATTGGCAAGTCTCCGGAGAAAAATAAAATCCCACTGTAAGGTTTAAATGGATACATTTTCTCTAAGTAAATTGATAAAAGAAAAGAGAATGCAGAATTGAAGAAAAAAGATAATCAAGAAAATATGAAGATTGGAGTTCAGTAAAAAAAGAAACAAAGGTACAGAACAGAACAAATATCCAAGGTAAATCAGAAAATGTTTCTTTTGTGAAAAATAGGGAGTTGAAGCTTCCTTGCAAGTTGCAGCTTGCAGAATTTGAGGTTGGAGCCTCCTGTAGGTTGGTGCTTACAAAAAATCAGTGGTGAGAGGGAGTTGGAGCTTGCCTTTACATCACAACAATAATAAGATGTGGTTTTCTCCGTTTATGGCTTTCCGCGTATATCTGTTGTCTCTGTGTGTGATGTTTATGTGTTGATATAGTTATTAATTCTGCTTAATATTTACTACTCTGTCATAATTATGCTGTTACATTATCTTAACTTTTCTTCACAGTTTGTTTCCATATAAAATTGATCATGAAAGATAAATTGTAAATAAGTTTAATTTGAAAAGTTTTTTAAAGATTCTTGAAGGTGAAAAACTGATTCAACCCGCCCCCCCTCAGTTTGTCTAAGATTTCAACGGGATTAGCTATCCCATTACATATTTACAGAGGAAAGGGAAGAAGTTTGAATAGACTAGGAGTGTGCAAATAATTTTGAGCATTTAAAGCATTTGCTTACAAATGATATAATTTTAAAATTGTGGATCCTAAAAAGGAGTTTTTGGTTTGTAAAAATGATTTCAAGGAAGGAATTCATGGAGTCTTGATTCAGGAAGGGCATGTGGTATGGTATTAGGAAAGGAAGCTGAATGAGCATGATCAGAACTATGTGACTCGTACTCCTGAACTTGTTATGAAGCCTATCATTCATGCATTGAACATGTGGAGACATTTTCTTCTTAGCAGGAGGCTCATCTTGATATAAATGCCAGGAAAGCTAGATGGGTGGATACCCTCAGTGATTGTGACTTTGAGATAAGATACATCAAGGGAAAAGAGAACAGGGTTGCATATTCTCTCAGTAAGTGAGTGTAGGTGAATCACATTACACCTGTAAGTTCATATGGGACATATTTACAAGAGCATATATTGCATACATGGAAGAATTGTGACAGGTATTAATAGATGAAGCAAAAATTGTAGTAGCATATTGAAGTTGATAGTGATGAGGAGTATCACCCCATGACAAATGCTTGGTGAGATTCAGGAACAAGATTTATGAACTAGATAGCAGTGAGCTCAAAAATATTATCTTGAGGGAGTTTCATGTTAAGAAGTATTTAGGCCACCTGGGATATAAAAATACTTTAATGGGAGTTAAGAAGTTTTAACATTGGTCAAACTTGAAGAAAGAGGTGGTTGAGTTTGTTACGAGATGCTTGGACTGTCAGCATGTGAAAGTAGAGTGTAAACATCCAACAGGCTTATTGTATCCTATTCTGATTCTAGAGTGGAAATGGGAGGTCATTTTCATATGCTTAATTATAGGTTTACAAAGAAAATCAAAGCAACATGATTCCATCATGGTTGTGGTTGATGTGTTGAGTAAGGCAGCTCACTTTGGTTGGGTATGTCTTATATTATTTCAACGATTATTTGCACATGTGGGGGGCTCACATGGGGCGATAGCCCCCTATAGGCATCGCCCTGGGAATTTCTTTTTCCTTATTTTTCAATGGGCGGACCTACCTATGGTTTTTTGCATGGGTTTGTACATGGTTTTGGTGCATGATGATTTTCAACCCCTGGTGTTTTGTAGATCTAGTCAAAGAAACTATAGTTATGTTCTAATCCAGGATTAATGGACTAGGGTTTATGAATGCTTTGGGATGTATATATTTTTGTTGTAACACTAAAAGGAATATAATGAAAAATCAAGCTGGTAGTCCTGGGTGGGATCCAAGGGAAAAATATATATGTATCTATTTTATGTTTTATTCTCTCGATATTATTTATTTTTTGTCTTTAACAATTCCTTTATAGATAATTTTTGTATAGGGTTAAAACCTACAACTTCATTGCAGTGACGTCTACTAATTCAACGAGTGGGGTAGTTGAGTTCTTCATTAGGGAGATAATTAGATTACATGGGGTTCCCAAGAATATCATATTAGACAGAGATGTCAATTTCACTTCCAGGTTTTGGAAGGATTTTTTTGTTGACTTGGGGACAAAGTTAACTTTCAATATAACTGATCAACTACAGACAGATGGATAGACAAATATTGTCAATGTAACGTACTCCTCTCAAATTTACTCTCTTTCACCAATTTACATAGGGTAAACATGAGTTGAGGGTCACTATGATAAGACTCAACTTCCTATATGACCTTAAGGAAATGGAGTCGACAACTTAAGACCTTACTAACTTCCCTCAGGTGTTATAGGACCTTCAGGAGAAATCCAACCCCTCCAGGTGTCCAACCCCTTATATAACTCTCTTTTTCACTAAACCAGATCATCATCCACTCCCTTTCCAAGGCATGCAAGTAACTGTAAGCCTCCAATCACCCTCACAGGTCTGCATGCCAGTAATTGTGGACTTTTTCAATCAATTCTATGCTAGCGAACCTAAATCCTGAGCCACGTTTTCAAGGCCAAGACGCTAATATTCCAAAATTTTGCGTTTGATTATCGAAATATTAGAGTTCCTACTTATCTTAATTAACTAATTAAATAAATGAGTGGAGGGACCCATAACCCATTAAGATGAATAAATCCACTCCTAAGAGGGTGAACATTGTTAATTAGCTAATAAACCTACATCATGGAATAATGGAGAAGCTTATTAATGAATTAAAGAGTGGGGATCAAACATCATTAATAAGGAAGAACATGGAGAGGTGAAGAAGTAAAATAAGATCAAGGAGGAATCAAAGTAAGATCATAGAGAAATAAATGATGAGATGATGGAGGAAATGGTGCATTAGTGCATACATGATGGAGAGGGTGAAAATTAAATGCAAAGATCATGGAGATCTATGTCCACATGTGCAGCGTAGTTATGAGGTGGGACAAGGCATGGGAAGGCTCACAAAGAATATAAAGAAGATGAAGGCACCATTGGAAGGAGACTTTTATATTAATTATTTGAGATATGTTTAGATCTATAATTTTCATTTTACATTCCAAAGCACACTTAAGTTGTTTAGCTAAGTCTATAGTGTTGTTTAGAACAGGGTGTTCCTAATCAGGAATCCCACGCTTACCCATGGGGGACTTCGAGTGCCTACTATGGGAAGGTTATTCTGAGTTTCCATTCATCATCAGGCATTGGTGCCACATTTTTCCTACTCTCTACAACCCATACATCTTCAGTAATTATGCATTATTGCATTAGGGCTTGAGAGGAGGAGGTTGTCCTTTAGTATTTCAGCTGTAGAACCGATGGATGATTCATCCTTTCACCTTGAGCTTCAATATCAGCCTTCCAATGCTTCAGATCCATATCAGGCATTAGGCCAAACATATCATACCTCCATGTAGCAGTAGTCCCATCAAGGATTGTGCAGTCGAGTCCTGTAGATCCATTGGAGGAGGGATGTTTCCAGTACATCAGCTGGAAATATTATGAGGGATCTTCCCCTCACTTTGTATTTATTGTTTCCATCATTCTTGATTTGATCAAACATATCTTGTAGTAGGCATCAATCTCTCCCTCCCAGATAGCGCATTTTATTCCAACTATGGTGTATACAATAGTTGTCATCTTGGGAGGAGGAAGAAGAAGCTAAATCTCAAGCTTCTAGCTTGGAGATTTGAAGGAGGGATCAACCCTTGAAGCATAGATATGATTTTTAACACATTGTAGCCATATTACATCATTTCATGCTTCAGATCTGCATATCCTAGCAGTCAGGGGATCAAACCCTAGGAGGATGAATTTTTGATCTTCTTAGATCTGGATATCCTTTCTGGGTTATCTTGGGTTTCCATCATAGTGCCCAGATCTGCAACCTTGGCATCATCAGAGCTCTCGAGCACCATAGATCTACGCATTACCTTTTAGCTAGTAGTTATAATATCATCATCAGCTGAAGGGACATCATAGTATACAGCTTCCAACAACTCCAGTTACGCAATGCCTACTTTGGTATGATTTTAGGGTCATTCTAGGCCATTTCTTTGGCTTGGGTACTTATATTCTATGCACTCTTGTATTTTTTATCCATCTCCTACATAGTAAAATGGCTCACCTATTCTGTATATTTTTTTTTTGTTCATAATTATGTGTACATAATATGCTGTTTCAAATATTGTGTTTTTTTATTGCTGCATTCTCCCTTTTGGGATATATAGTGGTATCAGAGCATGATCTTTGGCTCAGATTGTGGACATTCTTGACAGTAGAGATCTATAAATAATGGAGAGATTAAGTTTTTATGCATCACTCTTTAGAACTATGAAGGATCTCTCCAAGGATATCAATGAAATGAAGAGAGAAACGCAAAGAGAAGCCTCAAGAAGGTTTCATAATGAAGAAGATCCTAGTACTTCTTTTCAACAGCAAAGAAGATTAGAGAAGCATAGAGCTCCTCAAAGATCTACTATGCCCACTTTCTTTGAAGAGGAAAGTGAATGGTATGAAGATAGAAGAAATTTGGAGCCTGAAATTCATGAAACTCTAAGTCTATATATTGAAGAGTGCAAATCACAATCTAGAGAATTCATTGAGAATGTAACTCTCCAACAGTTTTTCCAACTCAAGGAAGAATGGAGATCCTACAGCAGTAATAGAAGAAAGAGGCACAAAAGATTCTATTTTCCTACATTTGATGGATCTTCCTCAAGCACTGAAAAGGCTTGGAGGAAAGAGTTAGATGTATTCTTTAGGCTACATCCTGTAGCTGAGAAAGAGACTGTTCAGATTGTAGCTCTTCACCTTCAAGGTGAGGAAAATGAATGGTGGTTTGGTTACATGGAGCATTAGGGGAATTTTGAAGTCTAAAATGGGCCTCCTAAGGAAAATGTACAATCAAAATTCTCTTTATGAGAACCAATCACATTTTAGGGGATGAAATCATCCCTAATGTTTGAGGTGGCATTACTTGAGTTAAAGGTACTTACTTGTCACATTCTCAATGGTGGATAAAAAGTCATGGTTAACCATGGTAGTGCTCTAAGTACTTTTAAAGTCAAAGTAAAGTACTCATAATAAATGTCATTTCACACTTTTTGAATAAAATAATATTATTGTAATTTCATATTTCTTGAAAGAAACAATTCATATCTCTATACATTTATTATATTATATTATATTGTTTTTATATAATATATTAATTACATGTTATTATACAATTTAAATAATATAAATTTTAATTAATAGTATATAATATAATTAAGAATTTATAAATTTATATTTATATTTTATTTTAATTTAATTAAGTACAAAAGGAAAATGCATTAGTTGTTCAATGATAATGACTTTTTCTTGAAAAGCTCATTCTTATTTATAGTCACATCAACACATTTTTTTTATCAATTTTATTTTGGTACAACTTTTCAATTAAATTTAACTATGGTCACATGGATTTTGGTGCAAAAAGTGAATTTCAAATTCATAAATATTATTTTATTGGTTTAGTTATTATTTTATTATTTCCTTAGGAGGCCCATTTTAGACCTCAAAATTCCCCTAATGCATGCAAATATGACTAAATATTCATACTTCTTTCAAAGGATAGGGAAGGATTTTGATAGAAGAGAATGAGAGACATTTCACAAAGAAACATTTCCTAATACGCCAAGGGAGAGTGCCATTCTTGTCACTCTGGACAAAGAGTCACTACATTCACCACCAGTTGCAGAAGTACTTCTATCAGGAATAGAGACACTTTCATCTCTGCAAGGTAGTCTTAGGCTCTTTACATATATAGTCCCATGCATGATACAAGAGATGCATGATGAGGATGAGGCATATTCCAACACTGGTACATTGATAGAAGAGTAGCCATCACTCTTACCAGCAGTTGGGTAGACCATTGCCCTGGTTGAAGGAGCTCTTGTGGTCTTGAAAGATATTCCCAAACATTAGTTGGTCCAAGGTTTTCAATCATTCCCATCCCATATTGTTTCAGTACCTCTTATTGAATCTTGTGGGGACATGCCATTAGGGCCATTGTATAACCAATTATTAGAGCAACATGTTGATTTGAAGAAGAAACCTATCACTGCACAGAGGAACATTGATCTAATCAAGGAAAATATGAAGATATGCCCCAGTTTGTCATTGTTGAGCTACACTCAACCCTTTGAGTTAAAGTGTGGATTTTCAGAAAATGGGATGAGCATAATCCTATGTAGAATGTTGGGCTATTATTTTAGCGTTGTTCCTTGCCATAAGATAATAGATACATCATCATGGATATTAGCAGCACTGTCAATGAACAACAATGATGAGAGGAGGACCCATTCAATGTTGGAACATTCCAATGGAAGCTTCACTCATGAAGCATTGGAGGGATGGATGATAGATGGTAGACATATTGAGATAGGCAACCTTTTTCCTTTTCAATATGGCACTTTCTCAATGAGTGTAATATCCCAAAATAGGGCTTTTCTGCAACAAATAGAATATCTAAAGATATTCCAAAGTTTGGGCATAAAAAAATCATGGACATAACAATGTATATAAGATAATAATATGTACAAGGGACATTTAACCAGAAAATGAATGATCATTAGTAGAGATCTGCCTCACTATTCTCTCCCGAAGTGAGGAAATGCAACATTCTGGACCATAAAAAAATAATTTTCAGAAAATAACACAATAAATATGGGAAATGGGTCTTGGATCCCATGTTTTATACATTTTAAAACTCCCATACCAAATTTGAGCTTAAAAAAATCATCCTAGCTAAGTTAAACATATCTCCCCAGCTAGAGATGGCTCAAAAACACCCCAATCCCATGACTTTCAACTGCAGAATTTATGAAGACTATGAGAGCGTAATTCCCATGAGGGTTTCTATAGAAAATTATGAAATAATACTTATCATAGGTTTATATCAATCATGTAGCAAATAAATAAAGGTTTAACCTCTTTTACATCAGAAACAAGACACCCGGAAAGAGCTTTCGGCATTATACATGTATGAAAAGCAGTACTGCAGAAAATAATGCAATGTACTACAAATTTTTATTTAGCATGAATGAATAAAGCATAAAATAGCTGATCAATACATAAATTGGCCCAAGGCCCTCCTTATTAGATCTTCCGGAGGGAAATAAACACCTCCTCCTCAAATACTAGCACAAAATCCAGGGGTCTCACCCTGCTGCTGCTGCACTTGCATAAAAGATGCAGTTTTTGAAGGGAACTATGTTGTAGATGTATATGGATGATTGGAACTAAACCAAATGATGAAATTGAAGCTCTAATCCTTCCATTTTATCCCTTAAGAAAACTGATTCAAAGAGAGGATGGAATCCTCGCCCGGGAATTCCTTGCACTAAGAAGTGTTGCAACCACAGCTAAACAACTGAAGCATGCAAGTAATCAAAATACCAAAGATAGCTGAATACTCAATGATCTCCTTGATTCTATGCCCTCCTTTTTATCTTTTGTGAGCCTCCTCACCTCGGACCCCACACATTGTTGAGGTGACTTCTTAGTGAAGATTCCTCCTTCAAAACTACGTTGTCTTTGTTGGCTTCCCTCCCCTTTGTAGCAGCACTGTTGACTTGGTCAAATAGGACTAATCCACCTAAAATTCCTCTTTTCACACTAAGGGATCTTCAATATAGTTCTCATATGTGTGTCTAGGCTGATCTTTGTTCACATTGAGCTACTCTACTTGGGTGATCTCTTCCTCCTCAAGAATGCATGTTGACTTAGACAAAATTGACTATGTCCACATCTATTTTACCCTTGTTCACACCTAAAAGTGTAAAATCCAGCTCCTAAGGTGATCTCCTTCCTCCTTAAGGTGGAATTTATTCATATCTTTATTTTTCATGGGCCTCCTTACCTATTTATTCCTCTCCTAAGTGAAAACAACAAAATATAATATTCCAATTTGCTTGTATGTAAATTTTGGAATATTACAGTCCTCCCCTCTCAAATGTTTCTTGTCCTCGAGAAAATACAAGGATAGGATTGAAGAGCATCCTCTTCTTCCCTGTAGCAACCTCATAAGATAAAATCCTCCAAGGATCAAGGTTTTTCATCATCAGTATATCTCCATGTTGCCCCTCCCAAGTAAACAAGCTAGATTTTGGTGTACACCCCAAATAGCTATCATTATGTGACAGTGAAACATCCATGGAGGCAAAAATGGGTTGTTTGAAGGTCCTCTTGAGGCATGAGGGCTGATATAGATTGGATTCATCATCCCCATTTGAATCTCCCATCCCCAAGCTATCAACCATAAAAAATGAGTTGCCTCCCAACATGGAAACTCTTGGAAATCCTCCTCCACCTTGAGCTCCTGCAAAGTAGGTGGGCTGAAATTTTGAACATGGTAGACAAAGTGGCCTACCCCACGCCTTCTTTATCTCCACTTAAGATAAGTGTAGATAATTTGTTGATCTTGGGCTGCAATAATGTTTCCCTCAAATGGCAAGAAGGAAACTAGACCTCCAAAGGTCCATTTCCCAACGTTGTGAATCAAGCTGGCCCAAACCATCTCATACATGATGGATAATAAATCACCATCATATGGCACCCCATCCATCTCATGGCCCTCCTCATAGAGACATAAAATTTTTGTTGTAATGGCCATGCCTCTTCCCATGCTCCTCTTAGAACATGTAACGTAGAAAGTGTGGGGATCCTCCTCCCCAGAGAACACATCTAGCCCATGTGTTCCTCCCCCAATCATGCTCCTCATAAAAGAAAAAATAATATCAACCAATAGGATCATGATCAGCATCATAATGAAAGAAAGACTAAAGGTTTTATGTGGTGCTGGAGGGTACCAACAGTCTCCCAAGTGGTCACAGCGTAGTATTCCCCATTGCAGCTTCAAAAATGTCCTGGAAAGTTGTTTCTTGACAAATGGATTGTTGTGTAAATCATCACACCCACTAGTAAATAGTAGATGGCTGAATATATCAACTGAGCATACAAGGAGTAACCAAATACTTTCCCCAGATCATATATTATATGGTTGTCTCCATTATAATAGCTGGCCAAAAATGGTCCATGGAGGCTAAAGAAAATCTTTCCCCTTTGTAGAGCAATGCACTGCAAAGAAATGGTAAGAGCATGCAAATATTGTGTTGAAAAATCAATAAATTCCAAAACATAATTCTTACCATGTAATGAAAGTAAGATGGTGATAGGATCCATAAATGAGCCCTCCATAGTGATGTGACATACTCCTATGAAGAGGAATAAACCATACTCTGCTTAAAGATCCCCCTCCCCATCCTTGGAAGCCCAAGTCAGGAAGAGCATACTACAGTAACAGATGAATTCATCCGCTACTCTATCAATCTCATCTCCTCCATGTCCACCCAGTGCATCAAATGTGAAGTTGTACTGGGAGCACTCCATCAACAAGTCCTTGCTCCAAAGTGACGACGTTGTTGGCCTATGCAAATAGGCTCCTGCCAACTCATAAATCGATTCTTTGACATGTCCCATGTCAAAGGCTCCTCCCATAATGCTACTGCATACGAGAAATTACTTCCAAGGTGGAAGTACTCCCAGATCATCTAAGGCTAAGGAGTAACCTCCTTGCACTATGATATTTCCATTCCGTTCTCTTGCAACATCATGCCAAGTGTGAGAGCAAGTTTGCCCTTGCTCTCTCCTAATCCTCCAAAGAAAAAAATGTATTTTCTTCCTCATAATACCTCCATCATACAACCCATGTGGTGAAAACATAATGACCATATCATCATAATGCATCCACACTCCTTGGTGCTCCGTGGTGCAAGTACCCTGCCAAGTCCCTTCCATCCACATACCCTTGGGAAAAGGATATGCCTCATGATGGCCAAACTCTCTCAAGAGTAGCCAACGCAGCTTTGCCTCTTGCTACCCTGTATCATAAATTTGCAAGTGGCTTACCAGCCTCTTGCTCTCCACCCACATCCACTCAAACCCATGTGGATGCCTCCTATCGTTCTTCATCTTGGCATTCTTCCAATGTGGGATGCCATCCTCCACAACCAGTTCCTCTTCTTTGCATGTCCTGAAGTGTTGAAATGCCTTATCTTGGAGATCTCTTAGAGAATATGTCATTTTGATAGCCATCTTGAATCCATCAAGATCCAAAGGTGATAAAGCAAAATTCCCCTCACCGCTATTGTTTGACAGCGCTGATAGCCTCTCCAATGATATAGTTGTTGCCTCATACTCCTTCTCAAAGTTCATGACTTCCTCCAAAAGATCACACTCCAACCTCAAGGGTTGTGTGCAACTCAACAGAGGTCCATGAGGACGATGGTTCACTTTTTCCTTGAACCATTCAAGCTTGCACAACATAGTGCAATCCTGCTGCCCTTCCTTAGCAATAATGTTTGATCCTGGGTCATATGAAGACAAATTCCCACAATTTCTAGAAATATTTTCTTCAATAAATAAAGGTGGAAACCTTCCCATACCTTGGTGAGATGCGGGAACCTCTTGTAGTGCTACAAGGGCTCCTCCCTCCAATGTAATGGCTGCCCTAACTGCTGATGTAGGTGGCTGCTTCTCCATGAATGTGACAACGTTAGTACTAGGCTCCTCAAGTGGAGAAGAGGACTCCTCCTCCTTTTATCTCCTACCGTCAAACCTCATGATTATTCCTTGAGTGAAATCTGAAAAAGTAGGCACCCTTGCATGATTCACATGGCTGAACCACCAAGATCTTGCCTTGCCCTCTAAGTGCAGTGCTGAGATCTCCACAACCTCTTTTTCCACTACTAGGTGTAGTAGGAAAAAATCCTCTAGTCTCATCACCCAAGTCTTTGCTGCACACTTGAGTGATCCATAAAATGTGGACAATAGAAATCTATTTCCTCTTATCATTCTCTCACTGCAGGGTCCTCTTTCTTCTCTCATTTGGATAAACTGAGGAAAATCTAGGGTCTCTTTGAAAGCCCTAGGTTGGCACTTGTATTCTGCCACATACCCACTTAATTTCTCATGATCTAAGTGGTCTCCTTGCTCTCCACTTCCTCTATGAGAACAGGAAGTGCATGCACCTTATTCTTCCTCCTGAAACCTTTTGGAGATCTCATTGCAACTTTCTCCTCCTTGAAACCCTCTTGGAGTTTCAATGCATTTCTCTTCTTTCTTCTTGGATCTAAAAATGGATGAGAGTAATATCATCCTCTCCATAATTTTTTTATCCTCTCCTCCTTATATTCTAATTGGATCTGAAATCCACAGGCTGAGCCAAGATTGAAGCTCTGATACCACTGTAATATCCCAAAATAGGGCTTTTCTGCAACAAAATAGAATATCTAAAGATATTCCAATGTTGGGGCTTCAAAAAATCATGGAAATAACAATGTATATTAGCTCATAATATTTACAAGGGAAATTTAACCAGAAAATGAATGATCAGTAGCAGAGATCTGCCTCACCATTCCCTCCCAAAGTGATGAAATGCAGCATTCTGGACCATAAAAACATAATTTTCAGAAAATAACAAAATAACTATGGGAAATGGGTCTTGGATCTCATTTTTTATACATTATACAACTCCCATAACAAATTTTAGCTTAAACAAATCGTCCTAGCTAAGTTAAACATATCTCCCCAGCTAGAGATGGCTCAAAAACACCCCAATCCCATGAATTTCAACTGCAGAATTTCTGAAGACTATAAGAGTGTAATTCCCATGACGGTTTCTACAAAAATGATGAAATCAGACTGATCATAGGTTTATATTAATAATTTAGCAAATAAATACAGGTTTAACCTCTTTTACATCAGAAACAAGACACTCGACAAGAGATTTCGGCATTATACATGTATGAAAAGCAGTACTGTAGAAAATAACGCAGTCTACTACAAATTTGTATTAAAAATGACTGAATACAACACAAAATAGCTTATCAATACAGAAATTGGCCCAAGGCCCTCCTTATTAGATCTTCTGGAGGGAAATAAACACCTCCTCCTCAAATACTAGCACAAAATCCAGGGATCTCACCTTGCTGCTACTGCACCTTCATAAAAGACGCAGTTTCTGAAGGGAACTGCTTTGTAGATGTATATGGCTGATTGGCCCTAAGACAAATGATGAAATTTAAGCTCTGATCCTTCCCTTTGATCCCTTAATCAAGTTGATCCAAAGAGAGGATGGAAGCCCCACCCGAGAATTCCTTGCACTAGGCTGCTGCAACCAAAGTTAAACAGTTGAAGCATGCAAGTATTCAAAATACCAAAGGTAGCTAAATAATAATTGATCTCCTTGATGCTATGCCCTCCTTTTTATCTTTCGTGAGCCTCCTCACCCCGAACCCCACACATTGTTGAGGTGAATTCTTAGTGAAGATTCCTCCTTCAAAACTGCGTTGTCTTTGTTGGCTTCCCTCCCCTTTGTAGCAGCGCTGTTGACTTGGTCAACTGGGACTAATCCACCTGCAATGCCTCTTTTCACACTAAGTGATCTTCAATGTAGTTCTCATATGTGTGTCTAGGATGATCTTTGTTCACATTGAGCTAGTTTACTTGGGTGATCTCTTCCTCCTCAAGAATGCATGTTGACTTAGTCAAACTTGACTATGTCCACATCTATTTTACCCTTGTTCACACCTGAAAGTGTAAAATATAGCTCCTAAGGTGATTTCCTTCCTCATTAAGGTGGAATTTATTCATATCTTTATTTTTCATGGGCCTCCTTACCCATTTATTCTTCTCATAAGTGAAAACAGAAAAATCTAATATTCCAATTTGCTTGTATGCAAATTTTGGAATATTACAATGAGCATCTCACAAATTAAAGAGAAAATTCTACCTATAGCTTATTCAGAACCTTAAGGGTTTTGGTGGACAAATGATGAGAGGATCTCATGGAGAGATATCGTGGGAGGTGCACTTCAACATATCATGGAGTGCAAATATCTTCAACAATTTAAGGAGGTTGGTGTCCTACAATGGGAGGATACCAAGTTTATGTAGAATTAGATCCATCACTCACATTGGGATGAATAGATGTTGATGTGGAGCAAGGGGTTGCAAGACCACTTGCAGAGCTATGATACAGGCCAAAAAGAAGCTTGGCTATGCCGGTTGCTCTTGGGTGAGTATGGTTACTACCAACAACACACATTTCTATGATCCATACCTTGCACAACACTGATGTAATGAAGGAGGAGGAATGCTTACACTGGCTACTCTTGGGTGAGTATGGTTACTACCCAACGGCTCATATTTCTTTGACCCATGCCTTGCATCTCAATGGAAGAATGCAGCAAAAGAAGGCATGGTTACTTTGGTTGTTTTTTAGAGAGTTTGGCCATCACATGACATCCCCTATGTCTATGTGTTTTGTATTGTTTGGAACATGGCATAACACTCTCATGATGTGTAATAATCGAGTTTGTTTGTAGTGGAATGATATTACATTCCACACGTCAATCAATATGTTGCTTCTCCATGATTCACATGATGATGTATAGAGGCAGCAATACATCTTGTTGCCATGGTTACTCTTGGGGCAGTGTGGTTTGACATACTCCCCTACTTTGCATGGTAATGATGGAGGATGGAAGCAAGAGGAATTCCTCAAATGGATTCTATTGGGAGAGTATGGACACCATAATCGGTATGATGATGATGTGGTGGGGCAGAAAGATGCATTTTTGTGGTGGTTCCTCTTGAGAGAATATGGCCAACCCACTTGGTATGATAATGGTATGATGTGGCAGCAAGAAGTTTTGCTGCAGTGGCTTCTACGGGGTGAATACTGTTTGACATCTATCAAGTCTACCCATATGTATCTACTTCTTATTTTTCACAATGTTGGGGTGATGGTTGGATCCAACAAGATCAACAGGGCTAAATATGAAAGCATGGAGAGACATAGTCTACTTCATGAAGCATGGGATGGAGAAATGTTTTGTGAATTGGGTATTTCCTTTTGTGGGAGGAACAACTTCATTTCATGTATCTCATGTATTGATGATGATGTTGGAATAACACAAGATTAGCTTCTCTTACTCAGTATCAGAGATGAGGAGCATCTAACTATGCATTATTATTTTAGATCAGACATTCTAGAGAGGCAAATTTAGATAGGGGCATGCATAACACATTGCAGTAGATGGGGAGGCCTTCCTTATGTGGATTCCATTTGGAGGGAGATAGATGGTTGGAGCATATACTTTTGCAGTTTCTTGAGGACAAGCAACATTTTGGTGGGGAGGATTGTAATATTCCAAAATTTTACATTTGATTATTAGAATATTAGATTTCTTACTTATCTTAATTAACTAAGTAAATAAATGGGTGTAGGGACACATAACCCATTAAGATGAATTAGCTAATAAACCGACATCATGGAATAATGGAGAAGCTTATTAATGAATTAAAGAGTGGGGATCAAACATAAATAGTAAGGAACAAAATGGAGAGGTGAAGGAGTCAAATAAGATCAAGGAGGAATCAAAGTAAGATCATAGAGAGATAAATGATGAGATGATGGAATAAATGGTGCATTAGTGCACACATAATGGAGAGGGTGAAAATTAAATGCAGAGATCACGGAGATCATGGAGAGATAGCACAGTATACATGGAGACATATGTCCACATGTGCAACACAGTTATGAGGTGGGCCAAACCATGGGAAGGCTCAAAAAGCATATAAAGAAGAAGAAGGCACCATTGGAAGGGTTCTTTTTTATTATTGATTTGAGATATGTTTAGATTTGAAATTGTCATTTGACATTCCAAAGAACACTTAAGATGTTTAGCTAAGTCTATAGTGCTATTTAGAACAGGGTGCTTCTGATTGGGAATCCCACCCTTACCCACTGGGGACTTCGAGTGCCCACTCTGAGAAGGTTATTTTGAGCTTCCATTCATCATCAAACATTGGTGCCATCAACTAATATAACAGGTACCTTCAAAATAACAACAATATTTGGATTATATCTCTCATAGGAACAAAAGTAACTAGAAAACCGGGGTAAACATGTGATGAGAGGCTACTAATATGAGATTCAACATCCTAGGTGACCTTAAGGAAGTGGAACCGACGAAAACAAGACAAACACACCTTACACACCATCAAAACCATCCTCAGGAGGTAACCCAACCTTCTAGGCCCATGAACCCTAAGGGAGACTGAATTTTTGAAGAATTTGAGGCTTAGTCACAGGCATTACAAGGCCATGTAGAAGCTAAAAGCCTATAGTCACGGGAATGCCAAGGAAAGGTAGAGACAAGGGCCTATTTTGGTCAGTTATGTGCCTACAACTCTAGGATTTGTGCCACCTTTTTAGCCCCAGAGCCTAGGTCACTACCCAAAACTTCATGAAACTATAGGATATGATAAATAACATTAAAATAAGTATGAAAGAATTCACATCATCAAGAACTCGTCCAGGCCTCTCCTAGCCATGACAATAATTTCGTCAATCATGTCACAAACATTGCATCTATAGGTGTAAACAACATATTTAAACATAGGGGTCTCATACTTATATGAGAATCGCTAAGAATCATTTCTCCCTTACATCATAAGCTACAATACAATTTATTTGACCAAAGATACATGGTGTATTCATTTACAGGTAAAAACATGGATAGAGACATACACCATCACTCATAAAATACATGCTTATAACCAACATATTGACAACAAAAATACCATGGATACAACAACAATAGAATCCACATAACAACTAGTGAAAATATGCATAAAATACCAAAGGAATGAGCTTCTCATTAATGAATGAAAAACCAACCGAAGATGGGACTTCCACATTCCACCCGAACATAGATTGGCTTAGCCAAATATCTCTTCATCCAATCACCCATGTGCCATATTCCAAGCATGAATGTGGGTCTCAAACTGAAAGAACCAACCAGAGCATCCCAAGAATAAACCACCTCACCCTTATGTTGAAGCCTCATAATTCCATGGCAACAACATGGGGGAAAAACACCTGGTCCGGACCTTAGAGTAAGTCATTTTCCGTTTGTTGTAGTGGCTCCGACTGGGGATAAAGGGACTAGTTTCCCAATAAGGATTTATGAGGGTGTGTTTTCTTATAGGGTGTGAATGGATAAATGTTATTAATCTACTCTATGCATGTAATTAAATATCTATTCTATTATATACCCGTGAGTATTATTTCTTTAATGCAATCTAAAATGATATATTTCAACAATTGATAATGAAGATTATTCAATAGTTGAAAGAGATGAAAATTGTGTAAAAATGATTATTTGATAAAGTATTTTAATAAAAACAATGGTGAAATATATATATCGCATTCATAAGTTTGATCATATATGAGATAAGTAACCATAGATAAATATCAGTACAAAAGTGCATTTAACATTTACTTATGATAAAAACTTCCATATATAATACAGATAAATAGATGATTGTCAATTCAAGAAATAGAATTTAATATAATGTGTAGAAATACCATATATACGAGGTTCTACTCACTCAAACTAATAGTATAGGCTTCTCCTCTTCATGGTAAAACAATTCAATGAGTACAATAGTGAAACTTTAGTTAAACAACTTCAAATATAAAGAGAAATCAGACAACATTCCATTAATTAATAGAGGCATTCACAAACATATAGAAGTGCATTCCTTTGAAAACAAAAATGAAAAATTTCTGGACCCTTCTCTAAATGCATGAGAAGGGTTTAAATACTAAACTAAATATGTCTAAAATAGAACATTACATAAATTCGATGAGGTTTCAAACAACCTTCCTCTTAATGAGTAAATTAAACTACAAACTAGGAATAAAAGATAACAACATGCTTAGGTGGGTTGATCTTCTTTTCTATCCTATTTTGAGGTGGAAAATATCTACCATCAGCTTTAATTGAGTTGGTTGTGTAATCCTGGATCTGACCTGTCCTTTAAACATGGTGTTTGAAATTGCTCAAAATGATTTCTTCTTTAAATTAGTTAAGGATTGTAGCGTTGGGCACTGATGGTGTGGTTTGATCAGAAAGTTCCAGTAACTTTGTTGATCTAACCTAGTTATATTTTTAATTTCTTCCACATGTGTCTTTGTATTTTCATTCCACGGTGTTTCCAGTAATTTAAGCTCTGGTAGCACTTTAGTTGTATATTATTTGATGAGTCCATCATTTAGAATTTGTCCATTAATAGACTCGATGGTCTCATTTGTCAGATTAGCTGTCTTTGTCATTGCCTTCTTTGCCTGTCTTAGTTGTATCTCCCAGTCTTTGAATAATTTTTTTTTGTGAAACTTATCAATTTTTGGGAGATCAAATTTCTTTCTTGTATCAAATTCCTTCCATAGGATGAACTTAGAGATTTTCTTTTGAACTTTTTCAGATTCTAGCCTCCTGTTCTCCACTTGTTGAATAAATTTTTTTATTGTGTCACAATATGAATTGGTGATTGAAATTTGCTAACAGAAAGATTCCTGGTGCTGCTTTAATTTTGCGTTCCATTCACGAGCTTATTTTATAAATTTCTATATTTGAGGATGGCTTTATAGCTTATTCATCATTGCCTCTATCTAGGTTTCTTTTTCTGAAATTTGTAATTGGTGCTGCAACCTCATTCTTTCAAAGTATTTCTGAAATTGTGATATTTTCATTTCAATTTTCTTACTCGTATTGAGTTGAAATCTATACTTGGTGCTACAACCTCATTCTTTCAAGGTATTTCTAAATTTGTGGAATTTTCATTTCAATTTGATTATTGGTATTGAGCTTTTCTTGTTCTAGTTGTCTCTCCAATTCTTGAACTTTATCTTCCTTCTGCTTGAGTATTATTTGTACCTCTGCAGTTTTATCAATGGTGGTAGTTGCATATTCTCCTACAAACTGTGATAACTTAGTTAGTTTTTCTGTAGGATTAGAAAAATTACCTTTCCAGACAACATCCACTGATTCATCATTGAGAATGGTGAGTGTATCATCAACTCTCCTTCTTTTTTTCCTTTTAACTAAAGCTTTGTGATTTGGGTGGGTTGTAGAAAACATCAAGTAGAGGTATCTATTCAATGTTTAAAAAAAACTGCTCTATAGGGTATGGCGGGATGATCTCTTGCACCTGAACCTCTGGTACCTGTTGAAGTGGAAATACAGTTTATACTATATTATAAGTTTTCCTAGGGGTTTGAAAACTCATTGAACCTTCTGGATTAGGATTTGGGGTTGTCTGCATTGTCTGAGTAAATTTTTTCCACTCTTTTCTTAAAATTTGAACTTGAGGTTTCACTGTCTGTTCAGGTGTGGTCTAAAAAGTGCCACACTATAATGGGAAGGTAGCTCAGATAACTTTCTTGGAATCTTTGAGTTGCTTAATCACACTGCATACTAGATTTCGATAAGCAATTTCTCTAGCTAAGAGCTTATCAGGAAAATAATAAGGAAAAACATGGGGAGAAGAAAACTTCCAAAAACTCTGATATAAGTGAAATTTTCCTCACCAAACCATCTAGCCACAGGTACAATATCTATACTCGATTCCTTAGAAATCTTAGGGACTTTTTTCATTAAATATGGTCTGATGGATGGACAAAATAAATCCATTACAAATTTTATAGAAATGTAGATGAAACTCAGATTCCCATAGGGATTTATGGTAAACATGAATTTGGTTGGGGTCCTGACTTGTCCACTTCCATCCATTAATAGGAAAGCTTGAACAAAAATATATTTCATCCGTGATGTACACACTCATATAGAAGGGAGGTATTGTTCTAGTGGAATAGAATCTATTTGTCCTATAGTCCATAATGGTTTTAGGCAGATTATCAGATAATATGTTTTCCCAATTCACAATTAAGGAAATGACGATCACGTCAATTAAAGGAACCCAATCTAAGGAAAATTTAGTGGAACCTGGTTTAGTAAATAATATACATAACATTCCCACAACATAACAGTAAGGGGAGGGTAGTTGTGCTATCACGTACGTACCAAGTTTATCCCTCTTCAGCTTGCCCTAGTCTTCTTTCCACCCTTTTATCACTTTCATGAGGTATGCATTATTTTTCGTAAATATTTGTTGAAATGCTTTATTGTAAATATTCTGAGGCATAGGTAAATGATACATTGTTCGTAAGTCCTCTACAGTGAATGAACCAATGGTCTCTAGCTTAGAATTATTGAAGGCCCTATCTACTATGTTGAGGTTCTCAATGACCCATTTTACCATATAGGTGTATGGTAAAAATTTCGGCCTTGCCGCTATTCTGTGGAGAAATGAACATGTAACATCAAAATAAGATGGTTCTGATGAAATAAAATCATCTATTGTTATTGTTTTCTTCAATTCACTTGGTTTTTCTCCCTCAAATAGATTTTACATGTCCTCCCATGAAGAGCTCCCACAATATTTTTTGCATGTTGTGTCTAAGAATAATGGAGGTAGGTCTGTGGATTCTTCAACGGATGCTTGGGCAACTGCTTTTGCTTTATTTGAAAATCTTGTTGATATCCTTTCCTTAGAAAGTTTCCTGAATTCAAGTGAAACAAGTAAGTTTATCTCTGAGATGAGAAGACACAAGGACAGATAACAGAGTTAATGAACATAAGCGAAAATCTGTCACTTTCAATTTAAAACATGCTTCAAGTAAGATATAAATATTTTGAACCTGTACCCATTTAAATGTCTTTAATAATCCTTTAATCATCTATCAAATATATTACATGCCATACACAATATGTCTAATCTAATGATCTAAATCATTAGATATTATAATGGATTTCTTGCTTGCACAATAAATGAATAACACAAATTGCAACTTTAATCAGATACCAATATCATATGTTTTCATTGTTTTTGAGATGCGAAATAGGATCTGTGCAAATCACACATCGCATTTTACTGTGGTGGATATAACTTTCCATTTGGTTTAGCGTTGAAGAGTGCGAAATGCGATATGCACTAATGACACCAAGTGTTGCACTTTGTTAGATTTTATAGACATTATTTTTTATTGTTTTATTGTGTCATTGTTAGGTCTGTATATTACTAGAATAGTCCCTTATTGTTGTTAGTATAACCCCCTTATTGTTATTGTTGTACCCCTGTAACCCCAATATTGTTATTATTATTCCCTTACATTATTATTATTAGGTCGGCTAGGATTATATTTTGACCCCATGGACTCCTATATATAGGAGGAGGTTTAGTCATTTGTATCATCAAAGAATTTTTAATTTATGTAATTTAAAGAAGGTTTCCCCCTCGAAGTGTTTTAATTCTAAGGCGTTGATCTCTCTTCTCTTCTATTTTTTGGAGCTGGTTTCATAAAATTTGGTATCAGAGCTTTGGATTCTAGGGTTTCGCTGCTCCAAATAGGTCATTGTGGAATTTCCATTATAAATTATTTTCTATGAAGGTTCAGAAGCTGAAATATTTACAGAGCGAAGCCGAAATCATGAGGAACATGTTATAAAAATTTTAGATCTTGGTTCGCAATATTTTCGGATAAATGATCTGTGGAAGTTAGGGTTTGTTTAGGCTCGCAAATTTCAATAATGTGCAAAACACACAAAAGGTACACATTGAAACTTTAAATTTAGAGCAAAATTCATTTGTATGGTATCAATGGCTTTGCTCACGTAAAAATATTGTCACTTGGTCAATTTTTACAGAGGAAATGATAGCACATTATGAGGATACAAAGAGAAACACCTTCTTTAGCCAATTGATAAATCTCAAACAAAAGTGTCTAGTGGTGGGGAACATTGATGACTTCCAAAAATTGAATATAAGGGGAACCGATATTCTATAGGAACACATGATTGATGTCTTCATAGGGACTTTAACGGATAACATCAAACATGAAGTTCGCGTTTGGGAACCTGATTCATTGGAGAAGGCATTCAGGTTGGAAAGAAAAAATGAATGTAAAATTATGGTGACAAGGAAGCCTACCACTCACATCTATAAATATGGAAGTGTTGCTACTCCTAGACTTCAAAAACCTACAAGGTTGACACCAAAAAAATTGGAAGAAAAAAGAGAAAAATGGCTTTGCTACAGTTGTGATAAAAAATACACCAAATGTCATAAGTGTGCTGAGAAGAAATTATTTTACATAGATTGTGAAGAGGAGGAAGAAAATGAACAAGAAACTTCAAAAGAATAGGATATACATCAAGAACCAACCATAGAAGAAGAAGAAATGAGTATGATCATATTGTGTAATGCATTGGTATGAATACCACTCCTCAAACTCTCAAGATAGAAGGACATATCAAGAAGAAAAAGGTAATAGTGTTTATTGATTGTGGTAGTACCCATAATTTTATTCATTGTAAGGTAGCCAAGGAATTGAATTGTTTCCTATACCTGGCACTAGAATGTCAAGTGATGGTTGCAAATGGAGGAACTGTAAATTGCTCTAGAAAATTCCCTAATATCAAGCCAACCATGGGGGAATATGTATTGAATAGTCCAATTCTTTCGATTCCAATGGGAGGTGTTGATGTTTTACTAAGATTACAATCGTTACAATCTTTGGGGACAATAGCTTTTAATTTTCAAGAACTTTTCTTGAATTTTTTCAGAAGGAAAGGAAATCGAATTATTGGGTATCGCGGGGAAGCTAGGAAACATAATAATCTCTAATTTCATGACAAAGCTTCTGAAGAAAGAACAACGAGGCGTAATTTCACAATTATGCTCACTAGAAGTTCCAACATCAAGATCCTCTATTTCTCCAGATCTCCAAAAAGTCTTGGACAATCATTCCAAGGTGTTTGAAACTCCCAAAGCACTCCAACCTATTCGTGATCATGATCATGATATTCATTTGATTCCAGGAAATGTTCCTCTAAACATCAGGCCTTAAAGATATCCTTATGTCCAAAAGAGCGAAATTGAATGTATTATTGTAGAAATGTTAGATGCTGGTATAATTCAACCTAGTCAAAGTTATTTCTCTGCTCCAGTAGTATTGGTGCACAATAAGGATGGATCATGGTGAATGTGTTTGGATTATGGGGAGCTCAATAAACTCACTATTAAAGATCAATTTCCCAATCCTGTGATTGATGAATTACATGGAGAAATTTATTTTACCAAGTTGGATATTCGTTCATGATATCATCAAATTAGAATGAAGGTTGAAGATATTTTGAAAACAACATTTCGAATTCATGAGGTTTATTATGAATTTTTGGTCATGCCTTTTGGCCTTACCAACGCACCTTCTACATTTCAAGCATTCATGAATTCCATTTTCAAACCCTTAGAAAATTTGTGCTAGTGTTTTTTGATGACATACTAATCTACAACAGGTCTTGGAAGGATCATGTTCAACATGTCGACAGGGTGGTCAAACTATTGGAGGAGAAACAATTATATGTAAAAACATCCAAATGTTTCCTTGGAGTACAAGAGGTGGAATATCTGGGTCATATTCTATCTCACAAGGGTGTTAAGATAGACCCTAACAAAATGAAAGGCATTAAGGAATGGAAAGTCCCCACAACCGTAAAGTAGTTGAGAGGATTTCTCAGGTTAACAGGGTATTAACGAAAGTTTGTTAAGAATTATAGGAGAATAGTAGCACCTCTAACAACATTATTAAAGAAAGATGCATTTTCATGGACTCCTGAAGCAACTAAGGCCTTTGAACATCTTAAAGAGGAAATGTGCCTAGCACCAGTCTTAGCTATGCCAGACTTCATGAAAACCTTTATTGTGGAATGTGATGCCTTAGGAAATGGAATTGGTGTTGTTTTAATGCAAGAAGGAAGACCCAATACTTTTGAAATTCATCCAATCAAAGGAAAGTATTTATAGAAAGCTATTTATGAGAAGGAAATGTTGGCAATACTACATGCACTAAAGAAATGGTGACCTTACCTAATGGGAAGACACTTAAAGGTAAAAATTGATCATGGTATTCTTAAACACTTTTTGTAACAAAGACTATCTTCAGAAGAGCAGCAAAAATGGGTCACAAATATGTTGGGTTATGACATTGAAATAATCTACAAGAAGAGGCAGCTAAATGTTGTTGCAGATGCACTCTCAAGAAAGGATGATGAGGTGGAAGAATTTCTTTGTGCCATTTCTATTATCCAAACATATTGGATAACCTAAGCAAGGGATGAATGGAAGAAGGAAAAAGAAGAGTGGACACTCATTCAAAAGTTGCAGCAAGATCCTAGTCCATCTGATACATTTAGTTGGAAAAATGATTCCTTATGGTACAAAGACCTCTTATATATTTGTAAGAATTCCCAAATAAAAAATAGATTCTTTTGGAATTGCACACTTCTCCTTTAGGAGGACACTCAAGATTTTTAAAAACTTACCACGAGGTGAAGAAAGAATTTTTTTGGGATGGCCTTAAATCTGATATTCAAAAGTTTGTGGTGGAACGTTTGGTTTGCCAGCAAAATAAAGTGGAGAAAATTAAGACCCTGGGTCTTCTACAACCTTTATCCATTCCAAGACAACGTTGGGAGGAGATTTAAGTGGATTTTATCACAGGTTTACCTAAGTCCAAAGGAAAGAGTGTCATCATGGTGGTAGTTGATAGACTTACCAAGTATGCACACTTTTGCGCATTATCTCATCCATTCAAAGAAAGTACAGTTGCTACTACATTTATGGAAACAATTTAAAAGCTACATGGAAACCAAAAGATTATTGTAAGTGACAGAGATCCGATTTTTACTGGAAATTTTTTGACAGAATTATTTTCTTGTTTGGGTACTCAACTAGCTCATAGCTCAACTTGTCATCCTCAATCCAATGGTCAAAATATGATAGTGAATAAATGGTTGGAAGAATATCTTTATTGTTTTGTATCTGATAAGCAAACACAATGTGTCAAGTGGTCACCTCTCACTAAATGGTGGTATAACACTTCCTTCCATACTACAGTGAAAATAACCCCATTTATGGCAATTTATGAATATCATCCACCATCCATCACATCTTCTTTAAGAGAAAATTATAAGGTTTAGGAAATGGAAGATCACATCGAGAGTCAACAAGAAGTTCTCCAACTCTTAAACAATAACCTAAATTTGGCACAAAATTGAATGAAACAGCAGGCATATCAACATCACAACGAGACAAGTTTTGATGTAGGAGACTGGGTATTTTTATAGCTACAACTATACAAAAAAAATTCCATCAAGCAAGCTAAGAAGGATAATAAATTAACGCCAAATTACTATGGTCCTTACAAGGTGTTTCAAAATATTGGTATTGTGGCATACAAATTGGAGCTTCCTACTTCTTCGTGAGTACATCCAGTTTTCCATGTTTCATGTTTAAAGAAGGTTATAAGGGACAATATTCCAGTTCAAACAATATTGCTAGAACTTTATGAGGAAGGAAAAATCATATTGGAACCTGAAGTAGACACGAAAACAATAAATTGAAAGCTACGAAATCGATCAATTTAAGAGTATCTTATCAAGTGGAAGAACTTACCCACTGAAGATTCTACATGGGAGGATGAAAATTTTATATAGAAACATCCAAAGCTACTCAAGAGTTGAGGAAAACACTTTTTTGAAGGATGGGGGCATGATAGGTCCCTATATTACTAGTATAGTCCCTTATTGTCGTTAGTATACCCCCTTATTGTTATTTTCATACCCCCGTAACCCAAATATTGTTATTATTGCTCCCTTACATTATGATTGTTAGGTTGGCCAGGATTAGATTGTGACCCCATGGACTCCTATATATAGAAGGATTTTTTTCCATTTGCATCGTCCAAGGATTTTTCATTTATGTAATGTAAAGGAGGTTTCCCCCTCGAAGTGGTTGAATTCTAAGGCATTGATCTCTCTTCTCTTCTATTTTTGGAGCTAGTTTCATAACAGTCATTGGGTCTAAATTATCACAATTACTCTTGTTATTGTTATAATTTTATCTTTTAAAGAGGGCATGATGCGATTATAACTTTAAAAGGATTTTTAAGCTTTTTCAATGGGAATTATTTATAACTCAATAAAGGTTAGAGCGATGTTCACAATTCACAATTCTTATATGTGTTTAAACTTTGTCAACTTGTAAAATTTGCGATCTCTTGTACGTGCAATGAATTTAAAGTGAAAAAATAAAAGGCCTTTTATTCTTAAGATTTTAAAACTTAATGTTAAAAATGAAAAAAAAATGCTTCTTTTACTCTATTTGATTTTTAAAGGGTCCCCATTTATATTAATATAAATGTGGGGGTGTTGTATAGTACAACAATTGGCGATTCATTTGGGAGAACTAGTTATGTCTCATCAGTTTTTTGAAATTTATAGAAATTTTCAAAATAAAAATTAGTTGCAGGAATTAATTTCAATAAATAATATTTCACTAAGTAAATAAAATATCACTTGATTATCTTCCATAGGATTTCCTCTTTAAAAATGAAAATATGAGAATCTATATCAGTCTTTACTAATTCCAAAAAGATAAATCAGGTGGCTCATTTATATTAGCTTCATATATATGTACTCATTTATCACAGGTAGAGCTTCTGATACTAGTAGGCTTAAAGCCTTGGCAGGGTTAGCTTGTACCCAAAAATGATTCATTGTCCCATCTAATTACCATTATAATATTCCAAAAATAAGTTCAATATTATATACTTTAAATCTTTAGGAACTTGTTTTCTTTTTTGTAAATATTTTCTATGTATTTTTTTATTACTTAAAAGTGATTTCCTTCGCTTGGTAAAAAAATATTGACATTTCCATTCACTGGTTGTAATTAAAACTGATCAAGCTAGCTCTCGATGAGACCCTGAGCCTTTTGATATAAGGTCATTACCCTATTTTGGTAGGCAGTATTATCAATGTCAGTTTAACTATTTTTCTATGAACATGGTAAAAAAAACTCGTGATGAGACTTACTATCTTCTTATCTTTAGCATAATGTTTTGAATTAGTTTCAGAAAATTGAAAATTTTGCTGGATGGGGTGAATCATTGGCCCTTTTAATGGTTCTAGATGATAGTTTTTAGAGTTTAAGATTTCTTATCTGTAAAGATTTGTTACGATGTTAAAGCTTATTTTCTTGATGGATAGTAGAGTAACCATACTTTATTAAAGAATAAATAATTTTAGTAGAATTAAAAATTTTAGCGAAATAAAATCTATTTGAGTTTCAAAATTTTCAATTGTTTTCTTAAATTTTTTTTTTATAGAAGCGATAAATAAAAAATATTCTATGAGATTTTTATTTGAAAAGCCAAAAATAAGTACCATTCAACTTTTATTTTCCTAAGAAAAGAAAATACATTAATACACAGGAAAATATAGGGGTTTTCCTCCTATGACACATATTTCTTTAAATTTTTCCCATTAATAGGAAAAGAATCTCTTTTTCCTGATAGATCTTACAATAAAAATGTCGGTGGGCCTATTTCTTCAATGATTTGAAATGGTCCAAGCCACAGTCTTTGGAATTTGGTATGTTTACCTTTTTTCTCGTGTGCCTTATCCCATTTTAGTACTAGATCACCGATTTGAAATGTTTTTGGAGTGAAAAAGGTTATATCAAATGAAGCTTTAAGCTACTGTTGATGATGTGCATGAGTAACTTTATCCTTTTCTCTTTCTTCCTCAAGTTTAAGAATTTGGGATTGTTTTAGTTGGAAGAGAGAAGGGGGTGATTCATCAATAATTTGGAATAGGGAAAGAGAAGGACTAACCAAATTAGTGGGGAAAATAACTTCTTTCCCATAAACGAGATTAAATGGAGAAGTACCAATAGAGGCCTTCTGAGTTATTCGATCTTCCCAAAGAGAAAATGTTAATTATTTATGCCAATTTCTTTGGTGCTGGCCAACAGTTCATTTAATGATCCTAAGAAGCTTTTTATTGGTTGATTATGCTAAACCATTTCCATGAGGATAATAGTTAGCAGAATATTTGAGTATAAAAGTTATTTTAATAGAAAATTATATCATAACAGCTCTTGAGAAATAAGATGCATTTTCAAACATCAAAGCAGTTGGTAAAACAAATGTAGTTATGATAAACTGATCAATAAACTCAATAATATTCTCAGAGTTGTCTACTTTTAGTGGAATTTCTTCCACCCATTTGGTAAAATAACCGGTAGCTGTGAGGATGTATTTATGCTTCTTGGAAGAGTTAGGAACAATCTCACCAATTATATCTAATCCCCATTGCTCGAATGGTTGTTATATGTTAACTGTCTGTAATGGAAAAGATGGTTTCCTTTGTCTTCTAGATGTGCTTTGGCAGAATTTACATTTCCTCGCATAATCATGAGCATCTTTGAATAGAGTTGGCCAATAATAACCTGCATGCAGGATTTTGTGTGTTGTATTATTTCCTCCAAAATTTCTTCCAGTTGGTCCATCATGGAGTTCCTGCAAGATTTTATCTGCTTCAGTTTTCTCAAAGCATCGTAATAACATTGAATCAAATTTTCTTCTAAAAAAACACATTATTGAACGCTTCGTATTTCTTAGCTTTCGACCTTAATGTACGCTTTTTTTTATAATTGAGATGTGTAGGGGAATATCCATTTTTCAAATAAAATTTAAGATCAACATATTGAGACTGAGTATCGTTGAGGCTTACCTCTGACACTTGTACATCATTACCTGGATATTATTTTGATGATAAATGATATACTCCTATTAGCATTATGCAAAAACCTTGACCTCTAATAATTTGAAAAGGTCTAATTTCTACATCATATTCTTGCAAAGTAGTTATCCAGTTAGCCCTTTTATCTCCTACCTCTCTTTGCATTAATACTTGCATTACTGCAGAGAATGGAAGTATTATCTTGGTATGAGTTTTGAGGAGAAATGGCCTATAGTGCTTTATAGCTTCGAAGAAAAAAAATGCTTGTTTCTCAACAGATGTATAGTTTAATTCTGCATCTTGTAAATTGGAATTGAAAAATTATATTGGTGCTTCAATTTGCTTGTCATTGGGTTGTGTAAAAACAACAACATATGATGTATCTGATGAGAATGTATATAAAGTGAAAGGATTAAGAAAATTAGGAGTTGTCAAGAATGGAGCATTTATAATGGATTGTTTTATTAAATCGAATTCTTCTCTCTCATTATGTCCCCACTTGAAAACTGAATTATTCTCAATCATTGATTGTAAAGGTAAAGCTATCTGTAAAAAGTCAGGGACAAATATTTTCAAAAATTTTATCTGTCCTAGGAATGACTGAATGGTATTATTTTTATGAGGAAAAGGGATTCTTTTAATTTCTTCTATTCTTTTAGGATCAATATATATACATTTTTTAGACACAATGAATCCTAAAAGTTTCCCTTCATCCAAAGCAAAATAGGATTTCATCGGGTTAAGTGAGATTCCATACTTTTTAAATCGCTCAAAAACTTTCTTTAGGTCATTCACATGAATTTTTATTTGTGTAGAAAATATTGTAATGTCACCTAGATAAATAACCACTTATTTATTAATGAGTCCTCTAAAAGTTGTTTCCATGGCTCTTTGGAAAGTGGCACCTGCATTGATTAACCTGAATGAAATTTTTCGATAGGCATAAGTTCCCCACTTAGTCCTGAATGTGGTCTTTAATTAATCATCTAGGTGTACCAGGATATGGTTATATCTTGAAAACCCATCTAGAAAAGACTTAAGTTCAGAACTAGTTAGAGTTTGCAGTACTTGTTCCATGGTTGGTAATGGAAAATTGTCCTTTTGACATGATTTATTTAGATTTCTAAAGTCTATATAAATCTTGATGTCACCATTTTCTTCATGACATGAACTAAATTTGATACCCATTTTGAGTGTCTAACTGGAAAGATGATCTTAGCTTTTAGGATTTTATTCAACTCTGTTTTAATTTGACTTTCAAGATTAGGATGAATTTTTCTCAACTTTTATTGTATTGGCTTCTCATTTGAAATCATAGGAATTGTATGTTGAATAACAGAAGTGTCATATGTTTTGAGATCAATATAATCCCAAGAAAAAACACCTTTGTAGGTTTTTAATAATTTTACAAACGATATTCTATCTTCAAAAGATAAACCAAGACCTAAGTTGAAGTTTTGTGGTTTATCATCGATTCCAAGATTTACTAGCTTGAATCTTAAAGTTGAACTTTGAGTTTTAGAATTAGTAACCTTCTTGAACCTATCTTTCAAATCATAAAGGTATTCAAGTTTGACAGCAGACTTTGGTATTGGATTTTCATCTTGTTATTTATTTATATGGTATCATGTTCATGTTCATATAAAATTTGATCATTATAAGATCCTTCTAATGTCAGAAAATCTATGATATTAGAATCATGATTAAAAACTCTACAATTAGTAACATTATCAGGAATGGATGGTCTAAAAATAAATTCAATAGAAAAACTATCAAGACTAAATTCTTGAGATGGTATTAATTTTTATGCTACATTAGACAATAAATATGCACTAGCATTTTGTATTCTAGGCACATAGGAGATATTAAAAGCTAAAAAATCAGAAATCAAATTCTGGACTAATGACTGATAGTGTTTAAGATATCTAGAGTTACAATTAATAGTATTTCTCACTTTTTTAATAATGATCCCTCATATACTTGTGGATATTAAATACCAAGGTTGATTGCTTTATACAAACCTTGTGTTAGTGCTTCATATTTTGTTGTATTGTTTGTGCATTCAAATTCTAATCAGCAGGCTAGCATGGTATTTTCTCCTTCAGGGCTTATTACAATATAGCCAACTCCTGTACCATCTTCTGATTTAGAACCATCAAAATAAAGAATTGAATAAGGGTTTATCTACAACATTTTTACACTTGGAAGCATATGTTTGGGAAAAAAAATCAATCTGGGAGATAATAGCATTATCAAAGAAGGTTGATCATTGAGCATTAAAATTTCCAAGAAATGATTCTACCGAGTAATTTCCAATAATATTATTATTGAATTCTACTTTCTCATTGGTTCCTTAAAGGTCAGTAATAGTATGCTTTATGAATTTATCACGGTCTACTTGAATTTGGTTTGGCTTTCCATTGTAGGACAACCACATGTGTGACTAGTCTGTTGTGAAATATCCATGAAGCTTCTCAGAATAGTCTCCGCTCAATACAAAATTGTAAAATTCAGGAATATCAGCTACCAAGGTATCAGTTATCTGGGTAGCCTTAGGATTTGATGATAATCTAATGGAAACATAATTTATTTCTCCTACAACCTCTACTTTTTTCCTACTGAGTTTTACCATATGAATAGGAGAATTTTGAGTTATGTTCAATCTAGCACATAATAAATTTGGCATGATATTAGAGGAAGCCCCTAAATCAATTAAACAATTATGAAAATTCCTATTAAATATATTATAGGTCAAGAGAAATGGAGGATTATGAGAGATGGATCGATCACCTATCATAATAAGATCTGTAGCATCCATTTGAGTTGAAGGGGTAAGAGGTTTACCCATACTAGTAGTAGCTTGAACTACTATTGGAGCAGGTAGAGATGATGCAGGAACTGAATTCAATTCTATAAGTAAAATATTTTGATGCTGTTTCAATTTAGTAAGTTCATGGAGTGAGATATTAGCCCTAGTTGTTTTCATATCTTCCACCATATTATATTCAATGGTGTCAGATACTACCATTATCTTTGATATAGATGGAACATCTAAAGGAGAAGGGTTAGTCTGTGTAGCTTTGGATGTAGACTTCTTGCTTATTTTTTTATCTCTAGTAGGAGTTGAACTCTTCTTTTTTTGAGTAGGATTTGTTCCATTAGTGACATTCTTACTTCTTGTACTAACGGTTAAAGCTTCGTGTTCATTATTTGGTAAGATGAAATCCCACATTCCATCTAGTTCTACTTATTCCTCGACTTCAGTTTCTTCTTCTTCTATTTTCTCCTCATCTGTCTTGATCAGACTCAGCATTAGATATTTTATTGGGCAGTTGAGAATAAGAAGACTAATTTTTCTTGAAAGTCTTGGATGTCTTTTTAGTACTAGAACTTTCAACAACTTGCTTTTTGATGTCAACCATTTCATTTGTCATGGTTTTTAGTACTTTTTGGAGACCTTCTACATCAAAAGGTTATTTTGATGGATTTTCCTTTGAATCATATTTGAAAGAGAATTTATTGCATTTATTGTCTTCTTGAGAACTCTTCTTTTCAAGGGATATAATTTATTTCTCAATGCACAATGATTCCTTCATATTTTCTACTAATGTAGCTAACTTCACCCTATCAACAAAAATGGTTGTGTTAGAGGGGATAGAAGAAATATACCACTCAATTTGGACCTTAGCACTCGGAATTGATGTAGCAGGGATTTTATTGAGTAATTTATTAAATATAGAATTGAAGTATTTAACTTTCTCTCTTGTTTTAGCCTTAAATTTTGATAAGTCATTGATGAGTGATACAGTAATTCAGTAATCTCCAAACGTGGCTAGGAATTATTCTTCAAACATATTCCAGCTAGTTATAGAGTGAGTGGGTTATGAAAATACCAGGATCCTGCAGATCCTGTGACAGTATATGGAAATAATCTAACTACACGATCTTCTTCTGTTACCTCTTTTAAATTGATGGCTAACATATAATTATGGATATGTTCTTTAGCTGGAAGACCATCATCTAGATTGAATTTAGGTAACCATCTTTCAAAATATTTAGGAAGAGGGTGAAGAGGAGTTGGCATTTGTACAACACCTGAATTATTCCATGGTTGTACATTTGGTGGAGGTTGTTGGCTTGCCATTGGGCCTTGTGTGGAGATGATTAGTGAAGTATGAGTTGAAGAAGAGGCAAGCTGAGTGCTAGAACTAGTTGAGGGTGAAGTAGTTTGGGTACTGGAACTAGTTAAGCTAACATTGATGGTTGAAATAGAAGTTGTTGATATGAGTGGACCTAATCGAGATGAATGGGGTGGATTATCAAAAAGGATATTGCTTGTGGATGAATATAACTCAGTCTTCTTATTTTTCTTTCCAAAATTTCCAATAGGAAATTAAAAAGGAGGGATTCATGTCTTCTGAGTTTCTGATCGAATTAAAATTCGTCTTGGCTGCAAAGAAGATAAAACACTGATTTCAGATGTTTGAGAAGTTTCATATTTTTCAACAGAAATAGATACTCTCTCTAACTCTTCGATCAAAGACTGAACTTATGGGGAATTATGATGATAATCTGAAGATAGTATTGGTTGAGTTTCACTAGGAGACTTAGGAGAAGGATGTTCAAATTCATATCTTAATGATTTTTTTCTAGATAATGACTTGGAAGTTGGTAAGAATCTAGAAGGAAAGTGAGTTTTAGATCGGATTTTAGATTGATCAAATCTCTTTTCCATTCACGGACGTTCAAGCCTTCCTTCTAGCGCCAAAATGTTGAAGTCTCATAATTCCATGGCAACAACATGGGGGAAAAACACTTGGTCTAGACCTTAGAGCAAGTTCTTTTCCATTTGGTGTAGCGGTTCCGACTAGGGATAAAGGGACCAGTTTCCCAATAAGGAATTATGAGGGTGTGTTTGCTTATAACGTGTGAATGGATGAATGATATTCATATAATCTTTGCATGTAATTTATTATCTATTCTACTATATACCCAGGAGTATTATTTCTTTAATGTGATCTAAAATGACATCTTTCAACAATTAATAATCAAGATTATTCAATAGTTGAAAGAGATGAAAATTATGTAAAAACGATTGTTTTGATAAAGTATTTTAATGAAAACAATGGTGAAATATATATTGCATTCATAAGTTTGATCATATATGAGATAAGAAACCATAGATAAATATTAGTACAAAAGTGCATTTAACATTTAATTATGATAACAACTTCCATATATAATACAGTAAAAACATGAATGTCAATTAAAGAAATAGAATTTAATATAATGTGTATAAATACCATATATACGAGGTTCTACACATTCAAACTGATAGTGGTATTATGCTCCTCTTCGTGTTAAAACAATTCAATGAGTAAAATATTGCAACTTCAGTTAAACATCTTGAAATATAAAGATAAATCAGATTTTTTTCCATTAATTCATCAAGGCATTCACAAGCATATAGAAGTGCATTCCTTTGGAAATGTTTTTGACAAATTTCTGGACCCTTCTCTAAATTAATGAGAAGGGTTTAAATACTAAACCAAATATTTCTAAAATAGAATATTACATAATTCGAGAAGGTTTCAAACAACCTTCCTCTTAATGAGTAAATTAAACTACAAACTAGGAACAAAAGATAACAACATGCTTAGGTGGGTTGATCTTCTTTTCTCGTCTGCTCTATGAGGTGGCAAATATCTAGCATCGGCTTTTATTGAGTTGGTTGTGTAATCCCGGATCTGACCTATGCTTTAAACACGGTGTTTGAAATTGCTGGAAACGATTTCTTTGTTGAATTAGTTAAGGATTGTAGCATTGAGCATGAATGGTGTGGTTTAATTAGAAAGTTCCAGTAACTTTCTTGATCTAACCTAGTTATCTTTTTAATTGCTTCTGCTTGTGTCTCTGTATTTTCCTTCCACTATGTTTCCAGTAATTTAAGCACTGGTAGCACGTCAGTTGTATATTTTTTGATGAGTTCAGCATTTATTAGATGTCCATTAATAAACTCAATGGTCTCATTTGTCAGGTTAGCTTCTTTTGTCGTTGCCTTCTCTGCCTGTATTAGCTGCATCTCCCAATCTCTGAATAAAATGTTTTTTTGAAACTTATCAATTTTTGGGAGATCAAATTTCTTTCTTGTATCAGATTCTTGTTTAGGATGAAATCAAAGATTTTATTTTGAACTTTTTCACATTCTAACCTCCTGTTCGCCACTTTTTGAATCACAAATTTTCTTTTTTTCACAATATTAACTAGTGATTGAAATTTGCTGACAGAAAGCTTCCTACTATTGCTTTAATTTTTCATTCCATTCAAGGGCTTATTTTATGAATTTCTCTATTTGAGCCTGAATTTTTAGCTTATTCATCACTGCCTCTATTTGGTTTTCTTTTTTCTAAAATATTTACTTGGTGTTGCAACCTCATTCTTTCAAAGTATTTCTTAAATTTTGACATTTCCATTTCAATTTTCTTACTAGTATTGAGCTTTTCATGCTCTAGATGTCTCTCCAATTCCTTAACTTTATCTTCCTTATGCTTGAGTAGAAGTTGTACCTCTGTAGCTTTATCAATGATAACAGTTGCATATCCTCTTGCAAACTATGATAACTTAGTCAGGTGATCTGTAGGATTGGAAAAAAATTCTTTCCAGACAAAATCCACTGATTCATCATTGATAATGGTCAGTGTATCATCAAATCTACTTCTTTTGTTCCTTTTAACTACAACTTTGTGATTTGGAATATAAAAAACATCAAGTGGAGGTATCTCTTCAATTTTTAAAATAATCTACTCTGTAAGGTATGCCGGGGTGATCTCTTGCTCCTGAATATTTGGTACCTGCTGAAGTGGCAATGCAATTTTCGCTATATTTTGAGCTTTCTTAGGGGTTTTAAAATTTTTTGAACCTTATGGATTAGGGTTTCGGTTTGTCTGGAGTGCCTGAGTAAATTTTTTCCATTCTGTGCACTTGAGGTTTCACTGTTTGTTCAGGTGTGGTTTGAATATGCTCAACTTATTTTGAAGATGATTCAGTTCCACCAGTTCTTCTTCAGTTTTCATCTTAACTCCTTTAATTAATTTTCAATTACTTCCTAAGGACTTTAATTTCTACTTTCAGATTCATTATCTGAATCGTTTGAATTGTGAGATTGGTGTTGTGATTTCTCTGACTCGTGATTTGATTTCACTTGAGATTCATCTTCTGACATGTCTTTATCCTCATTATCTATACTAATGCTGGGAGTTGGTTTGTTGACATATTAAATAAATAACAAGTCCAATGGGACTGTTTCTAGTCTCTTGCTTCTATATGCTTGCAAAGATTCAAATTCTTCTTTACTAAGCATATTAGATGAAATTTTAAACACGCCTGTAAACTTCTCTACACCTTCAAATAAATCATCAAAGATATCCTTTTCATTTAGGAAAGGTTTAAGTTTAAGCTTAGTGGTAAAATTATTGACCACATCATTTGGATCGTATGGTCTCTTTGACATTAGAGCTAGATTTAGTGAAGTGATACTTGAAATTTCTTTAGCTGTATGACCAATGTGAGAAAGGGTAAAAGTGCCACACTGTAACGGGGAGGTAGGTTAGATAGATTTCTTGGAATCTCTAAGTTGCTTAGTCACACTGCTTACTATAGTTTGATAAGAAATTTATTTAGCTAAGATCTTATTAGGAACATAATAAGGAAAAACATGGGGAGAAGAAAAACTTCCAAAAACTCTAATATAAGTGAAAATTTCCTAACCAAACCATCTAGCCATAGGTAGAATATCTATACTGGCTTCCTTAGAAATCCTAGGGGATTTTTCATTAAAGATGGTCTGATGGATAGGCAACATAACCACATTACAAATTTTATAGAAATGCAGATGAAACTCAAATTACCATAGGGATTTATGGTAAACATGAATTGGGTTAGGGTCCTAGCTTGTCCACTTCCATCCCATAATAAGAAAGCTTGAACATAAACATATTGCATCCATGGTGTACATGCTCATATAGAAGGGAGGTATTTTTCTGGTGGAATAGACTCTATTTATCCTATAGTCCATAATGGTTTTAGCCAGATTATCAAATAATATGTTTTCCCAATTCAGAATGAAGGAATTGAAAATTGTGTCAATTAAAGGAACCCAATTTAAGGAAAATTTAGTGGAATCTGGTTTACCAAATAATCTACATAGCATTCACGTAGCATAACAGAAAGGGGAGGATAATTGCGCTATCGGGTATGTACAAATTTTATCCCGCTTCAGCTTGACCTGGTCTTCCTTCCATCCTCTTATCACTTTCATGAGGTCTGTATTATTTTTCGTAAAGCTTTGTAGAAATGCTTTGTTGTAAATCTTCAGAGCCATAGCTAAATGATACATTGTCCATAAGTCCTTTGTAGTGAATGAACCAATGGTCTCTAGCCTAGAATTCTTGAATGCCATATATTTTATGTTGAGGTTGTCAATGACCCATTTTACCATATCGATGTATGGCCAAATTCTCGGCCTTGTTGTTATTCTATGGATAAATGAACATGCAACTTCAAAATAAGACGATTCTGATGAAATTGCCTCATCTATTGTTACTATTTTCTTCATTTCTCTTGGTTTTTCTCCTTCAAATAGATTGTATGTTGGAATTTACAAGGTAATTTCCTTAGATCAATAACCAAAGGTCACCACTCACAAACATATCACAAATCAGTACACCAGTATAATCATGTGGTTAAAACCCTCAAAGAGGGAAACAGTCCACAACCTGAGCCAATGCGGCCACTTCAGGCAATTTATTAATACAAAAAGAAAGGTTACATATGTTTCTCTAATAAACAGTTACCGGAAAAATGACCCTCCATTCTCTTTAAATATAAATCATGGACCAATCGGGTGTTAAGCCACGAATCAAGTGTTGTTAATACCGAGGAGAGAGATAACCGTTGGATTATAAGTTACAAATGTACATGGTAAAGAAACACACTTTACCTAACTCTACACTAGAATAAGTTATTATTAACTATTTCCTATGTGTCGGAGTATCCTAAAATCCCCCCTTAAGAACAACTTGGGATAGGATTGAAGGATTTACAAAGGTGACACAAAAGGAGCCTATTTCCTATGTGTAAAAATATCCTAACATCTCCCCTAAAGAAAAAATTGGGATAGGATTGAAGGGTTTACAAAAGTGACACAATAAGAGAAGGAAGGAGGCATTAGAGCCTATCCCCCCTTAATGACAACTTTCATGAATTCCAAGCATGGATCAAAGTTTGGTAAAATTCACTTCTGTGAGAGCCTTTGTAAATATATCGGCTACTTGATCATTGGTTGGATAGTACTGCACTTCAAGAACACGATTATGAATGAGCTTTTTTATGAAGTGTATGTGGAGTTCAATGTGTTTCATGCACTGATGTTGAACTGGATATTTACATAGCTGAATGGCAGTCTGATTATCACACCAAAGTGTAGTTGGATGCTACTGATGAAGACAAAATTCAGACAAGATCTGACAAAGCCACATGGCTTCCTTGCTGGCTTCAACTCCACTACGATACTCTGATTTTGTTGAAGAAAGAGAGATGGTACTTTGTTTCTTACAATACCAAGTAATAGGTCCTGAACCAAGAGTGAATACATATCCTACAGTAGACTTCCAATCATCAGGGTCACCAGCCCAATCAGAATCAGTGAAACCAATCAACAATGGAGATGCTCTTGCACTCTAATGAATCCCGAACTGAACTGTACCTCAAATATATTGAAGTATTATTTTAGCTGCTTTCTAGTGACTTTCATGGGTTTGGTGCATAAACTGAGCGACAAGATCAACGACAAAGGAAAGGTTAGGATGGGTATGGGTCAGATACAGAAGTTTACCAACAAGTTGATGGTATAAGGTAGCATCAACTTTAGGAGTAGTACAAGTGACTGAAAGCTTGACTCCAAACTGAAAGGGATAAGGGGTTGGCTTACAGTCTTCCATGTGAAAGTGGTGTCGCAGATCACAGGCATACTTGGACTGAGAGAGGGTAATGCATTCTTTGGATTGCAAGGCCTGCAGACCAAGGAAATAATGCAAGTGTCCTAAGTCTGTCATTTCAAACTTATTTTTTAGGCTAGAATTCACATGGTTTATATGGTTTGGATCACTACCAGTAAGGATATGTTCATAAAAAAAAAGAACAAGGATGGTGAAGGACTTACACACTTTCCTGGTGTAGACAATGTTGTCAGAATGACACCTAGAAAAGCCATTATCTAATATAAATCTATATATTTTGGCATACCAAGCCTGAGGAGCTTTCTTGAGACCATAGAGAGACTTCCTAAGGTGAAAAACAAAGCTAGAGTCATTCAAGATAGAGCCAGGGGGTTGTTCCATGTAGATTTCTTCATGAAAATCTCCATGTAAGATGGCAGATTTAGCATCCATCTGATGAACTTCCCATTTAAAGGAGGCAACAAGGGAAAGAATAAGGCAGATAGAATTCATTTTGGCAATAGGGGAGAAGGTTTTAGTATAGTCAATGCCTTCAACTTGTGAAAATCCTTTAGCAACAAGAGGAGATTTATGTCTATCCACTTTTCCATTTGGTCCAAACTTTGTTTTGTAAACCCATCTGCATCTGACAAGTTTTCTTCCTTTTGGAAGAGGAACAAGATCCCAAGTATCATTCTCTAATAAGGAATGATATTCTTCATTCATAGCTGCATGACAATTTGGATGACTGGAGGCTTCTTCAAAGGTTTCTGGATCAGGATTGTCTGGAACTTGAGCCAATAAGGAAGAATCTCTTTCGAACTAGGAATGTGTACGTCGTTGATTGGCAGGGTAACCAGCAAGAGAACTTGCTACATCCCGAGTAGAGCGGACCCATCTTGGAAGCAATGGAGTAAAAGGAACAATTTCAAGAGGTGGAGGAGGATTTTCATTCTCGTTGTCACCATCTGAACTAGAAGGAATGCTATTAAAAATAGAAGAGAGAGAGAGAGGTGGCACATATGTCGAATCAGGCTCGCAAGCTGAAGGTGGTACACCCGCCACACTAGGCTCACAGGCCAATATATTTTCATCAAATTTTACAGCTCTTCTAATGCTTATATTTTTGGATTTTGGTTGAAGAAGTCTATATCCTTTGACATCTTCAGAATATCCAATGAAATTGCATTTTTCACTCTTAGGTTCTAAGGATTTATGTTTTTCATCTTGAATATGGGCCCAAGCATCACTTCCAAAAACACGAAAGTGACTTACATCTGGTTTGTTTGAGCTCCAAGATTCTTCTAGAGTTATATTCTTTAAAAACTTAGTAGGAGTGTGATTTACTATGTAATTTTCACAGTTAATGGCTTCTGCCCAAAAATTGAGACCGAGTCCTTTAGATTGAAGCATACAATTAGCCATTTCTTTTAAGGTGCGATTCTTCCTTTCAGCTACACCATTTTCTTGTGGAGTATATGAAACAATATGTTGCAATTGAATGCCATGCTCAGTGCAGAAGTTGATAAATTTTTTGTTAACATATTCTCCTCCATTTTATGATCTTAACTTAATAATTTGATGTCCAGATTGTTTCTCAACAAAGGCCTTAAAGGTGAAGAACATGTTAAAAACTTCACTCTTGAATTTTAAGAAGTATAAACAAGTGTGTCTGGAAAAATCATCAATGAAAGTTAAGAAGTACTTGCAACCAGAGAAAGAAACAACTGGAAGCGGACCACATAAATCACTGTGCACAAGATGCAAAGGGGCTAAAGCATGCCAAGTGGCACATTTGTCAAAAATATCCTGATGATGTTTTCCCAGTACACATCCAGAGCAAACACCATCTTGCCAAGATACCATAGGAAGGCCCGTCACCATATTTTCCTTACATATAGTTTGAAGAGAGTGATAGTTTGAGTGACCAAATTGCTCATGCATCATTTAAAGAAGAAAACGTGGCTTTATTTTTTGCCATGCCTTAAGAAGCTCCAGAATCATTGAGCCACTCATGAGAAGGAGAAGAGGAAGATACATTTAATGTATAACCAGATCTTGATGCTTGACAACCACAAGCAGAAAGTGCCATTCCTGAAGATGAAGGTGAAGAGTGCTCCAAATTGATTTTGTGCTTCTTCATTGCTACTTCTAAGGCTTCCATCTTCTTAAAACATTTGGACTCTATATGGCCATCATGATTACATAAATTGCAATGTATATCGGTCTTCTTCCCTTTGTTTTTATTTGCTTTATCATTTTGGTGATTTGATTTTTTAGTTTGCAGCTGAAATTGCTTAGGACCCTTGTTTGGTTTAGGACCATACTTTTTAGGATACTTCTTCTGGGATTACTTTGATATGATTGTTGTTGGGCTGCTAAGGCTTTCTTAGAAGCGTTTCCAGAAGGGATAAGACCAAGGTGTAAGAGTTTTTCTTGTTCTCTTCTCAAATAATCACAAAAGGAATCAAAAGAGGGATTCTTGTAGGTGGTTCCTGAAGAGATGATGGCTTCTATAGTGGAATGGAAGGTGGAAACAAATACAGAGTATGCAGGGCCAAGCATAGCAATAAAGCAATAGATGAGGCTACCATCTTCCTTTTTAACCTTACACCTTTCTAAAAGAAGTCTAAGGGTCTTGAATTTGGACAAAAAATATTCAATAGAGGAGAAATTATTGGGGTGCAAAGTAAGCAACTCCTTTTCAAGCTGGCGGGCCCTGATTTGATTTTGAATGCCAAAAACAGTATTTAGCTTTTCCATGGCTTTATCAGGGGTGTCAATGTCAAGGATGTGAAATCGAAGATCTTGAGAAATGGACATTCCTATCAACCCTCGTGCTTGATCTTGTTTATTTTCCCATTTAGGAACTTTATCATCATCAGAAGGTTTAGTTTCTTGACTTGTGGCTATTCTATAAATCCATTTACTTCTAAGTATATCTACCATGTGAGGTAGCCATTGGAAATAATTGGTGTTGTTAAGAATAATCGGACATGCACTTTCCATTTTTTTTTTTTCAAATGAAGCTGATAAAAATCTGAAACTAACTGCTTCAATGGAAATATCACAAAAACTTAGTCTGTTTAAAAAAAAACAGCTCGAGAAACGACTTTCGGATGAAGAAGTTATGCCTTTTGAAAACAACTGAGTTGTAGATGTCGAATAGTTACGGGAACAATTTGAAATTTGGTGATGAAGTTCAACTTTAAAAAAAATAAAATCCCCCCCCCCCCCTTTAACAAAACCTTTTACAAAATGAAGCTTGAGAAAGAGATTTGAACCCATGACCTCTATTCTCATAAACTAACTCCTCACCAAGTGAGATAGTAAAAGGATTCTATTATTCTTTGAAAGGAGGAAGGGTTTTTTTTTTCTCTTTGGTTGGCGTGCCTTTTCCTGCACAAAAAAACACAAAAACCGAGAAAAAAAACATGCAAACCTTACGGAAAAATGTTAGATTTTTGGTTAGCCTTCTCGGCAACTATCAGTTTTTTTCACTGTTTCTGATTTCCTGAGATCATACAAAGACGCGAGGAAAGAGCATATGTAACAAAAAAAATCCCTTTTCCTGTTTCTGATTTGCCAAGATCACACGCAGCGCACAACAAAGAGCATACACAGAGAAGAGGATATAGATTCGACAAAGAAATAAAACCTAAAAAACTAAAATAAACAAAGGGAACATAAATAAGCAGAACTATTAACAAATATAACTGCAAAACATATGCTTTATACCTCCAGATCTAAATTGTCATAACTTGGGCAGTCATAAACCTTTTCGCATGAAACGAAAAAAATTCCTCATTGTAGCAGACACTCTGGACACAACAGAGCATTTCTCCAAGCTCATAAATGTTCATAAATAGTATATCTACAAATCTACATTGGTATGCAGTCAAACTGACTTTAGATTTTGATCAACAACAGATGCGGCCCTTAAAATAGCTTTGATACCATGTAGGAATTTACAGCGTAAGTTCCTTAGATCAAGAACCAAAGGTCATCACTCAAAAATAGATCAAAAATCAGTACACCAATATAATCACGTGGTTAAAACCCTCAAAGAAGGAAACATTCCACGGCCTGAGCCAACGCAGCCACTTCAGGAAATTTATTAATATAAAAAAAAAGGTTGCATATGTTTCTCTCATAAATGGTTACCGGAAAAATGACCCTCCATGCTCTTTAAATAGAGATCATGGACAAATCAAGTGTTAAGCCACAGATCAAGTGTCGTTAATACCAAGGAGAGAGATAACTGTCGGATCACTACAAATCATGACCGTCGGATTATAAGTTACAAATGTATATGGTAAAGAAACACACTTTACCTAACTCTACACTAGACTAAGTTATTCTTAACTATTTCCTATGTGTCTAAATATCCTAACATTGTACGTGGCATCCCATGAAGAAGTCCCACAATCTTTGTTGCACGTTGTGTCTGAGAATAATTGAGACATGTCTGTGGATGCTTCAGTGGATTCTTGGGAAACTGCTTTGCCTTTCTTTGACATTCGTGTTGATATTGTTTCCTTAGACATTTTCCTCAATTCAAGTGAAACAAGTAAGTTTAGCTCTGAGATGAGGAGAGACAAGGAAGAAGAACATAGTTAAATGAAACTAACCCGAAATCCAACGCTTTAAATTTAAAACATGCTTCAAGTAAGATATCAATATTTTGAACCTTTTATCCATTTAAATGCCTTTAATAACCCTTTAATCATCTATCAAATATATTACATGCCACACACAATATTTCTAATGTAACAATCTAAATCATTAGATCTTATAACGGATTGATTTCTTGCATAATAAATGAATAGTGCAAATCACAATTTTAAGCAGATACCAATATCATATGTTTTCACTACTTTTGAGATGCGAAATGCGACCTACGTAAATGTCACATCACATTTTATTGTGTTGAATAAAACTTTCCATTTGGTTTAACGTTGTACAGTGAAAAATGTGATATGTGCTAAAGACACCAAATGTTGTGCTTTGTTGGATTTTATAGACATGCTTTGTTATTGTTTTATTTTGTCATCGGGTCCGACTTATTGCAATTCATGTTTTTATTGTTATAATTTTATCTTTTAAAGAGGGCACAATGCGATTATAACTTTAAAAGGATTTTAAAGCTTTTTCAATGGGAATTATTTATAACTCAAAAAATGTTAAAGTGTTGTTCATAATTCTCAATTCTTATGTGTTTAAACTTTGTCAACTTGTAAAAGTTGTGATGTGCGGTACGCGCAATGAAGTTAAATCGAAAAAAATAAAAAGCATTTTATTCTTAAGCTTTTAAAATTTAATTCTAAAAATGAAAAAAAAAATCTTCTTTTACTCTATTTATTTTTTAAATGGTCCCCATTTATATTAATATAAATGGGGGGTGGGAGGGTGTTGTATAGTAAAACACCTTATCAATCATAAACCAAGCTTTACCATGATCCACACGCCGATCACTAGGCCAACAAAATCATGGATATCACCACATTCTCTCTGCCTATACCATGAGGAATTTTCCTGTCTCATGGTCTCTTGGTCTTTATTGCAACCCACAATCTGAATCAAGGGTCAGTAGGTCCTAAAATGAAACATACTCTACAATATTTACCACAATCCCATACTAAATATTCAAAGGCCTGAAATGGATAGAAAACCACCACCTCTCAGGCTTTACCGTAATCAATAACCTGGATTACTAAACTCCAAACTAAGGCAAAAAATGAATAGGTTATATAATAATTCAGAGATCCACCTCACTTAGCTTTGAATCCATCCAGTAATCCAGCCAAACCAAAACATGAGAACTCCACAAAAACATGGGTATCTAGAAAAGGAAAGGCTAGGCTTAATACATTAGCACACCTAGAAAAACCCATGCCAAGGGAGAAAAGAACTACATGCAATACCATGCATGTCAAATCTAGCAAGCAGATCATACATGAAAATCAATACCCGCAAAGAATCATGTTGTATATACTTGATTCCTACTCCTCCTTGCTTGCTTCTTCCTTCTTCCTTATTTCTTTCCTTTCTTTCTCCAATGCCAAAGTACTCCAGAAACTCTAAGTGTCCAAGAGCGAGAGTGAGAGAGAGAGAGAGAGAATAATGATAGAGCTCCAAAAATGTAAGCAAAAGCTTGATCAAATTTCTTGCCAACTGATCCTCATAAGCCTTTTATTACAGGTCAATTTGGGCATCACTCCCAAAACTAAAATCAGTATATCATACTCTAAATCAGTTGCCACATGCCTTAAACAAGTCATCCCATTGATGGTCTTCTTCCATTAAATTTTCACTGCTTGAAGTCTAGTTGAAGTGCTCCATTGAGGCATCAACTCACCCCTAGACTACAGTAAGTACTTTGCAGAGCATATACTCTCATTCAAAGCTGTGTTGTAGAGGATATAGGCCCACTTTATAATGTGTTGGTTGAATGGGAGCGAATTTTTCATATAATTCTGAGAATCTTCCCATATTCTAGTGGCTTCTAGAAGTTTTTCTAGCTATCATACCAACTGATAACTTCGAATATGAACACCATGGAGCCATTTAACCTCTTATCCTCATATTCCATTGAACAAGAAAACCTCTTCATCCATTTTTGGAGAATCCATTCAATGATCCATTAATGAAAAACTACCTAACTACTTATAAATTGAGCACTGATCATAGTGCACAAGAGAAAAGAATTTGAATTAGTAAAGTTATGTTGGTGAGATCACATCTCTTCGAGGTGTTGTTTTCATGTAATGTTATGCTGCTAGAGTGATTCTACTGATGTGATGAGTATAAGACTGAAGCTGGAGTGAGTTGAAATCGAATTGATCCAACTGGTTGTAACTTCTCCTTCTAATTCATAATAAAGATATTTTTTCCTTTCCTAATACATGTATTCATGTTTTAATATGTGTATTTTCAAATGAAATCTATTCAATTTGTTTAACATGAATAGATCATATGCCTTTATGTCATTTTCTATCTTCTGTTAGCCATTGCAGGTGCCAATCAAGTGATTTCAATTCGATTGAGATCGACAGAAGTGACGAAAGGGAGGCAAGGGATAGCAAAAGATCATAGGTAGGTAGTCTTCCCTTATTTATTAATTTCAAGGAAAAGGTAAAATATCTTTCTTATGTTGTTCGAAGTGTGTCCACCACACTTAGGAAAACTCATCTATCCATAGGTTTGATTTTTGTAAAACAAATTGGTGACCATACTTGGGATCGACAGATCATCCCTAGTGGTTTTATCCATGTTTTTCAGCCTCTAGTATAATTTACTTGTTTTATTTTAGTCATTTGAATGTGTTTTAGTAAAAGAAGTGTGTTTTTTACCTAATTTTGAGTTTCCTCTGGCACCAACGCACTGTTGGTCTTGACACAACGCTCTGAATAGAATTTTTGGCTTAGGGATAATGCTCTACAATGCATTGTCTCCCACTCTGGGGTGCATTTCTCTTGTGACCAACCAAAAATCATCATATTTTTTCCTCTTGCAATCCATTTCAGTGTCCTGTTTGCTGAGTTGTCAAGTGTCTGATTGCCTCTAGAGACCAGATTGGTTCGACCATATTGCCTCACTTTGGATCTTTGTTTGTTCAATGTTTCTTTTTGTTTTCTTTATGATTGTCGAATAGCTCCAAATTTTAAAGTCACATTTTAGTATTTATTTATTTTTGGAAAGAGGAGTTGTCGTTCATGTCTTCGTTTCTTTGGAAAGTATTGAATGATATTTTGTGCATTTTATTTTATTTTTTGTTCACCTACACTGAAAAGAAATTGAAAAGAAAAACATGCATTTGCATATAGGGATTGTGAGTGCTGCATCGGAATAGCTAGGTAATTTTCATTTAGATGTGCTCATTGTTGATTGCTTACAATCTCATTGCTCTATCCCTTGTAGCTAAGATTTTCATTGTCAAAAATTAAATTAAAACAAATGCTTAACATATTTGTTGCATTCTAGGAATGTCAAATACATCACACAGTGAACTTGAAAGGAAAACTTATAAGAAAAATCAACTTAAAATTTAACTAAATTAATCTAAGGGAGCATTGTCACTTTAACAATAACATTTAGAGGTCTAGGCTAGAGACATGTTCCGACGTTGTAAAACATAGTAGCTATCATTAATTTTCTACAATACATTCCGAGTGTGATACCTCATTCCATGTACATAAGTATATCGGAGCTCGTCCACGTACCTTTGGGTATATCGGGCGATGTTCTAGTACGAAAAGTATAAGGGGATTCTCTCACTATGCAGTTTCCCATTAGATAGCGCTAATATAGATTGGGCCTCCACGTACCATCGAGTATATTTTGGAGGCCAAAATTAGGTTGCTTACCATCCATAAGTAATCGAGTTGGATGCCTTGTACACTATGATACACTGAAAACAACATTCAGGGAGATTGCCTGCACATACATAAGTTTTTGTTTACTAGGGAAGTATATTACGGTTCACAGTTGCTTGGTAAACCTTTTTTCTATAATTATCCTATTTTTGTTTATTTTTTTTTTGTAATAAATCAATCAGAAATATTGGAAGAAAATAAACCCTTTCCCTGTCGTTCGCATAGGATAGTGAATAAACCACCTTTACCGCCAAAAGCTACACCTAGTAGGTGAAGGCGAGCTTGTCCTACCAAATCTGTTACCTTTGGTGTTTCATCTAATTTACCAGAGTCATCTGATCCTTTGAGTACAGAGTCTCAATTCGTTTCAACCGATCTCGGTTTATCTACTACTGTCGAGATGAAACCCTGTGTTGTCACTAAAGAGCAAGTAATTTATCATGCCCAGTATCTGGATTTGATTTATACTTCGTCTGGAACTCTCTATGAAAATTTTTTGAATGCACCACGACCAAATTTTATTGTTCCTCCTTCTCCATTTGGTAAAGACATTCATGTCGACGATGGTGTGTTTTTTTATTCTAGGACTCCACGAGGAAGTCGACCATATGGTTCTACACTTGTTGTTTCAAAATCAAAACCCTATTGCATATGATCCCGTGTCTTCTTTTGAAATATATTCCATGTCATCTGATAAGGGAAAAAGTGACAAGAAACCCAAAAGTAAGAAGAAGGGGAAAGATAAGAAGAAACAAAATTCACCCCCGCAGGAAAAATCATCTGATTCATCTGGTTCTTCTCAGAAACCTCATTCCCCTTTATTTATATGTAATGAGGAGCATTTTATGCCAGATTTTCCTCATCGCTCAGAAGTTTTGAAGCTTCTTAAGACTTCTGCTGCATCTTCTGTGTTGAAAAATCCTTTTCCGAACTTGGAAACACATATGGTTGCTACGGATCCCGCTTCTAGTTGGCAAGTGCTTATGATATCTGCCACTAAGCCCAAAATTGATTTTTTGGTGTCTACTTGAAGTAAAGGTTATAGTAATCTGATGTTGTTATCAAATGGTCAAGCTAGAGATCAACCTACTTTGACTTTGACTTCATCTGATTCAATTACGTCGCTTGTTATTCCTGAGTTAACAATAAAGCCACCGAAGGGAGTCGTTCATAAATCAATTTTCAACCCTCAACCTCGTGCAACTCAATACTATAACATAGTCAAATATCTGGCTCAATGACCTTCTACTATGTCAATGCTTAAGGTTCTTAAAAATTGTCGCTCCTAAAAGTAGGCTTTGCTGTCAGCGATTGGTGTAATTGATCCAATGGATTGTAATATTGTAGTCTTTAATAATGCAGGCTATGTGCCACAATTACCAGCACTTAGAATTTTTTACTCAAGTACATGTCTTGAATCACCTCATTCATCAAAATATAATTGATGAAGGCGCATCTACTTGTATCATGTCTATGAGTTTTTGGAAGTCACTTGGCTCGCCAACTTTATCACAATCACCTATGACATTGAAATATTTTGACGGTTTTACATATAAGCCTTATGGAATTCTTAGTGACCTGCAGTCGAACTAGCGGGAAACTTAGTTACTATTGAAGTTGAGGTCGTTGATAGACCCCTTGAATACAATATTTAGCTTAGAAGATCATGGGTTTACGCTATGGCGGCGGTTGTATCTAATTAATTTCGTATGGTCGTCTTCCCCCATAAGGGAAGCATCACAGCCATTTATCAATTCTCCTTCTTCACCTCTGGTTCCCAGGAATCTGGAAGAATTCTGCTTGTTCATGGACCCCCGCCATCTCTTCAAAACATTGGTGTAGGACTCTTTAATGATTCTTCCCTAATGGGTACCTTTTTGTTACCGTCACCTACGACAATGGTGGAAATTGCAAAAATAGAGACCTGAAATATGATATATTCCACTTCATCTGACTTAAGGAAGATTCCCAATGATTCTGAAATAGACAGGCCGGGTGAAATCATGCCGCCAAGTCCAATCGAGATCGCATAGAAATCAATATTTTTGGCTTACAAAACCAATCCTACTTCTTTGTCACCGACTGTTTGGGTCGATCGTTCATTGGATTATGGTACTTATTATGATCCTTTTTCACATGTATTCTCAATTGATGAGAGCATTATGGAATCCATGATGCAAGAAGAAGAACCATGGACAGATTCACGTCATCAATCCCATCTTCCATATTATAATGAAGATAGTCCAACTCAACTATATCACCCTACATTCATTGATTTCTTAGCAAATTCCATTCCTATCCACGCTATTGATTCTAAGAGAAACCCATCAAATATCAAATAAAAAATTTCTATCAATATTTCGACCAAACCTGGCATTGTAGAAAAATTCATGTCGGTGTGTCTTGTTCTACATCTGAACTTGACACTTACCTCTCTCTTTTCCTTGAATTCCGAGATGTATTCACTTGGTCATATGAGGAAATGCCAGCCATCGATTCCAACATTGTTGAACAAGAGATTAAAATTTACCCTGATGTCAAACCAGTACCACAACCCCTCCATCCTTTTAATCCTAAGAAAGTTGTTGCCATTAAATCGGAGGTTGAAAAACTTTTGCATGGTGGTTTCATTTACCTTGTTCAGCCTACCGATTGGGTTTCCAACATTGTTCCTGTCATGAAGAAATGGGGGAAAATTAGAGTGTGTGTTGATTATTAGGATGTTAATAGTGTTTGCTTGAAAGAAAACTATCCCACTCCCTTTATCGACCAAATCATTGATGAATGTTTCAGATGTGAAATATTTTCCTTCATGGATGGATTTTACAGTTACAATCAGATCAATATTCACCCAGAGGACCAATATAAAACAACTTTTATATGTCTCTGGGGAACATTAGCTTATATAAATCTCCCTTTTGGCTTAAATAACACTAGGGAAAAATTGTAGAGGAAAATGAATTATGCTTTCCATGACATCCAAAACATTGTTAAAAAAAATCTGGTTGACTTACCTACACATTCATAGAAATGGGCTGACCACCCGCTACATTTGAGAGCTATATTTTTACGATTTTGTCACTACAAAATATGCCTCAATCCACAAAAATATGTGTTTGGTTTCAGTTCTAGTCGATTTCTTGGATTTGTCGTGTCGAAAGGTGGAATTCAACTTGATTCATTGAAGGTCTAGGCCATTCTCAATTCTCCTGCACCTTCCAATCTACTTTAGTTACATAGACTCCAAGGCTAAATTTATAAGGAGATTCATTCCCAACTACGTCGAAATGGTTAAAGGATTTACTTGACTCTTGAAAAATGGGACTCCCTTGCATTTGGATGAGGTTGTGCAAGCTTCCTTTGGTGTTCTTAAAGATACCCTGATCCGAGCATCATTAATGTATCCCCCAAATATCACAATAATTATTTTCTGCATCTCTTTGCTGCAGATACAACCATCGCTGTGGTTTTAGTCCAAGAAGAAGATAGGATTGAACATCCAATCTATTATTTGAGTCACAATCTCAATGATACGTAATTTAAGTATACTTATGTTGACAAGATCGCTTTGGTATTCTTTCAAGATGTACAAATATTTCACCATTATATCCCGCTCCGAAATACCATTGTCATTTCAGATTGCAACCCTATGACATACATTATGTCACGTCAATTGCTGGGGGGGGAATATTCAAAATGGATCATCATTTTGTAGGAATTTGATTTTGAATTCATCAAATCCAAGTCAAAGAAGTATTTGGTATTTGTTGAGCTTATCTACGACCTTCCATCGAGTAGCTGCGACCTTCCCTCGAGTAGCACTGAGTCTACTATGGAACCATCCATTTCGGATGATTCTTTGTTTCTGATCTCATCATCTGACCCATGGTATGGATATTTTCTCATCTATCTCCAGACCCAAAATTTTCGGGCCAATACCTGTCGCTCGCAACAACAACGTATTTTATACCAAGCCAAAGATTATTTGATCATCAATGATTCACTTTATTTGCATGGTGTCAATACGATTTTACGTAGATGCCTCACTCATGAGGAGGCCAAGAAATTTTTAAATGATTGCCACAGTAGTGCCTATGGTGGAAATTTTTCTAGTTTTTCTACGTCGTAGAAGATTCTCTGTGCTGCTTAATTTTGGCCTACCATATTCTGTGAGTGCATTCTCTTGGTCACAAGTTTTCATGCTTGCCAAATATTTGATATTAAAACCTGCATGCTACCAGCACCAATGCATCATGTCATCATTATTGGACCATTTTAAAATGGGCCATTGAATTCATGACATGTAATCCCCGCTTGGCCGAGGGACATGGGTATATTATTTTCGCCGTCGAATATTTTACCAAGTGGGCCGTGATGATGCCTACATTTAACAACATAAGCGAGAGAATTGCATTATTTTTCTTTAACCATTTGGTTACACGGTTTGGTGTGCCGCAAGCCATAGTCACATATCATGGAATTTTTTTTTGCAATCACATGATGACTGAGTTGACTGCCAAGTTAGGATTGTTGCATTATAGTTCTACTCCTTACTATCCGAAAGCTAATGGACAAGTTGAAGCTATCAAAAAAATTCTTAAGCGTATGCTTTAATGAATGATTGGGGTTTATAAAAAAAACTAGCGTGTAATCCTGTACTAGGATTTGTGGGCTTATCGAACCTCAGTGAGAAATGCAACTGGATTTACTCCCTTTCAGCTGGTTTATGGTCTGGAAGCTATCTTACTGATCCAATGTGAAATTCCATCGTTGAAACTCATGATTGACCTGCTAATTGATACTTCTGATTAAGAGGCATGTCTTTTATATCTCCTCCATCTAGATGAAATACATCATGAAACTGCATTGGCCAACAAAGCACATAAGAGATGAATCAAGGCACAATATAACTACAATTTCAAGCCTCACACCTTCAAAGGAGACCTGGTATTTCTTTTGATCAGGAAGCTGATATGATAGGAACAGGAAAATTCAAACCATTATGGCATGACCCCTACATTCCCAAGAATATTTGGGCTAAGGGCGCCTATGAGTTGGTAGATCATGATGGAATTCCATTGTCACAACCTTGGAATGGGATGTATCTTAAATGTTACTATGCTTGATTCTACGTAGTAAACACTGTATGATATTGTATATATGATTTGATTTTGTGCATGTTATAGCGTGTCTTTCAGATTTTTTCATGTGGTTAGTAATCCGCTTTGCATTTTGTTGCATATGTCATAATATTTGGAACCATTTGTTGGATATGCCTATGGTGCTAGTCGTAGTACGCAGAATCTATCCTCTGCAGCATGGGCCATATTCTCTCCAAGTGGAGAGTTAGTGAATTTCCAAGGGATTTGTATTGGTAAATCTACCAAAAAATATCACTGAGTATAACATGTTGATCAAAATCCTCTCTGATGCCATTTCACTTGGCATTCGCCGCATCATCATCAGGATGGAATAAAAACTTGTCGTACTACAGCTTAGTAGTGTTTATACACTCCAAAATACAACTATTCATCGCATGTTCCTTAGAGTTTGTCTTTTAGAAAGACATTTTTATTACATCCAATGTCAACACATTTCTAGAAACTTTAACATTTTAACTGATTCTTTAGCGAATTATGTGTTAAATAGATATTTACAACATATATAAAGATATTTTTTTAATTCACATCACAAAATTGAATGGGATTTCATATAACCATATGAAAAAACTGAAATTAAAATAGATATATAATTGTGTTTTTTACAAAAATTGTGTCCAAGACATGTTTGTCATCTGACCTCAAAATGTATACATACATAGCATATCCTAAGTAGATCTAGTGGTGCTCATGATAGCAGGTCGTTGCTTGGGCTATCATACGCAATAGCTTCATCAAACGAATATGCACACCAATAGTATGGTGTTGTATCCTCATGGGTAACTCCTCCATCCGAACATCTTGTATCCCAAGAGTCAACCCCTCCACATGCTGTTGTAAATTAGCTAGAGTCTCAGCCAAATCTAAATCCCAAGGGGCTGCTCTCCCAATAATCCTATCTACTGGTTCACCCACATGCTATGCACAACCCACTGGTCAAACAATACCCACATCTGCATACATAAAACATTTTTAGTTTAGTCTTGGAAACATAAAAAACACAATATGTAAAAAATGAAAAAATCAAAAATATAGTCAAAACGTTTTACCTATAGCACCCCATTGAGCACTAGCTGGTAAAATCATATCTGGGTCTCCACATAAATCCATCCCTACATATGAATGCTCCGACATAAAGATATTGTATCTTTGGAGCCAAGAAAATAATGTAGTGGAAAATGTGATCGATGACTGACGATCATGCCTAGCCATCAACTTTACCCACCGCTGCATCCACGGATCCCTAGGACCAGTTATACTCAGTGTCACATGTTGTGGCTACATAATTGGAACTTGCTCCAAAACAAAAGTGATCAATATTGACCCATAGCTAAAATTATTCATCTTTCCATTTTTTACTTTGGTCAGTTGTTCTTTCATCTGAAGGAGTACTGCTTCAGCCCAATTAAATAGGGTTGGCTCAAGACACTCAAGTGCATACTGCAAGTATGATCTATGCACGACATGAAGTGTCACACTTCCAACTAAATTTGCGATAGTGAATAGGAGCGTTCACAAAGGCATATCATGCACATCTCTGATGTTTATCTTTCCATATTTGCTAGGCTCTGTACCTGGTTGACAATATTGTCGAATGTAGTCCTTCACTGTCTCACCTCCACAGATAAAACCCACAAGGGAAATGGGAGTGTTGTTTTGAGAGGTCTTGACCCAAGTTCGATTTTAAGGTTTACCAACAAACCCCTATACTACTGGCCCTTTCAGAAATGGCCTGCTTGCACAAGTCAAGGTCTCACCCGAAGTAGTATGGGAGGGTGTTGGAACCATGTTTCTGCACCGTGAGAGAGAGAGAAAGTTAATTAAGGTGGGTCCCTTCAGATCTAATAGTCCTACACTAGAGAAGCCCTAACACAGAAACCCTTAATATTATTTTTGTGAAATAACTTAAGCGAAGCTCATAAATCATTAGATAGCATGCTAATAGAATTAAGGTGACCAATCCTAACCATATCTACGCATTCATTCCCTTTTACAATATCACATCAACGTGCGCATCAATAAATCATCAGTATTTAGCGAACATATATAACTTTAGAAATAAAACAGAGCGCAACCAATAACCATAACATATAAGTACTCAATTATCACAAAAATCTTCTGATTCATTAATATCCAGATCCAACTTATAGACTCCCGCGTACACAACCACCGACGTCCGTACATAGAAGGACTTAGGGTTTCCATGCACACAACCAGCAGGAGCCCTTACTTAGACAATCCACACAACAGAACTACCAATTCGTATCCAAGATTAATCAGATCCAAAAATTCATCTTTATACTTCAACTCATCTATCTATTTATATCATCTTAGCCTGTGCTACTCTATGGTCTACAAATCGTGGTTTGTGAAATCTTGGTCTACCATTTGACCCATTATAATTTACTGGGGGATTTTACCCACCCCCCCCGTGCTAGACTATACTATTACAACATATTACAAAATTGTACCAAAATTGCAGTTAAGGGACCTCGCCCAAAAAGGCCTGAAACACAATCTTATGACTCATCTCGAGTCACAGCGGTATTGGGGTCTTCATCTTCTCTTGGAGTTGTTCGACAATGGCAGAAAAAGGGAGAAATATGGCTTCACTCTGCGCAGTGGCATTCTGTGAGATGTCGACCAAATTCTGTGAATTTGGTCCTTCAATAGCTATGATGATGCTCTCCAGGGTCTGGTTCAACTGCTTTACTGCCACATCTAAATCCTGTCAAAGCTTGAGAGCTTCATCAGCCCATGGCTTCAAGTGGTCACTGAGGACCTGCTTCTTGTGACGAAACTCCTTAATATCATCTCTAAGCATGTGGTTGGTCCAAAGAGATGCTAGGCGTTGTGTTGTGACAAGGGTGGGCATGGTAGCTTCCATTTGTTCAAAATATTGCTCCTTCTAGTGCAGCTCTAGATTGAATTGGTGGAGGAGGGGATCACACTACACTATGGACCATAAACCCATAAAGGTCTCTAGTAATTCTGAGCCCTTGGTGATCTTTGATGATATACTTCTTGTGGCTTCTTTGACCAGCGTGGCTCATTGGGCACGCACCTCAGGAGGGGTCTCGGGTTGTAGTTTGGCTTGTAGTGCAGAAATTTGTTGCTCCAGATCTGCTTTAATAGCCTGTACTTTGGTTCAGGATGATTTAAAAGTATATTCCAAGACTTCGACCTTGGCCTGCGACGTAGCAAAGGCATGAATTAATTTCGGCATATCCTTGTAGAGTGGGTCGATCAGATGTTCTAACTCAGCCTATTGTGAAACTTCTGCGATGTGTGCTGCATGAGCTTGTGTAGTTTCGATAGATTTGGACACAATGGTTTTCTCAGCCGCATGTAGCTTTTGATGCACCCTCATTTCTAATTGATGAAGCTTGCTAGAGATGAATACATAGAGCATGTGGAGTTTCTCAACTGTCAGTCTCGCAACATCGAGATCAACCGCAGAACAAGCACGAACTTGCTCGCATAGGATCGAAGGTATGAAAGTGAATGTCGCACTCGAGAGGGGACAAATCCTACTCTATGTTACTGCATTCAAGGCTGTAACTATGGCTAGCTAGCTCTCTTGACTCTGCCTCGCCTGGTTCACACTCACTTGAAGTGTATCTGCTTTTAACTGAACAAAGTGTAGCCCAGACTGCAAGGCTTCCACCGCGACCTTTTTTTGATCTTTGAGGGTAGCCCATTGGTCTTCGAAGGCCATAGTCACAGAATCCATGATCGATCTTCTCCAAGTATCCTTCTGTTAAAGTGACCTCTGATTCTTCATCAATGTTATTGGCCTTGCGCTTCTTCCGCTGCCCTTTTGGAGGCTCTCTTGTACGATTTGTCTCGGGTAGGGACTCCCCGCCCTCCTCACCAAGACCTTCGACCTCGGCGTCCTATTGAGCATCTTCCTCTGCCCCCTTGGTGGCATCCTTGGGGGTTTGTTTGGTAGTGGTTTTCTCCGTGGAGCGCAACTCGGTCTCTTTTTCTATACTAGGTGGGACAATATCTTTCGTGGTTGTGTCCTTCCCTAAGGTTCCTTTTGGTGATCGAGGTAGATGATTTGAAGCCAAGCTTCCATGGTGGTGGCCAAGTTGCGACGATTTTATCAATTTGTGCCTCTGTATCCATATATGGAAGGTTGTACCATGCTTTATCCTTGCGGGCCCTGATCTACACATTGTGCATGGTGATGTGGAATTCATCGATGCCCTTGTATTTTTCATAGACCGCGGGTGACAAGCGCAACCTGGAATGAATTGCTACTTCCAACACACGGTCGAAAAACACATAGAACACCTTGTTCTCCATAGTGCGCTTTGGATCCTTTGAATCCCAGATATTCGCATACCATAGACCTTTACAAACATCTGGGGCAAGCTTAGGGAGCACTGCATCACCAGGTGTGTCCCGTGAAATCAAGGCGATCAACATCAATAGCCAGTAATAGAAAAATTCCTTCCCCTTGTCCTGTGCCTTGCGCACATTGTCTAAAAATTCTTCACAGAGGTACAATGACTAGTTATAGTAGACCCCTTTGTCACCTCGCCCAGCTATATGGATCACGTAGGCAGGGACGGCCGATGCCTGAAATTTGCACATCATTTTGTAGGCGAGTATAAGAGTACCCATGCGCACTCCTAGGTTATAAATGGTTTCTACAATGATTCCTCTCTGATGGCGATCAAATTTGTAATTATCTTGCACTTATTCTGCTACCTTCTACTCATACTTCTTGCCCTTCATGGGATGGGGCCCATGCATGGGTATGTCAGTGATTCTGTGAATCAACGCAATGTCGATCAGGATGCGGCCCTGGATCCAAAAGCACCCATCATGGATTAATGCCAGTAGTAGGTGCACAACCAGGTTGGTGATGGTATATTTCCCAAAGTGGGGGAGGCATAGAAAATTCAGTACCCTCGAGGCCTCTAGTCTGCACACCCATGGCATTGGTTCCACCTTTGGCACGTCTTCATACAACACCCTTTCAAGATACAATTCTAGGGAAAAATCCGGGAAGATGTATTCATTTTCGAGGGCATGATCATCAAAATTAATGGAAGGAAGGCTCCAAAACATGTCACCAATCAAAGGGACCTCCTGCAGCACCAAAGACAGTTGTAGATATTCTCTATAAATGTCAAAATTTTTGGGGTTGCACACTGTTTTTTTTCTTGGCTTAACATATGCTGGCAGCCATGAAAGCGGGATCATGAGCATAGCTTACTCATGGGTTGTCATGGGGAATGGTTTAATAAAATCCTTCACACTACTAGAACCATCAAAGTAGGGTAGCTCTCTTACCTCTTAGGAGATGCATCGGAAGCTCTTTGTGATCTTAAGGCACCACAACACATATATGTCATGCAACCGGTTCTACCAATTTTCCATCTCACCATTTGATTTTGAGAGACATGCATTATTTTTCTCCCAACACAACATGCCATCAACTATGGGGTTGATATAATCATCATCACTGGTAGTTAGTTTGTAATTTGATCAACATCCTCCTCCTCTTGCACTGGTTCTATATATCGTTCACCTTTTGCTACATCCATGGGGACTATTACCCGCATACCATCATTCTCAAATACCATGCTTCTCCTTTTCAAATTGATGATACCTCCCATGTCAATAGCCCATTCCATACCTAAGAGAACACAATAAGGTTCCACATCATCCACAATTTGGATTACCTCAAAATCTGCATAAACTTTAACTCTCGCAATGTCTACCACGACCTTCGGCAACCTTCCTAGTGGGATGATCCTTTGTTGGTTAGCCATTCGCAATTGAATAGTGGAAAATTCCATCTTGGGTTCTCCCATCCTCTGCTAGGTTTGCTTGGGCAGGAAATTGGCATCCAATATTGAGTCAACGATGACTTGATCCATTACATAATCTCCAATTTGCGTAGTCATACACATCTCCTGACCAATCCTTCTATTATTTTTATAAATCTTATTCATGAATTTAACCTCAACTTGTGGAGAAACCTTATATGCGCAGCTGTCTATTAATTCTTGGAGATTCTCCACTGCCTTCTGGTTCCACAGTAACTTCATACATGCCTGAAGAAATGGCTTAACTGCTTCATCTGCTTTTGGGTCCACCAAAGTCTTTGAGGTGGATGCTTCCTTCCTACCAAAGTACTTCCTAGATTCGATGAAGATATCTTTACCCTTTTGTAGGTCCATAATCTACCATTTTTCAGAATCCCTCCTAATAAGTGGGTCAGGTGCAAATTTCTCCTCAGCTCCTCCAGTGGAAATGCCACTACATGTAATTACATTGGTACTTGGCCCATCATCTCATGGTTCTGCCTTAACTGGTTGTACATTTTGCATGGGTTTCTATTGTTTCTCCTACATCTTTTCTATCAACACCGGATATTCTTCAATGACATGGTCGAACTGTAACTGTCTGCAATATCTGTAGGATTGGCATGCAGGGTTCAAGCAATCTCTTGCATAATGTCCCACATCCCCACAGTTGTAGCAAATTAGTTTCCCTCGTCCTCGACTTGCGCTTCAACCTCTCCATCCTCCCTATCCTCTTGCAGGGGATCCTCCTCGCCCAGAGGGAGATTCTAACGATGAAGGGTCACCCTGCACCCTGTATAGGTTTCCCCTATCTACCATTAGGTCGAATCTTCGGTAGTTGTGCTCGTCATGACCCACAGATGAGCAGAATCTGCACCACTTTTGCTTCAATTTTGGGACATAGGCACCTAGTGCTGGGCAGTGATATGTATCATGTCTTCCTACTATGTGATACTCGACACACAATAGCGTGGGGGTACTTGGTCCATCCATGTATCTAGGGCGTAGAGGACTTGGTCCCCCAACCTACATATATTCTGATAATAGAGGGCATTCATCCTTAGTGTGGCCTGACACCTTGAAATGTATGTACCAAACATCTGTGCTGGCTTCGTTTCCCCTATCTCTCCACAAATTTTGAATTTCTAAGTGCACCGCTTCTAGTTGGCTTTATAGTGCAGCAAATAGAGTATCATCTCTTGGCGCAACTTCTAGCTTCATGGAAATCTCCAGGGCTTCTTCCTAGGATTCAATCTTCTACTGAACCATGGGTCTGTGCAGATGTGGTAACAACATGGTGATAAACCATTGTTTATGTTGTTTGTCCTCATAGACAAATCCTCTATCACTGATGAATTTCTTCAGTCGTTCGTCAGCTTCCCAGACGAACTCTATAGGTCCCTTCTTAAAATATTTCAATTCAACCACGCATTGAGAGTAGGACTTAGGATTTGGGAACTACTGCTTTAGGGCATCCTTAATGTCATGTATTGAAGTATTCATGTGCTGAAAAATGTATCCCATGAACCAATCCATGACCCTTCCTTCAAAGGCTATGGATAGCTGCGCTCTCTTGAGAGGATCATTATTAATATTATGTGTAGTCCATACTGACTCTTATACAAACCAAAATTGATCCATATCCTTGTCCCCCAAACCCTTAAAGCTAGATAGCTTCATTGGCACAACCATATCATCTGCAGGTGGTGGCGGAGGTGGAGTAGGAGAATTCTTACTCTTGCGTGGGTTCAATGGTGGCGTAGCCGGGGGACTGGTTCCTACGTGTGCAGCCCCGCCCTCATTGAAGTCAGGTGAATCCCTTAGAGGACTATATACCAATCTATCCCCTTCTTGATTAACCTAGTCGTATTTACGGCTTCTTGTCATGCTTTCACTCCAGTCGGATGTCATTCACTTGGTGTGACTATAGAGGACACCTTTTTCACACAATAGCATCTTAAAAAAAAATGACAATGTTTGCAAGAACTTACCTCTAAACCCTTTAAAAAACCTTCGCTCAGCTTCAAAATAGGACACAAACTGATCGACTGAAAACTCAATTACAAATCCTCTCAAAACACTATTAACCCAGTGATCTACAGTCTGGGTGATCTTGTTATCAACCTTCTCCAATTTTTGGATCAATTCATGGGTCCACTACCTGACCTGATCTTCTTTCCAATACGTCTATGACTCTGCCAATATTACTAGCCACTCCTCTAGTTCACGTGTGAAGGTTACGAAGAAGATTTCATGCACCTCTATAAAAATTTACTTGTTCTTCCACTCTTCAGCAGTCAACTTCTTACTACTATTCTCTTTTAGGGAAAACTCCTAAAGTTGCTTTTCAAACCAGTCTTCAAGTTCAGGCTTCAATGTCTACCAATGAGCTTGTTGCCTTACCTGATCTCTCTCTCAAAATTCTCCTGGTCCTAGCAACGAAACAATTTGTTGGTTTGAGGGGTCTTGACCCAAGTTCGATTTTAATGTTTACCAACAAACCCCTGTACTACTGGCCCTTTTGGAAATGGCCCACTTGCGCAGGTCAAGGTCTCACCAGAAGTAGTATGGGAGGGTGTTGGAACCAAGTTTCTATACCCTGAGAGAGAGAAATTTAATTAAGGTGGGTCCCTTTATATTTAACAAACCTTCACTGGACAATACCTAACACAGAAACCCTTAACATTATATTGGCGAAATAACTTAAGTGAAGCTCATACATAATTATATAGAATGTTAATAGAAGCAAGGTGACTAATCCTTACCAGATCTATGCATTCATTCCCTTTTAAAATATCGCATCCATGTGCACATCAATAAATCATCAATATTCAACGAAAATATATAACTTTATAAATAACGAAGAGCACATCCAATAACCATAACGAAAAATTACTTAGCTATCAGAAAACATATTTCTCATTCAGTAATATCTAGATCCAACTTATAGACTCTATTTATGAGCCTGCACACATAGCCAAAGGGGTCTGCACACAACAATACTTAGGGTCTCCATGCAGATAGTGAGAAAGAGCCCTTACCGAGAAAATCCACACAATAGATCTACTAATTCATATCCAGGCTTAATCAGATCCAAAACTTCATCTTTATACTTCGAATCATCTATCTGTTTATATCATCTTAGCCTGCGCTAATATATGGTCCACAAACCGTGGTTTTCAGACTCTTGGTCTACCCTTTGACCCATTACAATTCAATGGGGGCTTTGACCCGCCCCAAAGCCCCTATGCTAGACTATACTATTACAACATATTACAAAATTGTGGTTAGGGGACCCTACTCCAATAGGGGGCACAACGTATCGAAAAGCCTATTAGAAAGTAAATTTCATCAACCAATATTTGGAGCACTTTGTCCCTAATGTCAAATGCCTGTAGTGTTGGGTCCCACGAGAAAATCAATAACTACAATAGTTCAACGTGTTGCCTCATCCTTGAAAATCTAAAGTACTTGAGCAACCCATAGTCTCTGAGGGCTCTCATAGTGCAAGGATCATTTAGGGAAACCATATCCAGTTCCTTCTATTCTCTTTATCGCCATGTAATCAACATTATGATATGATAAAAGTATGAAATCAAACCATAGGACTAGTTAGGATGCATTCCATGCAAACATCTAGAGAAATTTTGGGCAGAAAACACAATCCAAGTTTCTGAATAGCGCCCAATGCACCCCCATTCCTTAGACACAACATTGAAGAGGAGCTGGACCTCTTTTAATCCCCTCTTCAATGCAATTTTTGACATCCAAGGGTGCTTTGGTCATAGAGCATTGTATATTTAACCTAGGAGCCCAAAAACCCTAAAGATTTTTCATGAAACAGAAAAATAATGCTACCAATAGAAAGAGGAAGGTTATATCTTCTACTTGGTCTAGACGGTATGAGAAATGGTCCACATAATCTATCATAATCAGTCACTAAAGTTCGAGGGTAAAATTGGCTCAGAGCACTAAAAATTGAATGGTAAATGTGGAATGGTAAAAATGAATTAGTAAATTCTTATTTTAATAGTATTTTTTATTAAATCATGAATATTTAATGAATTAAATATAGTTTTTACCTATTTTTACAATTAAAACAAGTATTTTCAATCCATTTGGTGGCTCTTTGAGTAGGTTTACAACTGATACAGTGAATTTGACGTGCATGATCGTAACATGAATTTTGACCACATAGTAAACTTTTATCTCTTTTTCGAGTTGTGTTAAACACAAAAAAGGAACCCCCCTTAGATTTCTCTTTCATTTCTTTTTAGACTCCCAAAACATGAAAATACTGGCGAGCACTTGTCCTTTCAAGCTCATAAAAGGAATTGAAACGTCATCTACTGAGTATAACTTTAACCCTTTTCTGGACTGAGATAGAGTATTCATGAAAAAGGAAAACCCTAGTTGAATATGTCTAGGAAGTTCTCTCAGGTATTATTTTATGCCTTTTCAGATATGAGAGACAATTTTACAAAAAATAACTTGTGGAGCTTTATTTTTGGCCCTTTTTCAAAGTCTCTAAAGATGAAAAATGACCTATTTTTCATTGTGATTGGACTCGTTAAAACATCAATAGTGATGGAATTTTCTGTCATGAAAATATCGAGTTTCACCTTCGATAGACTTGGTAAAACATCACATAGCGATGGATCCACCTGAAGGGTGGAATTATATATCAAGAATATGTTATACTCCTTAAGATTGTTAAAAAATAAAGAGGTATTGGTTAGCAATGAATCGGGAAAATAGGAAAGGGTTAAATCACTTTATGGTAGCAAGTCGCTCTTGAACATGACACTCATTCACTTCATCTAAGTTAATTTTGGGTTGGGTTATCTACTTCATGGCCTATCATACTTATGGTATATCATACCATCTATCACTTTGGTTTGGGTTCAATGCTTCCAATTCATTCAGTGTCATCGATATGTTCAAGAGAAGTCACTTAGTTATTCCTCATACTTTGCAATACTCATAAACCTTCATTTCATGACTGCCATCCCTGAACATCACTTCATCAGTTACATTCTGTCTCTGAATTCATTACTCTCATTTCATGTCATTGTGTTGTGCTATGCAACAACTCCCCCCATTTTTATTTTAAAAATAATTTAGACCTTTGATAAATAGAAATAGGGACCCTTTTTATAAAAGTATTTTTGTGTTTTGATAAAAATCAAACTCCAAAAAACATCAAAAGCTTTTTAAATAAAAACACCTTTATCACAAATCACAATTTTGCACAAATATTTTCTTAAGTTAAAACAGTAAATCATAGAAATCCTGATTTTGTGATCATAGATGTGAAATTTTGCAAGCGACATAATAAATCGCATATCACAAATTTACACTGCCAAACTTTAAGCAATTTTTAACAAAACTCCAATACTACGATATTGTGATACTCTGATTTTGCGATTTCACGAAATCGCATATCACATAAACAAAAGACAATATGCATAATTAAGATAGGTTCAAAAGGCACATGATGCGATTGATCTGACATGTTTGAATAAAGGTTTTTACATAAAATTAATCATGTCAGAAATTATTAATTATGTTTTATCATCCTAATTTAAATAGTTATGGATGTGTCATGATTAATTAATGATATAGCTATTTTATGGATTTTTCCTTTCAAAATAGATCATTTCAATATATCTTCCATCATTTGATCATTTACTCTATCTTTAATAGGGATTTCCTTTCAAAGATATGTCCATCTGCAAAGTTATTTAGAAGCATCACAAACAAATTATTGCAGAATTCGAACAAACAGGAATGTCTCCTATAGTCTCTGATACTGTCTGCACTGCTGATGAGGAAGCTACTAAATGGTAATTTATTTACACTATACTTGAAGACAAAGAGCTAGAAGTAGTGGAAGTCGAGGCGACTGCCCATGATGCAACACCTTCAGATTTACAATTCAAAGATATTGCATGTTATTTCCTCCATACAATAACAGCGAGAGCTACACTTCTTCCATATATCGACACGATTAGATGGGTTCTTGATAAATCAATGATCAAAGAAAGACAGTTAAGAACCTGCAAGGATGATATTTTAGGTTCTTTCAGACCTGAGGATCTGAAAATCATGCATAAGCTTCCTAATCCACAAGATACCTACAACAATCAGTTTGTTGCAAAGTTTTGTGAGAAGAACCAAGACCCATTCAAGGCAATTCAAGGTTGGAGGAAATTAGACGACAAGTTCAAATATGAGAAAATCGATATGTATCATATCTCGTCGTTAGCAAACCCTTATAACTTTGCAGCAGCAATGTTATGAAAATTATATGGTTTACCTGATAATACCAAGTTATCCATAAATTGGCTTCCCCTAATTGACTCCTCTGTTAATTCCCTCATAATGAA